>JAJHSJ010000014.1:34479205-34583318 GCA_021015155.1 Magnolia officinalis
TTTCAATAAACACTTAGACTATACACTATACATACGTAACGTATGTTGGCGATAACAGAATTAGGACAATTCCTTTCACCAAGGAGTTATCACACGCATAACGGCCATATATTTACGACGAATAATCATGGCAACCACGAATCCAAAATCCATACGTATTCAAGTATTTCAACAAATACATAGAATACGCTATACTTAACATAGTCAATACGTATTCGTAAAGCGAAACAAACATCACGTTTTGCATATGAAATGACACCCACGTCAGTAATAAATTATTAACCGACATTGAAAGTTTTGAAAACCATAACCTAAACGTATATAGTCTGGACCTTACGCCCGCAAACGCGTAACAGATTTGTTTTAAACACGAGGTCTTTGTTACCGGCAGAATGACAACTTATAGCATGAATTAGGTTAGCTATTTCATTATTTCAACTATTTGAAACCCTAGAACGGATTAGGGTTAGGTTCTCTACCTAAGAACGGGATCGGTATCATCGGTAGAGTTATACAGAAGTGGTGGTAAGGCACGTGGAGTAGCGGGGATCGAATCCCAGGAGTGACTCCAACTCTCTCACACACTTCCTCTCTCTTTCCTTCTCTTTTTCTCTTCTTTCTCTTAGGGTTCTAGAGAATTCGTATGGAGTGAGAGAGTGAGGGTTTTAAGCCCTTATATAGGCCTAAAGCTGATGGGAATGGCCCTAGGGCCAAGGTATACTTAGGTTATAGCCAAAACCTATATGTTTCGGCTCAATGGAGCACTTCTGGAGGCCCTCTTTCTGCGTGCAGTCAGACTTAAGCTTCCTGACATTGGATCTGGGTCAGGTTAAGTTTTTGGTCCGATCAGATTTACAGTTCGACCGTGGAGACCAGTTTCAGTTCAACGGTCACCAGTACTCGATCAGGGCCACAAGTGTACTGACATGTGTGAGAAATTTCTCCTGATCCGAGGGTGTATTTGGGTCAGATTTTGACGGTCTGAATCCTTATGTTTGAACCGCAAGCGATACGTCTCAGTTTACTTAAGTTTGGATTTTATTTCCAAAAATATTCACGTTTCTCACACACTTCGCTCCGGGCTCAAGTTGTGTATTTCTGGACACAGTTAGGCCTTGATTTCCGAGATGGTTGTCAAGCCCAGTAAGGCAGTCATAATTGTTTAGTTTCATGGTAATCGGACTTTCGACGTGCGGTCTAGGTCCGATATGGAGTTTCATGATGCTTCTGATAGCAACTGGGTAATGAGATTGATCCTAGATTATAGGGTAATGTAGCGTCGATGATTCTGCAAGTTTTGGATCTTGCGGTTCATATTTAAAGTGGTTTAAGCGAATTTCATAGCTAATCTAGTTTAACACTTAGTTAATTCGTCTAATTTCTAAAGGATTTGGTCCTGAGTGATTCCTACCTGAGGTGGTACTCGGGTCTTTGTATGGATTTTTCCGGGACGTTACAATCTAACCCCCTTAAAGAACAATTTCGTCTCCAAAATTGCCTAAGGGAAATACGTAAAGGTTTACATACGTGTTGGGGTATATAATAACTACATCAACCTAGCCCATATTGGTCTACCCCCCATAAAAGTTTCTACCTTTGAGGTTTGAAAACAAATGTCCAATTCAGTTTACCTAAGGGTGGTATGTTCTACCCTTTATGATTGGGCTAATACGGAAAATCAGTTGTGGTAGGCTCGAACCCGATACGTCGATTGCCCGCCTGACCAGGGCAGACAATTCATTGTATCCCTTCATAATCCTGATGGATCTTGGTCTTCTACTCGGTCAAAGCAATGAGTCCTTTGGTAATCACCTAGGATTGAGAATTGAGTTAAGTCACGAATGCCTCGTAAGGATATGGTTCTGAAATTCTGAAATCTAATTATCCTAAGTATTTAAGGAGTATTATAATTTGCTAGGAGGTTCACAGGTTGTCCCTTAGGTCTTGTTCAACGAGAGTTGTTGTTTAACCTATGTTTAACTTGGTGGATAATAAGTTCTTTTATGGTGCTCATTGTCAAAAGGCTATACTAGAGGGGTTTTCAATCTCCTAAAAGTAGATTTGTATGTCACCATTTCGATCATACGGCTAGGGACTTATGGGCAGATTCACACTTCGGTTTCATTAACTTCAAGAGGGAAGGAAGAGTTGAGAGTTCCAAAATATTTCAGGAGTTTGGAATGTTAGCAACATAAGGCCACGGGAAAGGAAAGGAGAGGGACATCTCCTTGACACGGTATGAACCTTGAGTTCACAAGGGAATAAGAAATTTATAATATTTTACTATAGTCTGTCTCTAACATGAGCCTACGGAGTATTAAACAATGAAACTCAATCCCACCCGAGGGTTCTAATTTAATTGTACAATTTTTCATATATCTTTACGTATAATCAAATCTAATCACAGGATAATTCCTAGTATGATTATAAATAATTCCTAAATAGACACCACATACTAAACTTTAATATGAAAAGATATGACCAACCTATTGGCAACTCAAAGTTGTAGAAATTTTTCCATTTTGACCCTTGTACCTTGAATGTGGGCAGTGACCTTAAAGGTCAAAGGCGCTGCAGTTGTTGACTCAGGTGCTTTAGCTGCAAGTGCATGCACACGGGCTTGTTGAGGATGATTTAGTTGCGCTGTCATAGGTCGTTGAGGCGGCCTATTCTAAGGTACAGACGATTGGTAAAGTGGTTGCGCTGGTGGTGCAGATCGTAAGGGTGGAGTCGTTACACCATGTAGTGGCTGACGGTCGACCTTCTGAGGTGGCGTGCACCGTTATCTTTCATCTTAGTGAAATAGAAGGGGTCAGTGTGTCTGCCTTTGGTGCAATATGTATACCAATGTTTCGCTCGTTTTTGCTGGGTCGGCGGAGCCATGGGCCTGGGAGGCGAGTCTACATGTGGCCTCTTACCTAGGACTGGTCGGTGCTGCAATTCAAGCCGAGGCCTCGGACCCATTGGTATACGTGTCTGAGAGACTCTGTCTCCATCTTGTTCGGCTCGTAGAGACATGTTGACTAGCTCAGGGTAATTGGAAATGCTAGCGCACACGTTTAGTGCCGATATCTAGCTGCAACCCATCTGAAAAATGCCGCATTTTCATCGCTTCATTTGTTAGTACCAAAGGAGCTTATGTGGCTAGCTCCGTAAATTTGTTCTCGTACTCTGTTATAGTCATTCCTCCCTGTCGGAGGCGAAGAAACTCACCCTCCTTTTCATTACGATAAGTGAGAGAGAAGTACTTCTCATGGAAACGCGTCTCGAAGGCCTCCCACGTCCACACATAACCTTCCGCAACAGTGTGGAGAATACTGTCCCACCACAAGCTGACCTCCTTTTCCAACATGAAGGTGACCAACTCTGCCTACTTTGCCTCGGTGCAGTGCAGCGGTTTCAGCATCTTAGAGATGCGGTCAAGCCAATATTCAGCCTCTTCGGGTCTATGAGTACCCGCAAAAGTGGGAGGCCGTAAGCGCTGGAATCGCTCAAAGGTGTCGCTGGTACTCGAGTTTCCAGCAGGTTGCATAGGTGATGCAGGTGGAGTCACACCCATACTCTAGGTAAAAATACCAGCCATGAAGGTCAAAAACTGTTGCTGCTGTGCCTGCTGCTGTTGATACTGTGCCTGCTACTACTGCTGTTGTATTAATAGCATCATCTGCTTCAGCCTATCAGTAGGGGGAGTCGGCTGAGGCATGGGTGGCGTCGAGATAGATGTGCAGTTCTATTCTAGAACCGGTATGCTACAGGTGCAGGCCCATTAGTGGGGCCAGTAGCCGGCTGAGAATCCGGCATAGTGTCAGAGAGAGACGGGCCCGAACTGGGGTCTATGAGGGGATCGTTGAGGGGAGGTGCCCCGTCAAGAGAGTCGTCAGGTGAGAGGCAGGTCGTACTCCGCGTACTCTTAGGTGGCATGCCCTATATACAACATATGGTGCAACCTGAGTCAGATGTAGCATAACAATACTCAATTCTTGAAGCATCCAACGCACCTTATAGTAAAAGAAACGACATGCATTTCATTTAACAAAATTGGTCACAATACATGGAAATAAAGTTCTACATGAATTATGACGGGAACGCATGCGACTATGCTAAGCCCAAACTACCAAACACAAACACACTTTCTACCTACTACATGACTAGACCCAACAACATCAAAACACAGACATCCTAAACAACAACAAAATAAGCTACAGGGCAATGACATGGATGACTAGACATCCGAGTCTGGCGACGGAGGGGGGCACCCTTATCCTGTAGGAAGCACATGATAGATTTCAAGGTGCGAGTCACCTTCGTAAACTTGTGTTTCCCGAGGGCCCGGGTGTCAATAATCTCTTGTCGTAGGGTAGCCTGGCCCTCCTCAAGTCGAGCTAAGCGAGCTCGAATAGTGTCATGCTCCTGTGCTGTAGGAGGGGAGCTCTCATCCGTGTCCTGAGCTCCTCTTCTTCTTCCTGTTCTTCCTCTATCTCATCACCACTTCCTTCCTCACTCTCTTCCTTCAGATCAACACTTTCCTCCCCCTCACTATCGGACTCCTCCCCATACTCGTCGAGTCGGGCTTGACGTTGTCAAGGGCCGATCCCCATGTTGTTAAGCGTAGCATCGTTTATGAACCGGATCGGTGCAATATCATCCATGTTAAGTCTATAGCCAACCTCTCGAGCAATCCTGCATACCAGCCGACCAAACGGGAGTGAGACGTCGTTCCTGATAGACCGTACGATCTGGATTATCTGAAGTAGGGCGAATGTGGGCAGGCATAACTTGTCTCCATGTCCAACCCTGTACAATAAGTCTACCATCAAATGAGTGCATTCAGTGCGGTTGCCCCATCTGGGGTACACGTTGTATGTGAAAATGTGGTGAAGCAAATGAAAATCATCTGTCAATCTCGTCGATGGGAGGCAATTGCCTCGTGTCCAAGGAGCCAATCGGCCACAAAAGTATCGGGTCAGGCGATCTCTTTCTCATACACTCTTAAAAAATTTCTCATTGGCGTGTACTTCACCACGTGGAATCCCCATAATCCGGGCTACCAGATCCACATTAATTGTGTGCTCCCGCCTCCTTACAGAAACAGTGAACTAGAGAGGCTCCAGCGATGGGTCTCAAATATGGGCGTAGAAAGCACGAACCATATTCTCACATGCGTGAGACTTACCTTCGAACATGTGACCCCACTCAACGTCCACCAAGTGATCCATAATCGGGTGTAGCCCAAACAGCCTCTCATCTACGTGAGCTTCAAGTACAACCCTGTAGCCACCAAACTAACTGTATTTGACGCCTATCGGTAGCGCTCTCTCGATTGGAATTTGGGGATCTAGGTCCCGCTTCGACTTGTGCTCTTGGGCGGCGCTTGTGATAGCTTCATCACCGCCCCCTTTCCTCCTCGAAAGGGTTGGGTGACTAGTCCCGACTTCATCTGTAGAACCCCGCTTCTTTCCTATGAGAGAAAAAAGGTGGAAATGGAGAAGATGGCTGCCACAAGTTTGAAAAGGGCCATTGGAGTGGAATAAAATATTGGATTAAGGTGAATTGTTGAGTTGTGAGAGGTTGAGCCACACAAAAAAAAGGATTTGTGCACTCGAATCATAGTAAATGAGAGGGATAGAAGAGGGGGTTTACTGAAAACAGTGGAGGGGTGTAAGCCTTGAAGGAAGAGGAGAAAATGAGAGGATGGAGGGGAGATTTGAGAGAAGAAATGGAGGCTTTGGAGAGAAAAAAGGAGAGCTTGGAAGGGTGTGTGAGGGAAGAGGGGGGTAAATGGGCAAGAAAAAGGGGTCCCCACGTGATTTGGTAGGCCCCACACGTGTCCAGGGGTCGGCCCGACGCCGGCTCGCAGTGGCCCGACAGGCCCTGCCGAACCCGACTGCGGTCCACCGGGGTAGGTGCAGCGCCGTCGCGGTCCTCTGGACCGGGCGCGGTGCCACCGTGGTGGGGCGGTGACCACCCCTCTCGCAGGGTGCCGATGGTGTATAGGGTCCACTGTGGGTCCCCTCGAATTACACCGACTTGGTCCATACTCTGTTTTGAGTCATTTCGGGCTCTCATTTGCGTATATTCATGTGTTTTCAATTTGTTGAGTATGGGACCTATGAAACTTTCACCTAAACCAGTTGATTGATGGTCTAGAATGGTGTTGGGATCATTTCATGCGATCGAGAAAGCCTACGGGTCCGATTTCTACAGTCTGTTTCAGTTGATTTCGCCGTTTGGCGAAATGGGAAATACTAAGTCTGTCTCTACGTTTCCTTGCACCCTCCTATGTTGAATTTGCACCAGCGTGTCTTGTGTGACCATAACCTAGGTCCAGTTTAATCCAAATCATGCTCTGATACCAACTTATAACGCCCTGAAAATCGGGGTCGAGCATGACTCTACTCCCGAGTTCCAACGCATCACTTATGCAACATAGATGATGATGATTGAATGTTGTCCATATTAGGGCATTAAACATAAGTAGGATTATACCAAAATAGCATATCATACTCCAGAGACAGTTAAATAAGTAAGCGGAACACTGTGATAGATATATAAAGTATATAAACCGTTGTAAGTCTCCAGAGCGTGAACATGTTACCAGGTTAAATACATGCATGTATACTTCCCAAAATGGACCAAAAATGAATATACATGTGTGATTCAAAAAGACAAAATAACAAGTGTAAGGGCATCTAGTCAACATCTCAGAAGTCCCCGTCGATCAGGCCACGACTCACATAAATCTGCCTGAAAACTGCACGAAAGATAATGCCTCCTCGTCATCCTCATAGTCCGGCTCCGCCTCTCAGGCATCGCATCCACCTGCAACTAAGACAGGGTCTGGTTGGTGTGTACATAATCGTCCCGTAATGTGGGAGTGAGTGATCAACTCAGTAGAATGATAAAGCAAAAGTTAACATGTTATCAATTCAGTCAAGCAGTAATGATAAAACAATATAATCAGACATCCCTAAATACTCTAATTAATGCAGGAATGGTATGTATAAATGATGTATGCCCTCGCATGTACTCCCTTTGCGATCTTCATCTCACGGTTGTGCATGTCAGTCACTTCCTCAATGCTCTACTCAACGCCAAACGGCACATGCAATGCGGTGCATGAGCGTGCTTACCAAGTTCTTATTAGTCCTTTTCATACAGTAAGATTAGGAAGCTAAAGTACCGCCCTTTATATCATTAACCCAAACAATGATCCATTTAGGGTCGTCAATCCTAATTAATCACATACGATAGGCAAATTTAGGTCACTACCACCTATGCCCTACCAACTGGCAGTCTATTTTCGAAGGCTCGTCACCGACCCTACTGGGGACCACAACCAGGCTGCACCGGGGTAGGCCTATTTCATACTCGAGGTCTCTCCACCAACGCCCTACCAACTGGTAATCTATTTTCGAAGGCTCGTCACCGACTCGACCGGGGACCATAGCCAGGCTGCGCCAATGGAGGTCGACAGCTCAAATAAAGTGTCTCATACCACCGTATTCGGTGCACGAGTCTGGGTTGCTCAATGGTCACTATGGGGAGGGTCGTCGCCCCAGCGTAGGCCGACAACTCGACCACGGTGTCCCATACCACCATGCCTGGCTCATGAGTCTTAGCGGATCGAGGTACCAAGGTTAACGGGGTTTCCACTGGTGAGTTAGGTACCTTAGGTTCAAGCAGTGGCGTCCATACATGGTGAACATACATCGGGTCAATCAGGTTACTTGACGAGCTTGACTGGTACGAGCGCACCTCGAGTTAATGGACATGAAGTGCGTAAGCACTTCGTGTGGCCTAACCATTGTCGACAACCAAAGTACGACTCAGATTCATCGAACACGTCCTGTGTGGCGGAACGACCTCAGCCACCAAATCAGGATCCGTTACCGATTGCATGGACTACATCGTAGCCCCAAACACAATTCAATTAAGATAGGAATACATATGTGCTAGTCAAAATGGCATGTAGCAACCAACTTAAATATAAGTTTCATTTTAGCATTTCAGCAAACACAGTGTACAGATTAGCATACATAGGCATTCAACCATAAAGCACGTAGTAATAATATAGGATACATAAAGGAAACTATAACCATAGTTAAGGGAAATGAGAATCCTATCTCAACACCCTCATTACATGCATTTCAACAGGTATTTCCTCATTGAGGCATTTTATCAAACACGTAAGCTACACATTTCAACATACACAGATTAGACTAGATATAACATATATCCTGACAAGCTCTTTTACAAAAGAGTTGCCATGTACTCAACAAGCATATATTCATTGTTAATAATCATGACAAGCACAAATCCAAATTCCATACTCATTCAGTCATTTCAACAAACACTTAGACTACACACTATAACATACGTAACGTATGTTGGTGATAACAGGAATTAGGACAATTCCTTTCACCAAGGAGTTGTCACATGCATAATGGCCATATATTCACGACGAATAATCATGGCAACCACGAATCCAAAATCCATACGTATTCAAGTATTTCAACAAATACATAGAATACACTATACTTGACATAGTTCATATGTATTTGTAAAGCGAAACAAACATCACGTTTTGCATGTGAAATGACACCCACGTCAGTAATAAATCATTAACCGACATTGAAAGTCTTAAAAACCATAACCTAAACGTATATAGTCCACACCTTACGCCGGTAAACATGTAACGGATTTGTTTTAAATACGAGGTCTTTGTCACCGGCAGAATGACAACCTATAGCATGAACTAGGTTAGCTATTTCATCATTTCAACTATTTGAAACCCTAGAACGGATTAGGGTTAGGTTTTCTTACCTAAGAACGGAATCGGTATCACCGGTAGAGCGATACAGAAGTGGTGGTAAAGCACGTAGAGTAACGGGGATCGAATCCCAGGAGTGACTCCAACTCTTTCACACACTTCCTCTCTCTTTCCTTCTCTTTCTTCTCTTCTCTCTCTTAGGGTTCTAGAGAATTCGTATGGAGTGAGAGAGTGAGGGTTTTAAGCCCTTATATAGGCTTAAAACTGATGGGAATGGCCCCAGGGCCAAGGTATACTTAAGTTATATCCAAAACCCATCTGTTTCGGCTCAACAGAGCACTTCTGGAGGCCTCCTTTCTGTGTGCGGTCAGACTTAAGCTTCCTGAGATTGGATCTGAGCCAGGTTAAGTTTTCGGTCCAATCAAATTTACAGATCGACCGTGGCGGACCAGTTTCAGTTCAACGATCACCGGTACTCGATCAGGGCCACAAGTGTACTGACATGTGTGGTAAATTTCTCCTCATCTGAGGGTGTATTTGGGTCGAATTCTGACAGTCTGAATCCTTATATTTAGCCCGCAAGCGACACGTCTCAATTTACTTAAGTTTGAATTTTATTTCCAAAAATATTCACGTTTCTCACACACTTTGCTCTGGGCTCAAGTTGTGCATTTCTGGACACAGTCAGGCCTTGATTTCCTAGATGGATGTCAAGCCCAGTAAGCAGTCATAATCGTTTAGTTTCGCAGTAATCAAACTTTCGTGATGCTCCCGATAGCAACTGGGTAATGAGATTGATCCTAGATTATAGGGTAATGTAGCGTCGATGATTCTGCAAGTCTTAGGTCTTGCAGTTCGTATTTAAAGTGGTTCAAGCGAATTTCACAGCTAATCTAGTTTAACACTTAGTTAATTTCATCTAATTTCTAAAGGATTTGATCCTGAGTGATTCCTGCCTGAGGTGGTACTCAGGACTTTGTTCGGATTTTTCTGGGACGTTACAGTTCACTTTAAAATATGGTTAGTTGTTGGATTCTTTATCTCAATGGCCCTATGTGGATAGACATTAGTAACAGTAAAAGGACCGGTCCATCGAGATTGGAGTTTACTCAGAAAAAGGTGTAACCGAGAATTGTACAGAAGGACTTTTTGACCGGTTATGAATGATTTTCGAAGGATGTTCTTGTCGTGGAACACATTCATCTTGCCATTGTAAATTCTCAAGTTCTCATATGCCTCGTTCTGTATTTTCTCAAGTTCATTCAACTGTAGTTTGCATTGTGAACCAACGTTGTCCAAAATGAAGTTCAGATTTTTGATACCCCAGTAGGTTCTATGATCCAACTCTACAAGCAAGTGGCAAGCTTTCCCATAGATGAGTCTATAGGAAGACATTCCAATGGGGGTCTTAAAAGCTATACGGTATGCCCATAAAGCATCGGTTAAACAGATTGACCAATCCTTACAGTTAGGGTTAACTGTTTTCTCCAGAATGTGTTTAATTTTCCTGTTAGAAATCTCAGCTTGTCCACTTATCCGCGGTGGTATGGAGTGCTCACCTTATAAGAGATGCTATATTTCTTCATTAAGTTTTCAAATGGCCTATTACAGAAGTGTGAATCTTCATCACTAATGATGGCCCGAGATGTTCTGAACCGAGAAATGATATTTTCTTGTAAAAATCGAATGACCGTACGATGGTCATTGTTCTGGCATGGGATAACTTCGACCCACTTAGTGACATAGTTTACTGCTAGTAAAATCTACAAATTCCTAAAGGATTGAGGGAATGGCCCCATAAAATCGATGCACCAACAATAAAAAACTTTAATGATAAGAATGAGGTTCAAACGCATCATATTTTGATGGAACAATGCACTCAATTTCTGACAACGCTCATAAGCTTTGCAAAACTCATGAGTGTTCTTGAACATAGTGGGCTAGTAAAAACTGCACTGTAGAATTTTAGCCGTGGACTTTTAGCAGAAAAGTGACCACCACAGGCCTGCGAATGATAGAAGGAGATGACACTTTGGTGTTCATTCTCTGGCACACATCTCCTTAGAATTTTGTCTGGGTAATATTTAAATAAATACGGGTCATCTCAGAAGAACTTATGAACTTTGACGAAGAATTTTTTCTTATCTTGTATATTCTAATGAGTCGGCATGAAACCTGTGGTAAGATAATTAGCAATGTCAGCCAACCAAGGTAATTGGGAGAGTTTAAAAAATTGTTCGTCAGGGAACATATCGTTTATAGGTGGCGTTTCAAGGGAATCAGGGAGATCAAGTCTTGAAAGATGGTCAGCCACTACGTTCTCTACTCCCTTTTTGTGTCGTATTTCCAAATCAAATTCCTGAAGTAGGAGGATCTATTTTATCAAGTGGGGCTTAGCATCATTCTTAGAGAGAAGGTACTTCCACGCCGCATGATCAGTGTAGATGATAATCTTGGATCGAATAAGTAGGACCTAAATTTTTCCAAAGCGAACACTACGGCTAAGAGTTCCTTCTTCGTAGTAGAGTAGTTCACTTGAGGCAAGATTTAGAGTTTTACTTGCATAGTGAATAATGTAGGGCTTCTTTTATTTTCTTTGGCCTAAGACCGCCCCAGTAGCATAGTTTGACGCATCATACATAATCTCAAAAGGAATGCTCCAATCGGGTGGCTGCATGATAGGCGCGGTAGTCTACATGCCCTTGAGCTTAGTGAAAGCTTCCTGACATTGCTCAGTTCACTAGTATGGTACATCCTTTTGAAGTAGATTGCATAAAGGATGAGAGAGGTGACTAAATTCCTTTATGAATCGTCTGTAAAATCCAGAGTGTCCTCAGAAGGATCACACGTCTCGTATGCTCTTGGGTGTTGTTAGGTTAGAGATAAGATCAATTTTAGCCTTATCTACCTCAATTCCCTTGGACAAGATGTGTCTAAGAACAATTCCCTTACAAACCATGAAATGATACTTCTCCTAATTTAGTACCAAATTATTTTCCTCACATCACTTCAGCACATTTTTCAGATTTTCCAAACACTCGCTGAAGGATGGACTAAAGACAGAGAAGTCATTCATGAAAACCTCTAAATATGGCCCCACCATGTCAGAAAATATACTCAACATGTATCACTTAAGAGTGGCGGGGACATTACACAGTCCGAATGGCATCCTTCAGTTAGCAAAGATGCCAAAGGGGCATGTAAAAGTGGTCTTTTCTTAATCTTCAAGGGCTATCTCTATCTGATTGTAGCCCGAATATCCGTCAAAAAAGAAATAGTAAGAGTGACCAGCCAGCCTTTCCAAGTTTTGATCAATGAAGGGCAAAAGAAAGTGGTCCTTCCTCGTGACGGTATTCAACTTGCTATAGTCAATGAACATTCTCCAAACAGTAGTAACTCTAGTTGGCATGATTTTATTATCGACATTGGCTACGATGGTGATTTCGGACTTCTTAGGAATCGCCTGAGTTGGACTCACCCATTAGTTATCGGATATGGGGTATATGATACTCACACCCAACAACTTAAGTACTTCGGCCTTAACCACTTCATTTTTGGATTTAATCGGCGTTATGGTTATCGGGAGGTCTTCGTATTATCCTCAAGATGAAGGCGGTGAGTACAAATCAAAATGTCAATTCCTTTGAGGTTCGCAATAAACCATCTAAGGGCTCCTTTATACTCAATGAGAGTAGAGATAAGCATACTCTCCTGTTCTTGCTCAAGGTGGGAAGAAATCACCACTGGGTATGTCTCATCTTGACCTAAATAGACATATTTAAAATCAGATGGCAAATGTATTATGTCAAGCTTTGGCGCTTTGAGGCTAGATGGTAGAGGCACTACATTAATTTGAGGGTAATTCTTCAAATTGTGGCCTCCACCAGTTAACTTCAAGTACCGACGTAGCATCAAGCATGACATCCATCTCCTTAATCGTGTCATCATCTAAATAAGGGGAATGGGCCAATCACGTTTCTAGAGTGTCAGAGTATAGAGTCAAAAGTGCTCTATCTTCCACGAAAGAATCGATCATGTTAATGTCATGGGTATCGTTATCATCCTTTGACTGTTTGCTCATATTGAAAAAGATGTTCAGCTTCAATGTCATATTTCTGAAAGATAGATTCATAATCCCATTCCTATAATTATTGATAGCATTTGATGTAGCAAGGAATGGGTGACCAAGAATGATAGGTATCTGAGTGCTCACATCCACGATGGGTTGAGTATCCAAAACAATAAAATCTACTGGGTAGTAAAATTTATCAACTTAGACCAACACATCCTCGATCATCCTTTTCGGTACACGAATTGATCAATCAACAAGTTGTAATGTGGTCCGGGTGAGTTTTAATTCACTAAGACCCAGTTGTTAGTAGACCGAATAAGAAATTAGATTTACACTTGCCCCCAAGTCAAGAAGTGCATGCTCAATCTGGTAATTCCCAATTACACAAGTGATGGTTGGGCTACCGAGATCTTTGTATTTTTGTGGCACATCTTTCTTGAGGATGACACTCGCTTTTTTTGTAAAAAAGATTTTCTTTTATATGTTTTGTCGTCTTTTGGTAGTGTATATAGATCTTTCAGAAATATGGCATATGAAGGGATTTGTTTAACGACATCCAATAGATGGATGTTGACCTTCACTTGCTTAAGCACCTCTAGAATATCCTGAGAATTAGATAGAGGTTTTGGTGCAATCAACCGTTGAGGGAATGATGCAATCAGCTTACTTTGAGGTTCCGGTTCTAACCCATGTGGAGTAATGCTAGGTCTATCATTCTTATCTTCTTCGGGGTCCTTAGGCTTTTCAGCCCTTACCGGAATAGATTTGTCAACTATTTTTCCACTCCTAAGAGTGGTGATAGACTTGGCTTTCTTCATTTGATTTGAAGAGCTTGGGTCAATAATTTCACATTGTAGCTTTGGATTGGGGAAAGGTTGGGCTGGAACCATCCCTTTCTCCCCACTCGCTAAGTGTGACTCAATCCTTTGAATGGATGATGCAAACATTCTCATTATTGTTTTGATATCTTGGAATGCTTGTACCGTATTCTGGTGAATAAGTCTTGGTTTTGCATGGTTGAATAACTCTTGGTTTTGCATGAATTTTTGAATCGTATCCTCTTGAGGCCTCTTCTGATTTGAAAATTGAGTAAATGCCTCTTGTGGGTTAGTTGTTCGTCCATTCTTCCAACTGAAATTTGGATGGTTTCTCTAGCCGGAATTGTATTTATTTGAGGTGGGTCCTCTAAAAGGTCTTTGGTAGTTGTTCATGACATTCGATTGCTCATTCAATATCTCTGGAAAAGCAAGAATTGTTGGGCAATTCTCATTTGTATGTATGTTACAAGTACAAATACCACAAACAACTTCCGCAGTCTTATCAGATTTGATAGGTTCTGCCTTCTTAAGTTCCATGGCCTCGACTTTTCTTGTGAGATTGGCCACTCTTGCACTCATATCATCTTCCTCTTTTAGAACATAAATTCTTCCCATTTCCTTTGATTGAGTAGGCTTCGAAGTGGTGAGTCTTGGAGAGGTGTCCCATAATTGCGCATTTTCTGCCAATTGATCAAGGTAATCCCACGCATCATCGGCCTCTTTATTCATGAATTCACCATTACATATCATCTCTATGAACTAGTGCATTGGTGAAGCCAATCGGTTATAGAAAAAGCTTATTGTTCGCCATACTTCGTAGCCATGATGTGGACAGGAATTCATGAGATCTTTGAACCTTTCCCAGCATTGGAAGAATGTCTCTTCCTCTTTTTGGGTAAAGTTCATGATTGTCTTCCTTAAAGTGTTAGTTTTCTGAAACGGGAAAAACTTATTAAGAAATTTTCGGGTAATCTCGGCCCATTTGCAATGGATCTTGGCTTTAAGGAGTGCATCCATGTCTTAGCCTTCTCTTTTACTGAAAAGGGAAACAATTTAAGTCGTAATGTGTCCTCAGACATGTTTGGAAAGTGTAATGTAGCGACTATCTCATCAAACTCCTTGATGTACAAATATGGACATTCAGAATCTAGTCCATGAAACTTAGGGAGTTGTATCACTCCAGGTTTGATATCCACATTTCCTGCATTAAGTGGAAAAACCATGCAGGAAGGTGTACTCACCCTCGCCAGTTGTAAATAATCGCATAGAGTACGAGGCGGGGGTGCATTATGCACCTCATTTTCATCTTGAACTTCCTCACCTCATTCGATCCCCAGCAACGATGCTAAAAACTTGTTCACAACCCTAAGTGTAGGGTTGCGATGTAGTAATAACTCGTGAGAACGAGTTTGAATCCACAGGGACTAAACTTGTACATATTCTAAAAAGAATTAGAACTAGAACTAGAAGAAGATCTAAATCTGAATTCTGGAATAAAAGAGTAATTGTGAATAATGTTTAAACTATCAATTAAAGACGGGAACTAGAGTTCCAAGGATTCACTTGTAGCTATTAAGATGCTAGCTTGCTTGATTTAATAAACACAAGTGCAATTGGAGTCCTATCCTATCAAATTGGAAGATAAAACAATTTAAATCAAATCCAAACTTTTCATTGACCTAATTCTCAATGGAGGAGAATTGTGAAAGTTGGAAGGGATTCTATTACCTTACCATGCCCAGGAGATGATGGTGAACAATGGAATTTACCAATCTCGCTATCTCAAAATAGGAAAAGAAGATATCCAAAGTTATCACAACATCTATTGTAATTTGAGTCACAATAAATCATAGAAAACTAAAAATATTCATTTAATATTAAACTAGAAATCAATGAAGTTCAATAAGAACAAGAATCAAAGTAAAATAAACATCCCAACACGCTACAAGCTTTACCTCTTAGCCCTAACTAAGAGGTTTAGCCAACCATAGACATGATTGAAACCAAATATCTTAAACAAAGCATTAAAAATAAACTAAGGATGAAGAAAAAATCTTTGGCAGCTGCTTCACCCCTTTATTATGCTCCTTGAGACCTTTCCAAGCCCTAGAAGATGTTTTGGAGTATCCTAGGGAGTCTTATTTATAGTTGTGGAACTCCAACTTTCACACCTAGTTGGAAAAATCCAGAAACCGCCTCAAATTTACGCACTCTCCGCAGTTTGCTAAATTAAACTTCACTCTGCACAGTTTTTCAAAATATGCTTCACTCTGCACAGCTAAAATAGACTACGAGTCTTAGAATATCCATTTTCAGGACAATTTCAAGAATATGTTTGTTTTCATGACAATTTCAGGATTCCTTTTCTTCACTTCAAATCTTTGATTCTCTTCATTCCTCTTGGTTTTTTTAGATCTTTGGCATGTGAATTCTTCATTAATGACTTTTAAATCTCCAAATCTTCATTTGGTAATCTTTTGAGAATAAATCTTCCTTTTGACATCAATTTCACCTAAAGCTCTCGAAATCACCTCGAACATGAAAACATGCATAATTAAATCGATTAAGCACTATCATGTTTATAAAAATAAGGTATAAATACGAAGAAATATGCAATATTTCACACTCAACATGGAGTCATCCTCGGCGAGAGCCGAGGAGGGCCAAGTCGAGGCCACTAATCACTAGGGGCAGCACTGCACTGGGCGCCCGGAAGCGAAGGTAGGGGGACCTCACGTCATCAGGCTCTTGAGGTGGTAACATCTGGGTCAGGATCTCTCGTATCCCTCCATCGGTACAAGGTGGTTCGGGCCTATTGGAATAATCGAAATGTGGCCAAGGAGGAGATCGGGGTGATACTATCCTTAGAGCCCAAGCCCCTGTTAGGCGAGGAGGCATCCATGTTGATCAAGGTAAAGGCGTTGACTCCCCCTTTCTTCCTTGGATTGGGAGATCTAGTCTTTTGAAGTTGGCATTTGTCCGATGCATATCCAATTTTGAAATTAGATGTTTTATTCTTAATCTTCAATATAATTGGAGATGATTTTCATACATGCTATATGTTGTTTTGTTTCCTTAAGAATGTGGGATTTGGATTGTATGAGTGTAGTGTGGATATGCGATGCTGTAAAGTCTCACACAATAAATGGTTCTAATTGATTAAAAAAGATGAATAATTGATATCCATAGTTTTGATGATGGATTAAATCACTAATCATGGAATTCATGAAGTTTATCATGGAGGATTCAAATTAATCGAGATGGTTGTACAAGTGTGAGATCTTAGATTATGTGTTTGACACCATCCATTTGTATTTGTGGGCCTTGATCATTAAATGCAGAAAGAAACACATGTTATAATACTGGGAGTTACAAGTATAGAAGGTGAGGTGAACGGAGTGGATCTTTTACCCTTATCTCATAGTGGGGCCCACCCTATGATTAGGGATTGTACGACTAGTTCTACATAGGGTAGGTGATGTACACACCTTCCTTCTCTCTCCTAATGTTTTTGGAAACATGGCTTCCATTCTCCTCATCTCTTAATTTCTTTCTCCCTCTCCTCTTGGTTTCTAGTTTTGGAGTTTCCAAATCCCAAGGATTCTAATTCAAATAGACGTGTATGTAGTTGGGATTTTTGGATTTCCAAATCTTAAAACAGAATGGAGAGTGGGCCTTTGTTCATGTGATCATCCAATCCATTCATTATTTCCATATAGGAGTTGCAAGTTTGTATATGGCTATGTTTGATTATATAGACCATGATCCCTGTCATACGATCACATAATTTTGTGGGGCCCACTTGACCAGTAATATGGAGAAAATGTCACATCATCTGTTGTCCTTACATCCACGTGTGGGGCCACATTTCGGGCTAAATTTAGTGCACCAGAAAAATTAGCGCTAAACAAATTTGGACACTTAGATTGTGTCTATCTTTTGATCTATTTTCATGTCTCCTTCAGGGATGTGAAGCGAACATTTTACAACACTCCTCATGCCCTTCAAAATGTGTGGTCGAATTTTGAATTAAAAATCTGGAGAGATGAGATTTTGCTCATGCAAGTTAATATGCCATGGTGGATGGCCTGCATCCAAGGCAAGCCACATATGATGGGCAACCCACTTTGAAGTTGGGCCTTGCATAGTGGACAACCTACATTGCTACGCATGATGGATAACCTAAGTCAAATGAACACTCCATGTCCAAGGTGGGCTCCACCACATTAAAGGTGGGCCTTGTAATGTGGATGGTCCATATTAAAAGTAGGCCCCACATGATGGATAGTTCACATTTGTAAGTGCTTATATGTTTAGCATACATAAGGTTGTCAAATTTAGTAAGACAAAGATACACAGCGATACCGGTCAGATCACAACTACTCTTCATTTAGATCAGCTCAAGATCGGCTTATCATCCCAAGACGTCGCTCGATTTCAAGATTATCAATATTAGAAGATATTTGCATTTGTCAACCAACAGGTGATATAACCCTAGAAAGACCTTAGGTTACGTGCTTTCAAAATTTGTATACTTTGGCTTATCTATGGTGTAATTGTTCTGACATTCGGCTAGCCTAACTTCAGGTTCAGCCAGCCTAACTTCTTCGACTAGCCTAACTTCAGGTTCGGGCTAAAATTCAAAAATCTGTTGCAAATTCTACCTGCTAAACTTTTGGTTCAACTAGTGTTGGTCATGAAACACCTTCATTTTATCCTTGTAAATTCTTGAGTTCTCGTATGCATCGTTTCAAATTTCTTCAAGTTCATTCAATTGAAGTTTGCGCAGTGAGCCAGCGTTGTCCAAATTAAAGTTTAGATTTTTAATCGCCTGGTAGGCTCTATGTTCTAACTCCACAGGTAAGTGGCAAGCCTTCCCATAGACACATCTAAAGGGAGACATTCGAATAGGAGTCTTAAATGCAGTACGCTAAGCCCATAAATGATCGGTCAAGTGGATTAACTAATCCTTGCGGTCAGGGTTAATCGTTTTTTTCCAGTATGTGTTTAATTTCCCTATTGGAAATCTCAGCTTGCCCACTTATTCGTGGGTGGTATGGAGTGCTCACTTTGTGAGAAATGCCATATTTCTTCATTAAATTTGCGAATCACCTATCACAAAAGTGTGATCTTCCATCACTAATGATGGCTCGAGGCGTTCCGAATAGGGAAAGGATGTTTTCTTTTCAGAATTTACTGACGGTTTGATGGTCATTGTTCCGGCATGGGATTGCTTCAACCCATTTAGTGACATAGTCTACTGCTAGCCAAATATATAAATTTCCAAAGGATTGGGGGAATGGTCCCATAAAATTGATGCCCCAACAATCAAATGCTTCTATGATAAGAATGAGGTTTAAAGGCATCACATTTCCACTGGACAAGCTCCCAATTTCTGACAACGCTCACAAGCTTTGCAAAACTCATGAGTATCCCTAAACATAGTGGGCCAATAAAAGCCGCACTATAGAATTTTGGCCGTGGTCTTTTTAGCAGAAAAGCGATCATCACAAGCCTGAGAGTGACAAAAGGAGATGACACTTTGGTGTTCATTGTCGGGCACACATCTTCTTAAGATTCAGTCTAGGTAATATTTGAATAAATACGGATCATCCCAAAAGAATTTGTGTACCTCGGCAAAGAATTTCTTTTTTATCTTGCGCAGTCCAATGTGTCGTGGAACTTGTGGCAAGATAATTAGCGATATCCACGAACCAAGGTGATTGATAGACTTTAAACAATTTTTCATCAGAGAACATGTCATTTATATGTGTCATCTTAAGGGAATCAGAGAGATGAAGGTGGGAAAGGTGGTCAGCCATTACATTTGCTACTCCTTCTTTATCTTTTATTTCTAAATCAAATTCCTAGAGTAGAAGGATCCATCTTAAGGGAATCAGAGAGATGAAGGTGGGAAAGGCTTAACATCATTCTTAGAAAGAAGATACTTGAGCTCCGCATGATCTGTGTAGATGATGATTGTAAATGCTATCTTATCTAGCTCTTAGGTTTGTCAAATTTTGTAGTGCCAAAACCTCTTGGAATCTATATCTTGTTTAGCTGTTATTGTAAGATCAACTTCATGTCATCCTTGCCAATCTTGTCTACATTCAAGTACAAGATCAAGAAGTTCAAGTACAAGATCAAGAAGTTTAAGTACAAGATCAAGAGGTTCAAGAACAACATCAAGAAGTTCAAGTACTATATCAAGTCTTCAAGCTTCAACTACTTCAAGAGAATGATATGTGATGATTCAATCTCACAAATAAGGTTTGTTTGACCCTAGATTAACCTTAGGATAGGTCATACAATTTGCATTTATATCATAGGTCATTTGATAATTTTATAGGTCATTTTTTGATTAGTCCTAGTCATGGTTCGACTAGTCCAGACACTGACTCGACCAATCCAATAATTTTCCCGACCAGTCTAAGGCTTGTTGCTAATTTTTAAAATTTTTTGTTGGATCCTCGACCAGTCCTGAAGACTACTCGACCAGTTGAGTGAACAGTGTTCGACCGGTCGTGCAGGCTCGACTCAAAGTCTAGTAAGCATTTCTGGTCCCACTCGACCAGTCGAGTAACGATCTTATCTTATCGCGCCAGAAATTTTAAAATGTTGTTGGTCCTTCGACCAGTCGAACCTACCACTAGGCCAGTCGAGCGAATAATATTTTTGCCTATAAATTGAGGACGATTTTTCAGAGTTTTATAACTCATTCCAAAAGATATTAAAGTCACAACTCTACGAACTCGGTCCCCATTATTGTGAAGCTATTGTGAGGTATTTATAAATTATTTTAATAGCTTTTTGGTTATTCAATTCTTTGATCTCTTGATTCCATTCTACTTGATATTAAAGGGGATTTTTGAATTTAACCCTTTGTGAGATCCAAGAAGTTGAATCCAAAGTAGCCTAAAGTTAGATTTAAAGTAAAATTCATTTAGACCTAAAACCCTATCATTTGAGAGATTGAACATTCTACGTCTCCAAAGAAGCGGTTCTACCAGGTTATAACAAAGTACTTTCTTCAGATAAGTATAATTTCAATTTTCTGTATTTGATTTGTAAGATTGCCAGAAAATCTCTCATTTTTGGTTTTGACTGAGATAGCAGAAAATCTCAGTGAGTGGGGTTTTTAGTTGTGGTAGTGAAAAGGCTGAGCTAAAGTCCTAGAGGGGGGGAGGGGGTGAATAGGACTATGCCAAATTAAAAATTAAACACGAAATTTAAAAAAATATAAATAAAGATAACACTTAAACAATTCCACAATACAGAAATGTAAAGCAACCTCAAATGTACAAGTATTGAGAGGTTGATATAAATGTTGTTCTAAGGACAACCTTAACAAAAAACCAATGGCTTATGGTAGGACAACTTGATTCTTAGAACGGTCTGTGTATCAAAATCTCAAACTGATACAAAGGAATAAAGAAAAGAATAGTAAAGAAAGAAACAAAGCTATTACAACATTCCCACTCTTGCATAAAAGGAATTACAATATTCTCCAAAAATGCATAAAGGGAAATTACAACATCCACATAATGCAATAATTAAATAATCAATCAATCACCACAAGACCAGAAGTTATAGTGGTTCGCTTGTGTGTACACCAACTGTTTAGAAAAACAGCCACATAACTACTCCACTCCTAATATCCTCACACAGTGGATATTAGCGTTCACCATGAAATAGTTTTTGAAGGTTCACCTAAAACCCTCACAATTCTGTCTTTCAAGTGAGCTTACACAATTCAAAAACCCCAAACTCTGAGTTTTCTAAATCACCTCAGACAAACCAAAAGAACGAGATTTTTCTGGCACAATCTCAAAGAAACCAAAAGAATAAGATTTACAAAATAGTAAAATACTTATCTGGATATTCTCCGCTGTTGCAGCCCGGTAGAACAAATTCGGAGTAGAAATTCAATCGTAGATGTTCAATGTTCACACTCACTATTGAAATGGTTCTTAGTTCTAAATAGATTTTAGATTAAATCACTTTGGGTTAGCTTGATTTGATTTTGATTACAAGAAATGGGAAAATTTTAATCCCTTCTTCAAATAAGATTGGAATATATAATACAAAATCAAATGCCAAAAAGCTAATTAAAGAGAATATTAAATGAGCACTGAATAGCTAAAGAATAATGCTAACTTATCTCTCAGAGTAGTGTCTTGATTTTGCTTGAATTGGATACAAAACTCTAAAAATCGTGCTCTATTTATAAGTACAGAAATCGTTCACTCAACTGGCCCAGAGGTCGGCTCGACTGGTCGAAGGATCAACAGACATTTGAAATTTTGAGGGCGATAAGATCAGGTCGTTCCACGACTGGTCGAAGGATCTGCTCGACTGGTCGAGTGGCCTCCATGACCGGTCGAATCCTGTCCACGATTGGTCGTATGGGACTCATTTTAGTTGCTGGACTTTGAGTCGAGCTTGTTGGACTAGTCGAGCATAGGTCGAGCACTGTTCACTCGACTGGTCGAGCAATCTCCAGGACTGGTCGAAGCTTTAACAAAAAATTCTAAAAATTATTAACAAACTTAGGACCGGTCGAGCCAGTGCTAGGACTAGTCAAACATAGTCTAAGACTAGTCGAAAAATAGACTATGCACTTATAAAGTGACTCAATTAAATTATGTATTCAAAATGACCTATCCTATGGTCAATCTAGGGTCATTCATATCTTATAATCGATGTTTGAACATTGAAACATCTTTTTCTTTGGTTGATTGTTGATCTTGACAAAACATGAAGCTTGAATTTGAAACATTTTTGAAGCTTCAACTTCAAGTACTTTGAAACTTGAATTTGTAACCTTAAGAAGCTTGAACTTGAAATATCTTGAAGCTTGGCTTGAGGTACTTAAGTTGTATTTCACCTTGAGCTTTGAGTACCAATGTAAAGACTATTGTCTTGACTTAGAAGCTTTGAAAGATTGAACTATTAGATAATGTTGTACTTGAATTTTGATACTTGTGATGCTTGAATCTCAAAACAGAACACCTTGTAATGGATCATCTTAAGCTTGTACAAGAATTGTATTTGACATGAAGATGAGCTACATAAGATAGAAAATTCAAGAGGTTTTGGCACTACAAAATTTGACAATCATAGGAGCTAGAAAACATAGCACTTACAATCATCCCCTTTGTCAAATTTGTGACAAAACACCCTTCATAATAATAAGATAAACATAACATACACAATAAAGAATCATGCACAACTTTAAATCTGGTCAAAGAATCATGCACCAGTTATATACAGGTTAAAGAAAAATGCATCAATATTCTCCCAACAATACTCCCCCTTACTTACTCCCCCTTACTTCCAACTTCATGCAATGAAAAACTTGTCCCTTACTTCCACACAGTTACACATTATCATAAACATTATAATAAATTCTCCCCCTTTTTGTCATAATATGACAAAGGAAAGAGTGATAAAGAAAGTAGATCATTAAGAAGTAAATAGAAGAGAAAAAAAAAAAAAGAGAATAATGATCAAGAGAAGTTCACAAGTAAGTTAACGAAGTTAACTAAATCCATAAGAAACCATGATCAAGCATGTCCAAGCCCCCCCCCCCCCCCCCCCCCCCCCCCCCCCCCCCCCTAAAAAAAAAAAAAAACAAGAGAAATTCAAGTATCTTAAAAGTTATTACAAACCACAAATCCAAATACTAATCTGAACCCGATGAAGGAGCAGGTATGGAAGGGTCAATTTGCTGAAGTCCCTTGTTAATATTGAAAAGGCCTAACAATATGTCCTAGACGGGGGGGGGGGGGGGGGGGGGGGGGGGTGTAACACCCCATACCTTCAGTACAGGGGTGTTACCTTTTAAACCCACACTAAAATAAAAATTATTTGGGTTAACCAAAAACTTAAACTTGACATACGCAAGATGGGGATTCCGATAGACATTAAAGCCATCCATCAGGGTCTCCAAGAGCCGGAACACGCCCTGTGTTAGTCAAGAAGGTACGACAAATCAAACACTCTAAACCAAAGCCCTCATGTCAATGGATATTGCTGCAACACACTTGTCGCCACCACGTAAGAACTAGTTAGTGGCAAATCACGTTTTCATCATAACTAATACCCTATGTTAACCGCTAAAAAAGGTTATCAGGCCCACCTGATCGATGGAATCATGACATGTGGGCCAAATATAGCCCGGAGGAGTACGTAACGGCACACCTAGGGTTCATCATCGACCTAAAATGGGCCAGGGGCCCTGGGTGATGTCCCTCTATACGAATGAACGGTGTAGATTGCAGGGATAGCATTTCAGTGGGTCCCTACACATTGCATGTGCACTAAAGGTGCTTGTGCATAAGGAACACTAAAGCTTTTAGCTCGGTCAGACTGGCTTGACCGAGCACCTCTCCAACAAATTTAAAAAATATCTCCTTCCCGCCATCCTCCTTGTTTCTAAACCGACTATGTTTGAGCTCCTAGGTGGCCCACCATGATCATTTTCTGGACCATCTGGTCCGTTGAATTTCTCTGTGGGGCCCGGCTTAACATAACAGTATAGTCGTTTGAGCATTGGTAAGCGGAGGAAGGAGATTGAACGCCACCATCCAATCCATGCCAAATATAGCCCGACCCGACCCTGTGAAAGAAAGTGAGAGAGAAACCGACTTTCCTTTTTAGGAAAGGCAAATCTCAGCCATTCACGTGAGGACGATCACAACCATCCGTCCCTCTCCTTCGGTGGCTATAAAAGAAGGCATTATAGCCCTAGGAAATTCATGCCAAGAGAAAGAGAGAGAGAGAGAGAGAGTGTGAGGAAGAAGGTCGAGAATCTGTTACAGCTTGAGAGAAGGAGAAATCTGACGTTTTAGGCAAACCACTTGTTTCCCTTTCATTCCTTTGTAGTTCAGCTAGATAGAGGTAATATTTGGCTGGACCGAGACCAAGCAAGCCAATGGTTGGGTTTGGTCCAACCACATTAGCGTCTGAACGAGCCAAACAATGGCCGTTTCAGACCCCTATTCAGGCCTCATTTTGATGTTGTTTTCAGCTCTCCATAGAGCTTCAAACCAGCTCAGGAAACCAGCCAAACAATGGCTGAGGGACAGATTGAGGAGGTAGAAATGTCGGGTCCCTGTTTTAGACCGGAACGAAGCCAACCCATGGCCCTGTTCTGGGTTGAAATTCGACCGGACTGAAATATAGATTTCGGGCCAATATCAGGCCACAACACTCACCTTCGTGGGCTAGAACCAGGCCAAGTAAATGCCTATGTTTCGGACCCAAATGATGCTCAACAGTGGCTGGCCATTGGACCTTTCATCAGGCTCTGTTTAGAGCTGAAAACGGACCATGGCAATGGCCGTGCATCAGGCCTGGAGAGGGTGGTGGAAGTCAGATGCAGTCGAGCTGAAACCGGCCGTCCGTCAGGCATCCAAATGGCCCTGCCATGGGTCCCTATTAGACTGAAAAAGTGTGATGATCGGAGCGCTCACACCGACTCTTGATCGGTTTCCATCCGACCCCGAAGTGGGCCGTGAATGGGTCCTGAATCGAACCACCACCACAGCCAGGACAAGTTCAAATGCATGCAGCAGAGTTGTTGTTTACACGTAGGCGTTGGGCCCTGCAATTTGCAGGTGGGCCCTGCCAATTACAATAAGGGTTGCCTCGTGTTGGGCCCCACCAAAAGACTAGTGGGCTGCACTGCGTGGACACGCCCCCCCCCCCCCCCCCCCAGTTAAATCTCTGGCGGGCCACACCATCAGGCCAAGTGGGCCACCCTTCACATAAACCACAATGGGCCACCACCTACCAACGTGGGCCCTGAAAACTTCTGCTGGGCCTCACACGAGTTGCAAGTGGGATTCATGTTGTGGGCTGTCCCAAACGGACGTGGTTCCATGGATTCCATATACGGGTGCACGTATTGAATTCCGGACGTCCAACGGTTGGTCATGACCGACTAGTTATGGGCATCCTAAATCCACTTCGTCCACCTGTTTTGCCAGCGGGTGGGACCCACCCTGCATGTTGCACACAAGTGAGGTCTGGGGCTTGAAGTGATGAGAGTGCGCCAGCAAGACCTGTGGGTCCATTTGCTGTGTAGAACGTCAGCAGGTTCTGTGGGGCCGTTCGAGTGGTGGTACACCTATGTCACCAGGGAGCACTTGAGCTTGAACCCACCAATGTACAGGGCGTCCTGGACGACTGTCACTGGACATCCAGTGCTCTTTTCGTTTTTCTTTCTTTTCCATATATATATATATATATATACACACACACACACACACACACACACACACACACACACACATATGTATATAATATATATATATATATATATATATATATATATATATATATATATATATGTCACTTGATAATATACATAGATACGTGGTGGGCCCCACATGGGACACACCTTGACTTACATACGTGGTGTCCCCACATGGGGCCCACCTATGACGTGAAATAACGGTGCATGTATGCACTTGGACATTGGTGCAGAGAGCACCTTTATATTTACAACAGAACGCCAATCGGTCCACGTAACGTCATGCAAAAATTCGAGATCTCATCGTACCTGATGAGTCTGAAAAATCTGAAAGGTCCACATGGAGCAAAAACCTCATAAAACCCCCTAGTTTCAAATTTTACTTTGAGCCAAAACTTCGGTGGGCCATGATTAATGCAAACAGTTTCTTCCTTTGAATTAGATTTATCTTTGCTACGGCCCACCAGAATCTTAGATCAAAGTGAGAATTCACCCCCTAAGGTTTCTTGGGATTCCACATCTTATGGACCGTTCGGATTCGACACCCATGTCACATGTGTGAAGGTACGCACGTGCCTAGATGCATGGGTAAGCATGCCTCATATGTAAATGCATGGTGAGTCCTGCACGAGTGGAACCCACTTTTGTGAATGCTAGATATAGGCCATCCACGGTCTGAACGTGGTGTGCTTGGACATACATCATCTCCGTCCACCAAGAGCTCATGTGATACATGTATACTATATATATATATATATACACACACACACACACACACACACACACACACACACACACACATACATACCGCATGTTGCAAATATCATATACATGATGTATGGAAGGATACATGGTGTGATGTATATGTGATAAAAGTAGTGTACTAGCTCATCCATATGATGGTGGGCCATGTATGGGGGTCCCACTATGTTATAAATGCTCATCTGCACGTCTGTGCAATGGACCCCACCGAATAGGTGACTGTATATTATGCCCACTTATTGGGAAAAGTATTGACGGGCCTGTACCCCTCTCAAATAAGCCCAAAACCATCATGATTTGGGCCATTCGACCAACATGGCGTCCTAGAATCTTAGAACTTATCAGCTAATGCAAGGGATTTCTTTAGGAATCTGTTCAAGTGACGCAAAGACACTAGCTTCTTGAGAGGGCTCACACCAAAGGACACCCTACAACGTATCTGGTGATGATTCTTTCTCCTTAAGCTTTCCACCCTTAACTAGACCAGAAATAGTAATTTTATTAGTGTAAATGGCTAGCTAGACTAATGATAAACTGTGCGTAGAAATAAACTGTATTCACTTGATTTATCTGTTAACATGAAAATTCTCATGCCTACTATTGTTTAGGTTCTCGATTTCTCTGAACTGTCTAATCAAATAATCTAGTCATTTATGTCGTGAAAATTCAGTTATGGTATGTTGATAGGAATACATGTGTCATTCCTTATTTCCGTTTCATATTATAATATATGTTGTTATGATACACGTACTGCTAAAATCTCTCCATGGGAAGTCCTAGCAAAGGAGAGTCTGTGTTTGGGGTGTAACTAGATTGGTTGTGACATAAGTAGGCCCCTGACATAGAGGTTTTAGTTGTGGCGTTTAACCATGGGGTTTATCATCCATGTGTGGTTTCACCTAACTGACTTGGGATGGACTCCATAATCCTTCAAAATACCGTGGTTTACTCATTTTTGAATCATTCATGTCAACATGTTTAAAT
The DNA here is from genome assembly GCA_021015155.1 of Magnolia officinalis. NCBI lineage: Eukaryota > Viridiplantae > Streptophyta > Magnoliopsida > Magnoliales > Magnoliaceae > Magnolia > Magnolia officinalis. The sequence continues at coordinate 34,506,871 of JAJHSJ010000014.1, forward strand.
CGTCACTTTGGTAATTTCAACATTTCACCCCTTGTCGGCATTAGTGATAGCCTCTTTATGTTGAATTGATTGACCACATGTTAGTGGGTGCTATACACACCCTAAGACGGTAGTCTCATAGGCCGGGGATGGTGGTAATAGGACACTATGCCCGAGCCGTAGGCCTACGCTGGTTGCAAATGGACTAATAATGAGCTAACAAGTCATGCATACATGACATATTTTGATGACTTGGATCACTCTGCCCTGCGATTACGTTGCATGTTACGCTTATGACTAATCATTCGATTATGATATTGACTTGGATTATCATACCCTGCGATTACGTTGTATGTTACGCGGATAACCAGTCTTATCCCCGAGTGACGACCCTAATGTCCGTTCGGATGTTTTTCCCGGGACATAGGCCGTCTGGATGTTTTACCCGGGCCGACGATTGCATTACTATATTCATGCATTTAAAAAGACTGCATCTACTATGTTTTAGATTATTTGTATGCTTTTATGATATTCCTTGTTTAGGGCGGCGGTGTGTAATCTTAGCGGGAGATAACACTGAGTTGGCCACTCATTCATCAACATTCAACCGTACAAAGGACACAGGGATAGAGGGAGTTGCGGAGAAGTCGGAGGCGACGGAGGTCGAGGAGGAGGCTTACATTGAGGAACCGTACCAGGAGGTGGCTGCTTATTTTGGATTGAATCAGTAGTCTATTTGCTTATTATCATTTCAGTTCATGTTGAGAATTAAGGTTTTGTATGTGGGCCCCAGCTGAGTGCCCAGGATATTATTACTGTTTGGGTTTTATCTATACTACGCTTGGTTCCGTTAATTGCACTTTGATTTTAGTTTGATTATCCTTTGGGTTATTAGTTAACACTTGGGTTTTCAAGAGATGAGTGTTATACTCGGGTCCCGAAAATCGGGGCGTTACATGTTGGTATCAAAGCGGAGTATGATACAGTCTGGCTATGGGACCAGCTTACAAACCTTAAAGGGTTAACTTAGAAAAAACTCCCTTAAAAAAATAGCTAGGATGAATGAACATAGAAACAGAACACTTAGGCCACTCATGAACAACTTAGAATTTCTTGAGAAACGATAAGTTAGTCATCTGAACTTAGAAACAAAAACCTTAGCACCCCGGGAAAATCCAAACCAAAAAGTGTTGACTGAATGAGGAACTCCCTCGCCATGCAACTACTAAATTCTCCCCCTTATAATGTTTCATACTAGTTAGGAACTGTTCTTCACCCTCCTATTCCTGAACAACGAAATCTAATCTCACAGGAGGCCATGCCACCTATGACGCGGTCACGTCGGGCCCACACGGTCGACGTTCACCCCATCCCATCGACCAAGTGCGAAAGGGAGCGCAGCCCTGTTTATACACCGGGCCTTCCGCCTGGAGTGGCGAATGGGGACACAAGGTCGGAAGCTGTAGGAGACTCTCCCTCTCCTCAAATCTTTGCATCAGGGCTGCCAACACCACACTTCGGGCGATGGGCACCATCAGCTGAGCCCTCAACCAACATGTATGAGGATACATCGATGGGAACTGCCGCCTTCGTAGCCTTTGCACAGATGACAGCAGCCATGCAGCAGCAGCAGGCTGCCAACATGCAACAGCAATAAGACTCGTACGCTCTAATGATGGAGACCCTGCGAAGTCGTAGGGGGAGCGTCACGTGATACGAAGGCGCGAGGCACCAACATATTCAACTGCTTCTTAAGGCTCCGTCCACCGACTTTCAGAGGAGCGCCTACCCGGTTCAGGCCGAACATTGGCTGGCAAGGATTGCCAAGATGATGGGACCGTTGGAGTGCTCCGATGATCAAAAGGTCAGTTGGGCGACATACCTGCTTGAGGGAGAGGCCAAGAACTGGTGGAAAAGTGTACAAAGAAGAGTGTCAACTGGGTATGCCTGGACCTGGGCTGACTTTAAAACAAAGTTCCTGGATAAGTATTTTCCACAGTCGTGCCGAAGCGAGAAGATCACACAGTTCTTGAAGTTGGAATAAGGAAGCCTGACGATCGCCCAGTACGAGGCGAGATTTAATGAGCTATCCCAATATGTACCCAAAGCCCTCAAGGACGAGGAGTATAAGTTAGAGAAGTTTGAGGGTCTGAAGCTCGAGATACAATCTCGGCTATGCACCTGGGATTTCGGGGACTTCCTGGAATTGGTAGACAAGGTAATGCGCGTGGAAACAGATTTTGAACGCACCGTCTGCTCCTGCCTACAGGCTCGGGATGACCCGTTCCGACTAAGACAACTTCCTCCTGCTCTGCCCATCCTTGATGGGAGACCTAGACCACTGGTCGCATGAGCGCCACCTTTTCCCCTAGAGGAGGATGCAGTTACTGTGGAAAGGCGAACCACAACACCTAAGCTTGCTTCCAGTGGATGAGAGATCAGGGTATTCTGCCCCGGATGCATTGACCACTGTAAAACCAGGCAGTAGCAAGGGTAGCGCCCAGGCCTCAACAGCCTAGACAAGGACCCCTGCATCAGCAGAGGGCTCCCCCTGCGCGAGTATATGCTGTCACCACCACAGAGACTGAACAGGACCCCCTCCAGACCATTCATGGTACCGCCCACATTAATAGTACCCCTGTACTCACTTTATTTGATTTTGGTGCAACTCTATCTTTCATTGATTCTGCAATTGCATCTAAATTAGAACTGAACACAACTCGGATGCATGCCCCCTTAGTTGTAGCATCCCCTATGCGTAAATTTGTAGAGACAGATAAAATGTGTAGAGCATGTTCTATCACGCTCACAAGTCGCGAGGTTACTGTAAACCTAATTATTATGCCAATTAAGCAGTTTGACATCATCCTCGGGATGGACTGGCTCACATTGGAGCGTGCAGTCATGGATTGTCGCAACAAAACGGTAACAATATCCATCCCAGGATGTGCCTCCTTCACTTTGAAAGGAAGGGACAGACACCGAGAGTTCGAGAGCTTGCAGGCTCTAGAGGAAGAAGAGTCAGCAGAAGTCACCATCAGTCGGATACCAGTAGTCTGAGATTTCCTCAAAGTATTCCAAGAAATACCAGAGCTACCCCTTAGCGGGGCGATAGACTTCTACATTAACCTCAAGCCAGGGACTACTCCTATATCACTCCCTCCATTTCGCATGCCTCGTTGCGAGATGGAGGAGTTGAGGAGTCAGATAGATGAGCTGCTCACTCAGGGCTTTATCCATCCCAGTGTTTCTCCCTTGGGAGCATTGGTCTTCTTTGTCAAGAAAAAGGACGGGTCGATGCATCTCTGTATAAATTACAAGAGACTGAACGATGTAACAATCAAGAACAGATATCCCCTACCGCATATCGACGATCTATTTGATCAGTTGAAAGACGCCAGGTACTTCTCCAAAATAGACTTGCGTTCAGGATATTACTAGCTGAGAATCAGGAATGAGGACATCCCGAAGACGGCCTTCAGAACTCATTATGGGCACTACGAGTTCCTGGTTGTGTATTTTTGTCTCACAATCGTTCCGACAGTTTTTATGGACCTCAAGTCTTCATGCCTTACCTAGACCGGTTCGTGATCGTGTTCATCGATGACATCTTGGTTTATTCCAAGAGAAAGAGGAGCATGAGCAACATCTGCATACGGTCCTAAGTACGCTAAAGGATAACCAACTGTATGTTAAGTTGTCCAAATGCGAGTTCTGGGAGCAAGAAGTGAAATTCTTAGGGCACGTGGTAAAGGCAGAAGGAATAGCGGTCGACCCAGCTAAGGTGGAAGCAGTATCGAAGTGGGAGCAGCCCACTATAGTGACCAAGGTTCGGAGTTTCCTGGGCATGGCCAGATACTATCGACGCTTTATTAAGGAATTCTCCCGAATCGCGTGACCGCTTACACAATTGACAAAGAAGAACGCTTGATTCACATGGGATGAGAATACAGAGGCAACATTCCAGGAGTTGAAGATGAGATTAACGTCCGCGCCAGTACTCACTCTTCCACAAGAAGGAGAGGAGTTTGTGGCATATAGTGATGCCTCGAAATTGGGCCTCGGTTGCGTTCTAATGCAGAATGACAAAGTAATCGCCTACGCCTCTCGCTAATTGAAGAAGCACGAGGAAAACTATTTGACCCACGACTTGGAATTAGTTGCTGTGGTATTTGCTTTGAAGATATGGAGGCATTACTTGTATGGAGAATATTTTCATTTATTCTGCGATCACAAGAGCCTGAAATACATATTCACGCAGAAGGACTTGAACATGCGCCAACGTCGGTGGATGGAGACTCTTAAAGATTTCCACTTCGAAATCTCCTACTACCCTGACAAGGTAAACTCTGTGGCCGACGCTCTGGGCCGAAAAAAGAAGCACGAGCTAGTAGCCACCCTGATGATCGAAGAGTGGGAAATGATGAAGTTTGTACAAGACTTCGATATCCAGCTCACCCTCGACGAACCTGATACCTATGTGGCCCTGTTAACTGCAGAGCCAACTCTGGTCTGACACATAATCTCCGTACAAGACCAGGATGAATGGCTTGTCAAGATGAAAGAAAGGTGTAAGGATGAAGTGATGCCTAACTGGAGGGTTGGCAACGACGGTAGTCTTCGGTATCAGGGGCGAGTATGCGTTCCAAACGATGCCGAATTGAGGAAAGAAGTTATGACTTAAGCCCACCAATCCAAGTTAGCCATCCACCTAGGGAACATTAAAATGTACAATGATGTAAAAAGGCAGTACTGGTGGAGCAATATGAAGAGGGACATCGCCGACTTTGTGGCAAGGTGCATGGTGTGCCAGAAGATCAAGGCCAAGCATCGCAAGCCTGCTGGCCTCCTTCAGCCACTACCCTTGGCAGAATGGAAGTGGGATAACATTTCTATGGACTTTATATTTGGTCGTCCTAGGATGCAGAGGAAGCACGACTCGATATGGGTCATTGTTGATCGGTTGACAAAGGCCGCCAGATTCCTCCCGATCCGCACAACAGACTCCACCGATAGCTTGGCAAAGTTATACATTCGGGAAGTCGTACGATCCTACGGAGTTCCCCAGGAAATTATTTCAGATTGAGACTCCAGATTTACTTTTGCCTTCTGGAAGAGACTGCATGAAGAATTGGGCATGAAACTCAAGTTCAGTACATCATTCCACCCTTAGACAAATGAGCAGACTAAGCGGGTGAACCAAATCTTAGAAGATATGCTGAGAGCATGTGTCCTAGACTTTCAGGGCAACTGGGATGATCACATAGCACTGGCATAATTCGCATATAATAACAGTTTCCAGTCCAGCATAGGCATGACACCGTATGAAGCTCTCTATGGTCACCCTTGTCGAGCCCGTTAGTGTTGGGCAGAAATAGGAGAACGAAGCTTGTTAGGTCCGGAGATGGTTCAGGCTACTACTCAGGTCATTGACTGATTAGAAAACGTCTGCGCACCTCCCAGAGCAAACAGAAGAGCTATGCGGATAACCGACGTCGCAACCTGGAGTTTGCAGTTGACGATCACGTATTTTTGAAAGTGTCACCTATGAAGGGTCTGATAAGGTTCGGTCAGAAAGGAAAGCTAGCACCACGTTTCATCGGACCTTTCGAGATCTTACATCGTGTGGGAGTTGTGGCATACCTCCTTGCACTACCTACTGCGCTGGTCAATATTCACAACGTCTTACACATATCCATGCTGAAGAAATACACACCGGACGGGTCGCACATCGTTAGTTGGGAACAGATCGAGCTGACAGATAATGCCTCCTACACCGAGGAACCTATCCATATCTTGGACCACAAGGAGCTGGTCCTACGGACGAAGACTATACCTCTAGTCAAGGTTCTTTGGTCACATCATGGGGAGGAAGAAGCGACATGGGAACGAGAGGCAGAAGTTAAGAAAAAGTACCCTCACCTATTCAGTGACACACCTCAGGTAATTTCAAGGGCAATTTTTTTAGGGAGGTAGACTGTAACACCCTGTACCTTCGGTACACGAGTGTTACCTTATAAACCCACACTAAAATAAAAATTATTTGGGTTAACCAAAAACTTAAACTTGACATACACAGGATGGGGATTTCGGTCGACATTAAAGCCACCCATCAGGGTCTCCAAGAGCCAGAACACGCCCTGTGTTAGTCAAGAAGGTACGGCAAATCAAACACTCTAAACCAAAGCCCTCATGTCAATAGATATTGCTGCAACACACTTGTCGCCACCACGTAAGAACTAGTTAGTGGCAAATCACGTTTTCATCATAACTAATACCCTATGTTAACTGCTGAAAAAGGTTATCAGGCCCACCTGATCGACGGAATCATGACATGTGGACCAAATATAGCCCGGAGGAGTACGTAACGGCACACCTAAGGTTCACCATCGACCTAAAATGGGCCAGGGGCCCTGGGTGATGTCCCTCTATACGAATGAACGGTGTAGATTGCAGGGATAGCATTTCAGTGAGTCCTTACACATTGCATGTGCATAAGGAACACTAAAGCTTTTAACTCAGTCAGACTAGCTTGACCGAGCACCTCTCCAACAAATTCAAAAAATATCTCCTTCCCACCATCCTCCCTGTTTCTAAACCGACTATGTTTGAGCTCCTAGGTGGCCCACCATGATCATTTTTCGGTCCGTTGAATTTCTCTGTGGGGCCCGACTTAATATAACAGTATAGCCGGTTGAGCATTGGTAAGCGGAGGAAAGAGATTGAACGCCACCATCCAATCCATACCAAATATAGCCTGACCCGTGCCTGTGAAAGAAAGAGAGAGAGAAACTGACTTTCCTTTTTAGGAAAGGCGAATCTCAGCCATCCACGGTGAGGACGATCACAACCGTCCGTCCCTCTCCCTCGGTGGCTATAAAAGAAGGCACTATAGCCCTAGGAAATGCATGCCAAGAGAAAAAAGAAGAGAGAGAGAGAGAGAGAGAGAGAGAGAGAGAGAGAGTGAGGAAGAAGGCCGAGCATCTGTTACAGCTTGAGGGAAGGAGAAATCTGTCGTTTTAGGTAAACCACTTGTTTCCCTTTCATTCCTTTGTAGTTTATCTAGATAGAGGTAATATTTGGCTGGACCGAGACCAAGCAAGCCAATGGTTGGGTTCGGTCCAGCCACATTAGCTTTTGAACGAGACAAACGATGGCCATTTCAGACCCCTGTTCAGGCCTCATTTTGATGTTGTTTTCAGCTCTCCATAGAGCTTCGAACCAGCTCAGGAAACCAGCTCAAGAAACCAGCCAAACAACGGCTGAGGGACGGACTGAGGAGGTAGAAATGTCAGGTCCCTATTTTGGATCGGAACGGAGCCAACCCATGGCCCTGTTCTGGGTTGAAGTATTGATTTTGGGCCAATATCAGGCCAGCAACACTCACCTTCGTGGGCTAGAACCATGCCAAGTAAATGCCTATGTTTCAGACCCAAACGAGGCTCAACAGTGGCTGGCCATTGGACCTTTCATCAGGCTCTGTTTAGAGCTGAAAATGGACCATGGAAATGTCCGTGCGTTAGGCCTGGAGTGGATGGTGGAAGTCGGTTACAGTCGAGCTGAAATTGGTCGTCCGTCAGGCATCTAAATGGCCCTGTCATGGGTCCCTGTTAGACTGAAAAAGCGTGCTGACCGGAGCTCTCACACCGACCCTTGATCGGTTTCCATCCAGCCCCAAAGTGGGCCGTGAATGGGTCCCGAATCGAACCACCACCACAGCCAGGACGTAGTTCAAATACATGCAGCAGAGTTGCTATTTTCACATAGGCGTTGGGCTGTCTGGCGTTGGGCCCTGCAATTTGAAGGTGGGCCCTGCCAATTACAACAAGGGCTGCCTCGTGTTGGGCCCCACCAAAAGACTAGTGGGCTGCACTGCATGGACACCCCCTCCCCCCTAGCTAAATCTCTGGCGGGCCACACCGTCAGGCCAAGTGGGCCACCCTTCACATAAGCCACAATGGGCCACCACCTACCAACGTGGGCCCTGAAAACTTTTGGTGGGCCTCACACGAGTTGTAAGTGGGCTTCACGTTGTGGGCTGTCCCAAACGAACGTGGTTTCATGGATTCAATATACAGGTGCACGTATTGAATCCAGGACGTCCAACGGTTGGTCGTGGCTCACCAATCATGGGCATCCTAAATCCACTCCGTCCACCGGTTTTGTCAGCGGGTGGGACCCACCCTGCATGTTGCACACACGTGAGGTGTGGAGCCTGAAGCGACGGGAGTGCGCCAGCAAGACCTGTGGGTCCATTTGCTGTGTAGAACGTCAGCAGGTTCTGTGGGGCTGCTCGAGTGGTGGTACACTTATGTCACCAGGGAGCACTTGATCTTGAACCGTCCATCAGTGGACGATGTTCCTTGGCCATCCACCAATGTACAAGGCATCCTGGACAACCGTCACTGGACGTCCAATGTTCTTTTTGTTTTCTTTCTATTCCATATATATATATATATATATATTATATATATATATATGTCACTTGATAATATACATAGATACGTGGTGGGCCCCACATGGGACCCACCTTGACTTACATACATGGTGTCCCCACATGGGGCCCACCTATGACGTGAAATAACGGTGCATGTATGCACCTGGATGTTGGTGCAGAGAGCACCTTTATATTTACAATAGAACACCAATCGGTCCACGTAACTTCATGTAAAAATTCGAGATCTCATCGTACCTGATGAGTCTGAAAAATCTGAAAGGTCCACATGGAGCAGAACCTCATAAAACCCCCTAGTTCCAATTTTTACTTTGAGCCAAAACTTCGGTGGGCCATGATTAATGCAAACAGTTTCTTCCTTTAAATTAGATTTATCTTTGCTATGGCCTACCGAAATATTAGATCAGAGTGAGAATTCACCCCCTTAGGTTTCTTGGGATTCCACATCTTATGGACCGTTCGGATTCGACACCCATGTCACATGTGTGAAGGTACACACGTGCCTAGATGCATGGGTAAGCATGCCTCATACGTAAATGCATGGTGAGTCCTGCACGAGTGGAACCCACATTTGTGAACGCTGGATGTAGGCCGTCCACGGTCTGAACGTGGTGTGCCTGGACATACATCGTCTCCGTCCACCAAGAGCTCATGTGATACATGTATAATATATATATACATATATATATTATATATATATAATATATATATATATATATATGTACATATATACCGTATGTTGCAAATATCATATACATGATGTATGTAAGTATACATGGTGTGATGTATATGTGATAAAAGTAGTGTGCTAGCTCATCCATATGACGGTGGGCCATGTATGGGGTCTCACCATGATATAAATGCTCATCTGAACGTCTGTGCAATGGACCCCACCGACTAGGTGACTGTATATTATGCCCACTTACTGGGACAAGTATTGACGGGCCTGTACCCCTCTCAAATAAGCGCTAAACCATCATGATTTGAGCCATTCGACCAACATGGCGTCCTAGAATCTTAGAACTTATCAGCTAATGCAAGGGATTTCTCTAGAAATCTGTTCAAGTGACGCAAAGACACTAGCTTCTCGAGAGGGCTCACACCAAAGGACACCCTACACCATATCTGGTGATGATTCTTTTCCCTTAAGCTTTCCACCCTTAACTAGACCAGAAATAGTAGCTTTATTAGTGTAAATGGCTAGTTAGACTAATGATAAACTGTGCGTAGAAATAAACTGTATTCACTTGATTTATCTGTTAACATGAAAATTCTCTTGCCTACTATTGTTTAAGTTTTCGATTTCTCTGAACTGTCTGATCGAATAATCTAGTCATTTATGTCGTGAAAATTCAGTTATGGTATGTTGATAGGAATACATGTGTCATTCCTTATTTCTCTTTCATATTATAATATATGTTACTATGATACACATACTGCTAAAATCTCTCCATGGGAAGTCCTAGCAAAGGAGAGTCCGTGCTTGGGGTGTAACTAGATTGGTTGTGACATAAGTAGGCCCCTGACATGGAGGTTTTGGTTGTGACGTTTAACCATGGGGTTTACCATCCATGTGTGGTTTCACCTAACTGACTTGGGATGGACCCCATAATCCTTCGAAATACCATTGTTTACTCGTTTTTGAATCATTCATGTCGACATGTTTAAATCGCCACTTTTGGTAATTTCAACATTTCACCCCTTGTCGGCATTTGTGGTAGCCTCTTTATGTTGAATTGATTGACTACATGTTAGTGGGTGCTACACACACCCTAAGACGGTAGTCTCATGTGCTGGGGATGGTGGTAATGAGACACTATGCCTGAGCCGTCGGCCTACGCTAGGCCATGTACTCCCCGTAGTGACCGTGAGCTTACTTAAACTGGCTGGTTGCAAATGGACTAATAATGAGCTGACAAGTCATGCATACATGACATATTTCGATGACTTGGATCACTCTGCCCTGCGATTACGCTGCTTGTTGTGCTTATGACCAATCATTCGATTGTGATATTGACTTGGATTATCATGCCCTACGATTACGATGCGTGTCGGGCTGATAACCAGTCTTATCCCCTGGTGATGACCTCAATGTCTGTCCGGATGTTTTTCCCGGGACTTAGGCCGTCTGGATGTTTTACCCGGGTCAACGATTGCATTCTTATATTTATGTATTTAAAAAGATTGCATCTACTGTGTTTTGGATTATTTGTATGCTTTTTTGATATTCCTTGTTTAGGGCGGCGGTGTGTAATCTTAGTGGGAGATAACACTGAGTTGGCCACTCATTCATCAACATTCAACCGTACAGAGGACACAGGAACAGATGGAGTTGCGGAGGAGCCGGAGGCGATGGAGGTCGAGGAGGAGGCTTACAATGAGGAGCCGTACCAGGTGGCGGCTGCTTATTTTAGATTGAATCAGTAGTCTATTTGCTTATTATCATTTCAGTTCATGTTGAGAATTAAGGTTTTGTATGTGGGCCCCAGCTGAGTGGCCCAGGATATTATTACTGTTTGGGTTTTATCTATACTGCACTTAGATCCGTTAATCGCACTTTGATTTGGGTTTGATTATCCTTTTGCTTATTTGTTAACACCTGGGTTTTCAAGAGACGAGTGTTTTACTCGGGTCTCGAAAATCGGGGCATTATAGGGGGGGTGAATAAGACTATGCCAAATTAAAACTTTAACAATGGAATTTAAATGAATAAGATAGCCTTATAAACAATTGAATGAAAGATAGAACTTTAAACAAATCACAATATTGAAATGTAAAGCAATAAAATAGAGAGGTCGATACCAATGTTGTTCTAAGGACAACCTTACACCATAAAAACCAAGGGTTTATGGCAGGACAACCTTACTAGAATAATTTGAATATCGAAAACTCAAACTGAAAGGAAATAAAGGAAATAGCAAGAAATTAAATTCTAAACTATTACAACATTCCCTACAATGCTTGAAATGTAAAAGATTACAACATTCACATCCACATATACATTCCACAGCTTTGAATGATAAAAGATATAGAAATTCAAACAAATATTCAAACCATAAAACACAAAGAATTATAGTAGTTCGCCTGTGTGTACACCAACTGTTAAACAATAGCCACATAGATTGATACTCCACTCCTAATATCCTCACACAGGGGATATCAGCGTTCACTATGAAAATAGGTTTCACAGGTTCACCTAAAACCTTCACAATTGTGTCTTTCAAATGGGCTTACACAATTCAAGAAACCCCACTTTCTGAGTTTTCTAGCTCTCCTCAGATAACCACTAGATTGAGATTTTTCTGCCTTAATGTCAAACAAAGACCAAAAGAATAGAAGATTTACACAAATGTAAAAAACTTGAATTTCTCCTTTTGTAGCAGCCCGGAAGAACCAATCGGAGTAGAAGTTCGAATATAGAAGTTCAATTGTCCAATACTCACTTTAATATGGTTTTAAGTTCTAATTGATTTTAAATTAAACTAGTTGGGCTAGCTATATTTGATTTTGATTCCAAGAAGAAGGAAAACAACAATTCCTCTTTTCAATTTAGATTGGAATGCAGAAATGAAATCAAATAAATAAAGCTAACAAAAGAGAATATGAAATATGCACAGCGTAGCTTAAATAACACAAACTTATCTCAGAGTGAAGCCTTGATTATACGTGAATTGGATTCTTGAAAAACTCTAAAATTCATGTTCAATTTATGATGTAAAAATCGCGTCTACAACTGGTCGTGTGGCCACCACAACTGGTCCTAGGTCGAACTGCATTTTTGAAATTTTAAGCGCGATCGGATAAACCGTTCTATGACTGGTGTCAAGATTTCCACGAATGGTTATGATGCCTCCACGATTGGTCGTGAGAAACCAGGAATGGTTGCTGGAGTTTGAGTCGAAGCTGCAGGACTGGTCGTAAACGAGTCGACACTGTTCCTATGACCGGTCGAGCAGACTCCAAGACTGGTCGAAGCTCAACCAAAAAATTCTGAAAATTTGCAACAACTTAAGGCTGGTCTTGGAATTTCTTGGACTAGTCGAACCAGTTCTGGGACTAGTCGAACAGAGTTCAGGACTAGTCTTAGAACAGACCAAACACTTATAAAATAATTCAGTTCGAATTATGTATTCAAAATGACCTACCCTAAGGTCAAACTAAGGTCATGCGAACCTTAAATGTGAAGTATGGACATTGAGTCTTCACTTCTTATAATGATGGTTGACCTTTGAAAATTGTGAAGCATGAGATCTCTGATGTAGCTTGAACTTGAGATCTTCTTAAGCTTGGACTTCATCTTGTACTCTAGTCTTGAGTTGTACTTGAGACTTGAACAAGATCATGCCTTTTGATGTAGCTCTTGTGAAACTTGCAGAAGTAGTCAAAGAACTTGAACTTGAATTTCTTAAAGTAGATCTTCATTCTCAACTTTGAAGCATTGTGATGCAGTGCCTCGAACATACAAAGCAACGTGCTACATAAGACATAGATTGTGTTTTTGGCACCACACATAGATTGTGTTTTTGGCACCACAAAATTTGACAAACAAAGGAGCAAATAACAATTGCACTTACAATCTCCCCCTTTGTCAAATTTGTGACAAAACACACTTAATGAGAATAGGATCATTTTGAACACAAAGAATCATGCACTAGTTAGTTATAGCATGATTAAAGAATCATGCACTAGTTAGTTATAGCATGATTAAAGAATCATGCACTAGTTGTCATTCACAAATACTTGCATTACTTACTCCACCTGATTACTTACTCCCCCTAAGTAGCATACATAAATCCTTCATAAAAAATGATGCTTACTCTACTCCCCCACAATCCATATTCATCTCCCCCATATAACCATTAAATTATTCTCCCCCTTTTTGTCACAATATGACAAAGGAAGAAAGGAAGAAACAATAGTGGAAGACCAATAAGAGAGTACAAAAAGGAATAACGAGTTAAGATATGCATGTAAAAATAAGAAAATTCGAAGTTCACATAGCATCAACCAGCTGAATCAAACGTTAGTCATACAAACTGAAGTAAAATCAAAGTCCACACACCAACAAAAGTAGTATAGAAGTTATTACAGACCAAAGATTAAAACTCTTAATCAGATCCTGAGGAAGGAGCAGGTATGGTAGGATCAATTTGATGAAGGCCCTTATTTAAACGCCTAAGATACCTGCGCGTATATTTAAATTATAAATCATGAGCAACATTCATGTTCTCCACCCTCTCCTCAAGAGCACGAAGATGAGCATCAAAATCTGATGGCTCATAGTCAGGATCATTTCCAGAGTCAGATCCAATTTCATCAAAAATATCATCCATATTTATATCATCAGGAGGAAAATCGTCACCTTCTTCTTCATTCCCTGCTTTAGCACCACCATCACCCACATCTCTTTAGCCAGGTGCCGATTCCAATTTCATCTTATTTAAATTAGAATTGTTAAACAAAAGATGATGAATAGGAGCCTCTCCGATAGGCATAGCAACTAGCATGTGAGTCGCTAACACAGTCATAAGATAAGCAAATGAAATATCGCTGTGTCTTGGATGGAGACAAAATTGAATGATGAAATGACATATGAAAGAAGGTAGACAGACTTTAGTACCAGTGATGATAGAATGCAAAAGTCGAACCATAAAGGAAGTTAGTTCTGTTTTGTTACCAGAACGAGGATACAGATTTGAAATAAATATTTTATGGAGAACTCTGTATTTGGGTAACAAATACTTTGCGGGGAGTGCATTCCCTTTATGAGTCCATTGAACATCCATATTACATAAATCTCTGGTTAACATCCATTTTTCTGATTCTAAAGGTTTTTCCATTAGAGTTTAAATAGGGATACCCTCATCATTAACAGGTATTTCCATTAGATCCGTAATTAGATGACGGTCTACCGTAAATGGACCTTCTCTAGTATCAATATTAAAAGTTAAATTATCAGATGAAAATTCAAAGATACATGCACACATAGCCTGTGCAATGGATTGGTATGCAGGCCCACCCCAATGTAGGATGTTATCCCAACCTACAGATTGGAGAAGAGGAATGATACCAAAAGGAGCAATGTGATCAATAGACACAGCTTTTTGACATTGCAAATCCTGTACATGTGCGGGATCATCTTCAAGTGATCGAAGAAGGCGCCGAGTGATAGGAGTTGATCTGGAAGAGGATGGACCACGGGTAGTTTTCTTTTTCCCTATAGTATCCATTTTCTTTAAGAAAACCAAAGCAACAAGAAATCACAAAGGAAGTAGAGATGGGTTTTCTAAGATCAACAAATGGAGAAGAAAAACTCCAAAATCTCAACAAAGCTTGAAAGCAAGTACATAAATGACAAAAATGAAGAGAATAGAACATGAATCTACAAGATTGAACAAAAAAATGCACTAACCTTGACGAATCAAATGGTTGGGTACAACTGGTTGTGCTTATGCCCGTTGGAGAAAAAATAAGAAATGAGGAAGATGAAATTTTTCTCCAAAATAAAAAGGTCCAGCGCGCTACACGACTGGTCGAGAACCGTTCTCGACTGGTCGTACCACGGCTGGTCGAGCACGTCCTCGACTGGTCGTGTACCAACAAAAACATGCATTTTTCATAAAAATTTAAAATTTAAACCTATAAATTATCAAATATATATACACTATGATACATATATGCATGAATAATCAATTTAAATTGCACTTTCCAAGATCAAATTTCAATTTATTAAACCTGCTTTTGTCGAGCGGTTTAGCGAAAATGTCAGCAAGTTGAGTCTCGATCGGAATGTAATCTAAAGAGATATTTTTTCTTCCACTAATTCACGAATGTAATGATACCTAATGCCAATGTGCTTGGTACATGAATGCTGGATTGGATTTTTTGAAATATTTATAGCACTGGAATTATCACAATATAATATGTTTGATTCCTATACAATTCCATAATCGCTTAACTTACGTTTCATCCAAACAAGCTGAGTACATGCATTTCCAGCTGCGATGTATTCAACCTTAGCAGTAGAGAGCGATACAGAACTTTACTTCTTACTAAACCAAGAAACTAAATAATTTTTGATATAGAAACAACCACCACTGGTTGATTTCCTATCATCGATATTACCAGCCCAATCAGCATCTGAATACCCAGCCAATTGAACACTAGTATCATATGGATACCAGAGAACCAAATTAGCAGAACTTGCGACATATCGCATAATCCGCTTAACAACAGTTAGATGAGATTCTTCAGGGTTAGACTGATATTTAGCGCAAATACCAACACTCAAAGCAATATCAGGTCTACTTGCAGTTAAATAAAGTAAACTGCCAATCATGCTACGATATAGTTTAGGATCTACATTTTTACCTGTAGAGCATTTTGAGAGTCTTAAGGTTGTACTCATAGGAGTATCAAAATTCTTACCATTCTCAAATCTGAACTTTTTAATCAAGTTCAAAACATATTTGGTTTGAGAAATAAAAATACCATCAGGTTGTTGTTTTACTTGCAACCCTAGGAAATAATTCAATTCCCCAACCATGCCCATTTCGAACTTAGGTTTCATTAAATCTGCAAACTCAACAGTCACGTTAGTACAGGTAGATCCATAAATAATATCATCAACATAGATTTGTACCATTAAGATATGATCGTTATTTTCTTAACAAACAGAGTTTTATCAACACTTCCCATTAGAAAATTATGACTTAGTAAAAACTTAGTCAATTTTTCGTACCATGCCCTGGGAGCTTGTTTCAAACCGTAGAGAGCCTTTTTAAGGCGATAAACATGATCAGTGTTCATAGGGTCTTTAAAACCCGTTGGTTGTTCAACATAAACTTCTTCATGTAGATCACCATTTAAGAAGGCACTCTTTACATCCATTTGATAAATTTTAAATTTTCTAAAGCAAGCAATGGATATGAATAGTCTGATTGATTCAAGACGAGCTACTGGGGTAAAGGTTTCATCGTAATAAATCCCTTCTATTTGAGTGTACCCTTGTACAACCAATCTTGCCTTGTTTTGAATAATATTACCAAGTTCATCAGACTTATTTTTGAAAATCCACTTAGTTCTTATAATGTGTTTATCTTTAGGTCTAGGAACAAGATACCAAACATCATTTCTCACAAATTGGTTAAGTTCTTCCTACATAGCAACTATCCAGTTTTCGTTAGAAAGTGTTTCTTTTACATTAGCCGGTTCAATCTGGGATGTAAAACACACATAATTACATGTCTTCTATTTGTCTACGAGTGCGCACACCAGTGAGAGGGTTTTCAAGAATTTGAGTGGTTGGATAATCTTTAACAGTCCTCAGTTCAGAATTAGTTTGATTTGATGAAGTATCTGGTTTGTCAATTAAAAGAACATCATTATCTAAACTTGGGGCAGGTGTATTCAAGTGATCGTCAATGACCACATTGATGGACTCTTGAATAACACCGGTCCTTTATTCAATACACGATATGCATGACTATTTAAAGAGTACCCTAAAAAGATACCTTCATCACTTTTAGTATCAAACTTTCCCAAATTTTCATGGTCACGTAAAATATAGCACTTGCTGCCAAAAACTCGAAAGTATTTAATAGTAGGCTTTTTATCAAACCAAAGTTCATAAGCAATTTTATTATTAGATTTACATGTATAAACTCGGTTGATAATATAGCATGCAGTATTTACGGCTTCAGCCCAAAGGTTTCTAGGGAGCTTCATACTATTCAATATTACATTTCCCATTTCTTGAAGTACTTTATTTTTCCTCTCTACAATTCCATTTTGTGGTGGTGTTTTGGGCGCAGAGAATTCATGCAATATTCCCTGTTCGCTACAGAATTTCTCAAAACTGCTATTCTCGAACTCAGATCCATGATCACTACGGATCTTACAAACTTGAGAACTTTTTTCAGTTTGGATCCATTTGAGAATCCTTTTTTACTTCGTCAAGGGTTTCTGATTTATCCCTTAAGAAGGCTATCCAAGTGAATCTGGTAAAATCATCCATAATTACCAGTATGTATTTTTTGCCACCTCGAATCTCCGTCCTGGTAGGTCCTATAAGGTCCATGTGGAGAATTTGAATGGTTTTGATGTGGCATTAGAGTTCACCTTTTTGTGAGCACTTCTAGTTTGTTTGCCAATCTAGCATTTGCCACATATTTTGTCTACCTTTTGAAGTTTAGGTAGACCTCTTATTAGTTCTCCTCTGCTCAATCTGTATAGATTATGGTAGTGTACATGTCCAAAGCGTTTATGCCATAATTCTGTCTCATTGGTATGGACCATGTAGTACGATTGATTAGATGAGCTACCATCACTTACAATATAGCAGTTTTCAGAAGTCCTGCGACCAGTTAATATTACAGAACCCTTTTTGTTTAAAATTTCACAACCTCAATAGAAAAGTTCACACTGTGATTGTTATTCCATATTTGAGATATGCTTAATAGGTTGTGTTTTAGCCCCTCAACATATAAAACATTCTTAAATAAGGGAAGATTATAGAGTTGAAACATACCTTGGCCAATAATCTTGCAGTTGCTACCATCACCAAATGTGACTGACCCATCAGTCATATCTTTAAAGTCGGTGAATAAAGCCTTGTCGCCTGTCATATGCCTGGAGAACCCACTATCTAGGTACCACTTTGTATGGCTTGTCGCTTTGAATGCAGTGTGGGCAACCAAGCAGGTAACCTTAGACACCCATTTCATAACTGTTTTGGGTTTAAGAGTATAGTTGGTCTTCTTATGTTTGTAGTTGTTGTAAGAATGACCCACTGAGTTAGATTTCAAGAGCTCCTTAAGTAGATCCACCATTTTCTCAGCTAAAGGGTTTCAGTTTTGATTTTTGTAGTTGATATGGTTACCTTTAGTTTTGAAAGATTGAAACATTTTAGCATTTCTAGAAAAATTTTGATTAGAACTTTTCTCTTTTGAGTTTGAGGACTCTCCTTTCACAAACTTGGGAGGAGTATTCTTCTGTTTAAGAGGAATATTTCTATCTTATCCCAGACCAGATCGGTCACCACATTTTCTTGATCCAGTTAAAAGTTTTACTAATTTTGGATCACCTTGGGCATATCTCCATGTATCCTTTAAACTCAACAGTGAAGAGACTTCAAGTTTAAGTTTATCATTTTCAGATTTTAGATTTTCAATAAGGGTGGTTTTGAAATCTAGATCACATTTGCATTTTTCAAAACAATCTGAAAGATGAGATTTTTCTAAAATAAGAGATTCAAATCATTCTCTAAGCCCTGAAAACCTTTCTTTTTTAAGCTTTAGTTTTACCACAAGCTTACAACTTTCCTTGTATAGGGCATTGTAAGCATCTTGAAGATCTTCTTCATTATCATGATCACTATTTAGATTTTCTTCACTAGCTGAATCATCATGATCTGAAAAAGTGAACTTGGCTAGAGTCATAAGGGCTTTGACTTCATTGCCTGACTCGGTTTCAGAATCTTCTGATTTAGAAGAGGCTTTAGTGCTAGAAGATTCATCCCAAGTAGCCAACATTCCTTTCTTTTTAGATTTGTCCTTTTTAGGACGCTTGTTTGCTAGATGCTCATATTCATGGCAGTTGTAACATTGACTATCTTTTAAAGATTTCCAAGATTTAGATTTAGATTTAGATCTCTTCTTATCATTTGATTTTTGAAAGTCAACCCTCTTTTTACTTTTGAAAATCTTATAAAACTTTTTCGCTAAGAGAGCCATATCATCTTCAGAAATTTCAAAATTAGAATTTTCTTGAGAAATACGTTTGGAAGACTTAAGGGCTATAGATTTACCTTTAGGAGCTTTAAAGTTTAACTCATAGGTTTGTAAAGACCCAACTAATTCTTCTACCCTCATATTGTCCATACCACGAAGTTCCTGGATTGCAGTCACCTTTGAGTTGAACCGTTCAGGTAGTGAGCGTAGTATCTTTGCACACACTTTACTTTCTGGGATTTTATCGCCAAGACCCTACATAGAGTTTACAATGTTATAAGGTCTAGTATAGAAGTCCATGAACGTTTCATTTTCTTCCATATGTATTTCCTCAAATTTAGTTGTGAGGATTTGGACTTTAGACTTCTTGACAATTGATGTACCCTCATGTGTCATTTCTAAAATATCCCAAGCTTGCTTTGCAGTATCACATAATATAATTCTTTTGAACTCATCCGGTGATAGTGCGCAAGTGATTGCATTTAGTGCTTTTGCATTGGCACTACTCTCACTTATCTGAAGTATGGTCCAAGAAAAATAAGGTGATATTCTCATTGATTTTGATCCATCGATACCAGTCACCTCAGTGGTAGGAGGGATCCATTCAGTCAATGTGGCTTGCCACACACTCTCATCCATAGATTTGAGGAAAATCCTCATCCTGGCTTTCCAATAGGCATAGTTGAAGCCATCAAATGATGGAGGCCTAGTGACTGAAAGGCTATCAAAATTTGACATCTTATAACTAGCTTAGATCGATTAGCTCAGGAAATAAATCCAAATAACAATTAAAACGAGCTATTAGGATAAGATACCACTTGAAAAGGCCTAGCTATAATTTAAATGAATAAGATAGCCTTATAAACAATTGAATGAAAGATAGAACTTTAAACAAATCACAGTACAAATGTAAAGCAATAAAATAGGGAGGTCGATACCAATGTTGTTCCAAGGACAACCTTGCACCATAAAAACCAAGGGTTTATTGCAGGACAACCTTCTAGAACAATTTGAATATCAAAAACTCAAACTGAAAGGAAATAAAGGAAATAACAAGAAATTAAATTCTAAACTATTACAACATTCCCCACAATGCTTGAAATGTAAAAGATTACAATATTCACATCCACATATACATTCCACAGCTTTGAATGATAAAAGATATAGAAATTCAAATAAACGTTCAAACCACAAAATACAAAGAATTATAGTAGTTCGCCTGTGTGTACACCAACTGTTAAACAACATCCACATAGATTGCTACTCCACTCTTAATATCCTCACACAGGGGATATCAGTGTTCACTATGAAAATAGGTTTCACAGGTTCACCTAAAACCTTCACAATTGTGTCTTTCAAATGACCTTACACAATTCAAAAAACCCCACTTTTTGAGTTTTCTGGCTCTCCTCAGATAACCACTAGATTGAGATTTTTCTGCCTTAATCTTAAACAAAACTCAAAAGCATTAAAGATTTACACAAATGTAAAAAACTTGAATTTCTCCTTTTATAGCAGCCTGGAAGAACCAATCAGAGTAGAAGTTTGAATATAGAAGTTCAATTGTCCAATACTCACTTTGATATGGTTCTAAGTTCTAATTGATTTTAAATTAAACCAGTTGGGCTAGCTATATTTGATTTTGATTCCAAGAAGAAGGAATACAGCAATTCCTCTTTTCAAATTAGATTGGAATGCAGAAACAAAATCAAATAAATAAAGCTAACAAAAGAGAATATGAAATATGCACAGCGTAGCTTAAATAACACAAACTTATCTCAGAGTGAAGCCTTGATTATACGTGAATTGGATTCTTGAAAAACTCTGAAATTCGTGTTCAATTTATAGATGCAGAAATCGCGTCTACGACTGGTCGTGTGGCCACCACGACTGGTCCTAAGTCGAACTGCATTTTAAAATTTTAAGCGCGATCGGATAAACCGTTCTACAACTGGTCTTAAGATGTCCACGACTGGTCGTGAGGCCTCCACGACTGGTCGTGACCATCCCACGACTGGTCGTGAGAAACAAGGAATGGTTGCTGGAGTTTGAGTCGAAGCTGCAGGACTGGTCGTGAATGAGTCTGCATTGTTCCTACGAACGGTCGAGCAGACTCCAGGACTGGTCGAAGCTCAACAAAAAAATTCTGAGAATTTACAGCAACTTAGGACTGGTCTTGGAATTTTTTAGACTGGTCGAGCCAGTTCTAGGACTAGTCGAACAGAGTTCAGGACTAGTCTTAGAACAGATCAAACACTTATAAGATAATTCAGTTCGAATTATGTATTCAAAATGACCTACCCTAAGGTCAAACTAAGGTCATGTAAACCTTAAATGTGAAGTATGGACATTGAGTGTTCACTTCTTATAATGATGGTTGACCTTTGAAGATTGTGAAGCATGAGATCTCTGATGTAGCTTGAACTTGAGATCTTCTTAAGCTTGGACTTCATCTTGTACTCTAGTCTTGAGTTGTACTTGAGACTTGAACAAGAACATGCCTTTTGATGTAGCTCTTGTGAAACTTGCAGAAGTAGTTAAAGAACTTGAACTTGAATTTCTTAAAGTAGATCTTCATTCTCAACTTTGAAGCATTGTGATGCAGTGCCTCGAACATACAAAACAACATGCTACACAAGACATAGATTGTGTTTTTGGCACCACACATAGATTGGGTTTTTGGCACCACAAAATTTGACAATCAAAGGGGCAAATAACAATTGCACTTACAAATGAGCTTTAAATACTTGCACATATATTTGAATTGCATATCATGGGACACATTCATGTTGTAACCTTCTCCTCTAGTGTGCGCAAATGTGCATCAAAGTCAGATGGCTGATTGTCAGGATCATCTACTGAATCGGATTCGATTTCGTCAAAATATCATCCATATTGATGTCATCTGGAGGCAAATCACCCTCCTCTTCATTTGCAGCATTAGCTCCACCAGCACCCACATTAACTTGACTGGGGGCCAACCTCAAATTCATCTTGTTAATATTTAAGTTGTTGAAGGTTAAGTGGTGAATGGGAGCTTCCCCAACAGGTTTAGCTACTAGACTATGAGTGGCCGACACAGTCATAAGATAAGCGAAATGAATGTCACTGTGTCCAAGATGGAGATAGAATTGAATGATGCAATGACAGATTAGAAAAGGAAGACATACAGAAGTTCCAGAAATGATGGAATGAAGAATACGAACCATGAAAGTAATGAGTTCAGTTTTATTACCAAATTGAGGATAAACATTAGAAATGAAAATTCTATGAAGGATTCTGTATCTGAGTAACAAATACTTTGAGGCAAGCGCATTTCCAGTAGTATTCCATTTCGTATCTATATTGCATAAAGCTCTAGTCAGCATTCGCTTCTCAGTTTTAGATGGTTTTGCCACAAGAATGCTAATGAGAATACCTTCGTCATTGATAGGTATATCCATTAATCCAAAGATAAGGTGACGGTCCACTTCAATTGGACCTTCTCTGGTTGAGATAGTGAATGTCAGATTTTCTGCAGAAAAATCAGTAATGCAAGCATACATAGCCTGCATAATGGAGCGGTATGCAGGCCCCCCCAATATAGTATGTTATCCCATCCTACAGACTGAAGGAGAGGAAGGATATCAAACGGAGCCAAATGATCAACATTAACAGGTCATTCTACTATAACATTGCACAACCGAATATCCCGCACATAAGGAGGATCATCTTTGGGTGATCGAAGGTGGCGCATTGTGATAGGAGCCGAACGGGATGTAGAGGGACCACGAGACCCTTTCTTTTTAGTTCTACCTTCCATTTTCAACAAAGATATCAAGAAAAATGGAGATTGCAAAAAAGGTAAAGTGGGTTTCCAATAGATCAGATTTTAGAAAAGAAAACCCCAAAATCTAACATAAATCATGAAATAAACCACATAAATGAAGAAAAGGAAGTGCAAAGGACTTGAATCTACAAGAAAAATGAAAACAATGCACTAACCAAGAAGAAATCGAAGATGGGTCAACGAAGGAGCCGTTGGAGAAGACAACCCAAATGAGAAAAAAGTGATTTTTCTCCAAATAAAGCATCAAACCCGCGATTCACGGCTGGTCGAGTACATGCTCGACTAGTCGTGGCACGACCGGTCGAGCATGTACTTGACTGGTCGTGCACAGCCCAAAATGTGCAATTTTTCAGAAATTTTAACAATTTAAAATAATAAATATTTATATTATGATACAAAAAGACATGAATTATCAATTCATATTGCACATACCAAGATTAAATTTCAATTTAATAAACCTTCTTTTGTCGAGCGATTTTGTGCATATGTCAGCTAGTTGATTCTTAGTAGGAATATAATCCAAGGAAATTGTCTTGTCTTCCACTAATTCACGAATGCAGTGATATCTAATGTCAATATGCTTGGTTTGTGAATGCTGGATAGGATTTTTGGAGATATTAATTGTACTTGAATTATCATAATACAATACTATAGAATCTTGCGCAATTCCATAATCGCTTAACATTCTTTTCATCCAAACAAGCTGAGTGCATGCATTACCTGCAACAATGTATTCAGCCTCAGCCGTTGAGAGCGATACGGAACTTTGTTTCTTACTTAGCCAAGAAACTAAACAGTTCCCAACATAGAAACAACCACCATTGGTTGATTTTCAATCATCAATGTTACCAGCCCAATCAACATCCGAGTAACTAACTAATTGCACACTAGTATCATGTGGATACCAGAGACCAAGATTTACTGAACTAGCGACATATCATATAATCCGCTTAACAGCAATTAAATGTGACTCTTTAAGGTCAGATTGATATCTAGCACAAATTCCTACGCTAAATGCAATATCAGGTCTACTCGCAGTTAAATAAAGCAAACTACCTATCATATTGCGATACAATTTATGATCTACATTCTTACCTGTAGAGTCCTTTGAGAGTTTAAAGTAGTACTCATTGGAGTATCAAAAATTTTTCCACTCTTAAATCTGAACTTTTTAACTAAGTTCAGATCATATTTGGTTTGAGAGATAAAGAAACCATCAAGTTACTGTTTAACTTGCAACCCTAGAAAATAATTCAATTCTCCAACCATGCTCATTTCAAATTTAGACTTCATAAGATCTGCAAACTCAACAGTCATATTATCCTAGGTAGATCTATAAATAATATCATCAACATATATTTGCACTATTAGAAGATGATCATTATGTTTCTTTACAAATAATGTCTTATTAACACTTCCCATTATAAAGTTATGACTTAGTACAAACTTAGTCAATTTTTTATATGATGCCCTGGGAGCTTGTTTCAAACCATAAAGTGCCTTTTTTAGGCGATAGACATGATTAGCATGCTTAGGGTCTTCAAAACCCGAAGGTTGTTCAACATACACTTCTTCATGCAAATCGTCATTCAAGAATGCACTCTTTACATCCATTTGGTAAATCTTGAATTTTCTAAAGCATGCAATGGATATAAATAGTCTAATTGATTCAAGACGAGCTACTAGGCAAAGGTCTCATCATAATTGATGCCTTTTATTTGAGTGTACCCTTGTACAACCACCCTAGCCTTGTTTCTAATGATATTACCAAGTTCATCAGACTTATTTTTAAAAATTCATTTTGTTCCGAAATGTGTTTATCTTTCGGTCTTGGAACAAAATACCAAACATCATTTCTGACAAATTGATTAAGCTCTTCTTGCATCGCAATAATCCAGTTTTCGTCAGTAAGAGCTTCTTTTACGTTAGTCGGTTCTATCTGAGATGTAAAGTATACGTAGTTACACATATCTTCAAGTTGTCTACGAGTGTGCACACCAGTGAGAGGGTTTCCAAGAATTTGATTAGAATGATGGTCTTTAACTGTCCTCAGTTCAATATTATCTTGACTTGATGAAGAGTCTGGTTTATCAATTAAAAAAACTTCATCATTTTCTTAATTTGAGACAGGTGTATTGAAGTCATCGTCAATAACCACATTAATGGACTCTTGAATTACACCTGTCCTCTTGTTAAGAACCCGATATGTTCGACTATTTAGAGCATACCCTAAAAATATCCCTTCATCACTTTTGGTGTCAAACTTACCCAAATTTTCTCGGTAACGTAAAATGTAACACTTGCTGCCAAAAACTAGAAAGTATTTGACAGTAGGCTTCTTATCAAACCACATTTCATAAGTCATTTTACCATTTGATTTTCTATTGTAAACGCGGTTAATTATATAACAAGCTGTATTTACGGCTTCAGCCCAAAGATTTTTAGGAAGCTTCATACTATTCAACATAATATTTGTCATTTCTTGAAGCACTCTATTTTTTCGTTCTACTATACCATTTTGTTGTGGTGTTTTGGGCGCTGAATATTCATGTGATATTCCTTTATCACTGCAAAACTTCTGAAAACCACTATTTTTAAATTCTGATCCATGATCACTACGGATCTTAGAGACTTGCAATTCTTTTTCCGTTTAGATACGTTTAAGTACCCTTTTTACTTCATCAAGAGTTTTTTATTTGTCTCTTAAAAAAATTACCCAAGTGTACCTGGTAAAGTCATTAACAATTACCAGTATGTACTTCTTGCCACCTCGACTCTCCATTCTGGTTGGTATAATAAGATCCATGTGGAGAATTTCGAGCGATTTAGATGTGTCATTGGAGTTTACCTTTTTGTGAGTACTCCTAGTTTGTTTGCCAATCTGGCATTCGCCACATATTTTATCTACTTTTTGTATTTTGGGTAAACCTCTTACTAACTCTCCTTTGCTCAATCTATACAAGTTGTGGTAGTGTACATGTCCGAAGTGCTTATGCCATAATTTGGTTTCATCAGTATGGACCATGTAGCACGATAGATTAGATGATCTTGAATCACTCACAATGTAGCAGTTTTCAGAAGTTCTGCGACCAATTAATATTACAGAACCATTTTTATTTAAAATTTCACACCCTTGGTTAGTAAATTATACACTATGATTTTTATCGCATATTTAAGAGATGCTTAATAAATTATATTTTAAACCTTCTACATATAAAACATTTTTAAATAGAAGGAGGTTAAAGAGCTGAACCGTACCTTGGCCAATAATTCTGCAGTTGCTACCATCACTGAATATGACTGAACCATCAGTCATGTCTTTAAGATTGGTGAACAAACCTTTGTCACCCGTCATGTGTCTGGAGCATCCACTGTCTAGGTACTACTTTGAATGGCTTGAAGCTTTGAAAGCAGTGTGGGCAACCAAACAAGTAACCTTAGGGACCCATTTCATTACAGTTTTGGGTTTAGGATTATAGTTGGTCTTCTTATGTTTGTAGTTGTTATAAGACCGACCCATTGATTTAGATTTTAAGAGCTTCTTAAGTATGTTAACGATTTTCTCAGCTAAAAGATTTCGATTTTGATTTTTATAGTTGATATGGTTACTTCTAGGTTTTAAGGTTTGAAAAGACTTAGCATTTTTAAAATGATTTTGATTCAGACTTTTCCCTTTTGAGTTTGAAGACTCCCCTTTCACAAATCTGGGTGGAGTATTCTTATGTTTAGGGGGAATACTTTTGTCGTAGCCCAATCCATATCAATTGCCACATTTTCTTGATCCGGATAAGAGTCTTTCTAACTTGAGATCACCTTGGGCATACCTCCACGTATCTTTTAAACTCAAAAGGAAAGAGACTTATAGTTTTAGCTTTTCATTTTCAGATTTTAGATTTTCAACAAGGGAGGTTTTGAAATATAAATCGCATTTAGTTTTTTCAAAACAATCTGAAATGTGTGATTTTTCTAAGACTAGATTATCAAAATTTTCTTTAAGTTTTGAAAACTTTTCTTTTTGAAGTTTTAGTTTTACAACAATTTTATGACTTTCCTTGTATAGGGCATTATAAGCATCTTGAAGATTTTCTTCATTTTCATGATCACTAATCAGATTTTCTTCTTTAGTTGAATCATCGTTATCTAAAAAAGTGAACTTGGCTAGAGTCATTAGGGCTTTAACAGCATTACCCAACTCGGTTTCAGAATCTTCTGCCTTAGACGAAGCTTCAAAGCAGGAAGATTCATCCCATGTAGCCAACATACCTTTCTTTTTTCGGTTTGTCCTTTTTAGGACATTTGTTTTTTTAGATGCCCATATTCATGGCAGTTGTAACAATGACTGTCTTTTAAAGATTTTCAAGTTTTAGATCTCGATCTTTTCTTTTCAACAGGTTTTTGAAAATCTACCCTCTTTTTACTTTTGAAAATTTTGTAAAACTTTTTAGCTAAAAGGTCCATATCATCTTCAGAATTTTTTATATCAAAATTGCTATTTTCTTGAGAAATATTTTTAGAAGATTTAAGGGTGATAGATTTACCTTTAGGAGCTTTAAAGTTTAACTCATAGGTTTGTAATGAGCCAACTAATTCTTCTACCCTCATATTATCTGTATCACGAAGTTCCTGGATCACAAGCACCTTTAAATTGAACCGTTCAGGCAATGAGCGTAGTATCTTTGCATAGACTTTACTTTCAGGGATTCTATCATCGAGACCCCACATAGAGTTAATAATTTCATTCAATCTTATATAGAAGTCCATGAAAGTTTCACTTTCTTCCATACGTATTTCCTCAAATTTGGTTGTGTGGATTTATACTTTAGATTTTTTGACAATTATTGTTCCCTCGTATGTCATTTCTAAAATATCCCAAGCTTGCTTTGCAATATCACAGGATATAATTCTTTTGAATTCATCCGGTGATAGTGCACAAGTAATTGCATTTAGAGCCTTTGCATTGACACTACTCTCACTTTTCTGAAGAGTGGACCAAGAAAATAAGGTGAGACTTTTATCATTTTAGATCCATCGGTGCCAGTTACTTCAGTGGTAGGAGGGGTCCAATTGGTCACTGTGGCTTACCACACGCTCGTATCCATGGATTTCAAAAAAATCCTCATTCTGGCTTTCCAATAGGCATAATTGGAGCCATCAAATGGTAGAGGCCTAGTGACTGAAAGGCTATCAAAATTTGACATCTTAAAAAGCTCAGATCGATTAGCTCAGGAAATAAATCCAAAAAATAAAGCGAGTTATTAGGCTCTGATACCACTTGAAAAGGCCGAGCTAAAGTCCTAGAGGGGGAGGGGGGGGGGGGGATGAATAGGACTATGCCAAATTAAAAATTAAATGTGAAATTTAAACAAATATAAATAAAAATAGGACTTAAACAATCCCACAATGCAGAAATGTAAAGCAACCTCAAATGTACAAGTATTGAGAGGTTGATACAGATGTTGTTCTAAGGACAACCTTACACCAAAAACCAATGGCTTATGGTAGGACAACCTGATTCCTAGAACGGTCTGTGTATCAAAATCTCAAACTAATACAGAGGAATAAAGAAAAGAATAGCAAAGAAAGAAACTAAGCTATTACAACATTCCCACACTTGCATAAAAAGAATTACAACATTCTCCACAAATGCATAAAGGAAAATTACAACATCCACACAATGCAATAATTAAATAATCAATCAAACACCACAAGACCAGAAGTTAAAGTAGTTCGCTTGTGTGTACACCAACTGTTTAGAAAAATAGCCACACAACTACTCCACTCCTAATATCCTCACACAGTGGATATTAACGTTCACTATGAAATAGGTTTTTCAAGGTTCACCTCAGACAAACCAAAAGAAAGAGATTTTTCTGGCACAATCTCAAAGAAACCAAAAGAATAAGATTTACAAAATGGTAAAATACTTATCTAGATATTCTCCTTTGTTGCAGCCTGGTAGAACCAATTTAGAGTAGAAGTTCAATCGTAGATGTTCAATGTTTACACTCACTATTGAAATTGTTCTAAGTTCTAAATAGATTTTAGATTAAATCACCTTGGGCTAGCTTGATTTGATTTTGATTCCAAGAAATGGAATTTCAATCCCTTCTTCAAATAAGATTGAAATATATAGTACAAAATCTAATGCGAAAAGCTAATTAAAGAGAATATTAAATGAGTACTGAATAGTTAAAGAATAACACTAACTTATCTCTGAGAGTGGTGTCTTGATTTTGCTTGAATTGGATACAAAACTCTGAAAATTGTGCTCTATTTATAAGTGCAGAAATAGTTCACTTGACTGGCCCAAAGGTCGGTTCGACTGGTCGAAGGACCAACAGACATTTGAAATTTTGAGCGCGATAAGATCAGGCCGTTCCACGACTGGTCGAAGGACCTGCTCGACCGGTCGAGTTGCCTCCACGACCAGTCGAGTCCTGTCCATGACTGGTCGATGGGACTCATTTTAGTTGCTGGATTTTGAGTCGAGCCTGCTGGACTGGTCAAGTATAGGTCGAGCACTGTTCACTCGACCGGTTAAGAGTCTCCAGGACTGGTCGAGGCTTTAAAAAAAAGTTTAAAAATTATTAACAAACTTAGGACTGGTCGAGGAATTTCTTGGACTGGTCGAGCCAGTGCTAGGACTAGTCGAACATAGTCTAGGACTAGTCGAAAAACAGATTATGCACTTATAAAGTGACCCAATTAAATTACGTATTCAAAATGACTTATCCTATGGTCAATCTAGGGTCATTCATACCTTATAAGTGATGTTTGAATATTGAAACATCTTTTTCTTCGATTGATTGTTGATCTTGACAAAACACGAAGCTTGAATTTGAAACATTTTTGAACCTTCAACTTGAAGTACTTTGAAACATTTGTGAAGCTTCAACTTGAAGTACTTTGAAACTTGAATTTGTAACCTTAAGAAGCTTGAACTTGAAATATCTTGAAGCTTGGCTTGAGGTACTTGAGTTGTATTTCGCCTTGAGCTTTGAGTACCAATGTAAAGACTATTGTCTTGACTTAGATGAAGCCTTGAAAGCTTGAACTATTAGATGATGTTGTACTTAAATTCTGATACTTGTGCTTGAATATCAAAACAGAACACCTTGTAATGGATCATCTTAAGCTTGTACAAGAATTGTATTTGACATGAAGATGAGCTACACAAGATTGAAAATCCAAGAGGTTTTGGCACTACAAAATTTGACAATCATAGGAGCTAGAAAACATAGCACTCACAGGTAGCCCTTTGAAAACACAATTGTGAAGGTTTTGGGTGAACCTTGGAAAACCTATTTCATTGTGAAAGCCAATATCTCGTGGATGAGGATATTGGGAGTGGAGTAGTTGTGTGACTGTTTTCTAACAGTTGGTGTACACACAAGCGAATCACTATAATTGCTGGAGTTGTGGTGAATGTTTATTATTGTGCATTTGTGGTGAATGATTGTCCTCTATATTGGTTTGGGACTTTGATACACAGACCATTCTAGAAATCAAGTTGTCCTACCATAAGCCTTTGGTTTTTGATGTAAGGTTGTCTATAAAACAACATCTGTATCAACCTCTCAATACTTGTGCATTTAAGGTTACTATTTATTTCTGCTATTTAGAATTGATAAGTGTTATCTTATTCTATTTCTTTCTTAATTATACATTTAAATTTTAACTTGGTATAGTCTTATTCACCCCCCCCCCCCCCCCCCCTCTCTAGGACTCTTAGCTCGGCCTTTTCAAGTGGTATCAAAACACCTAATAGCTCATTTATTTATATTTATTTCTTGAGCTAACCGATCTAAGCTTATATTATGTCAAATTTTGATAGCCTTTCAATCACTAGGCCACCACCATTTGATGGCTCTAATTATGCTTATTGGAAAGCCATGATGAGAATTTTTTTGAGGTCTATCGATGAAAATGTGTGGGAATCCACAGTGACTAGGTGGAACCCACCTACCATTGAAGTTATAGGTATTGATGGTATTAAAATTCTTAAGGTTGCACCTTATAATACTTGGACCACTTTTCAGAAAAATAAGGGCAGTGCCAATGCTAAGGCTTTAAATGCAATTACTTGCGCACTACCACCAGATGAATTCAAAAGGATCATATCTTGTGATGCTGTAAAACATGCCTGAGATATCTTAGAAATGACACATAAGGGTACGACTACTATCAAGAAATCTAAACTTCAAATCCTCACCACTAGGTTTGAGGAAATTTGTATGGAAGAAAGTGAAACATTCATGGATTTCTATACTAAGTTAAATGACATATTCAATTCAATGTGAGGTCTTGGAGATAGCATCCTAGAAAGTAAAGTCTGTGCAAAGATACTACGCTCATTGCCTGAAAGGTTCAATTCAAAAGTCACTACCATTCAGGAACTTCGTGATACGAATAACATGCAGGTTGAAGAACTTGTTGGTTCTTTATAAACCTACAAGTTAAATTTTAAGGCTCCTAAAGGTAAATCCATAGCCCTAAAATCTTTTAAAGGTATTTCTCATAATTCTAATAATTCTGATTACAAAAATTCAGAAGATGATATGACACTTTTAGCCAAGAAGTTTTATAAAATTTTCAAAAGCAAAAAGAGAGTTGATTTTCAAAAACCCTCTGAGAAGAAAAAGGGTAGATCTAAAACTTGGATATCACTTAAAGACAACCAATGTTTCAACTGCCATGAATACGGGCATTTGGCAAATAAATGTCCAAAGAAGGACAAACCTAAAAGGAAAGGTATATTGGCTACATGGGATGAATCATCCTGCTCTGAAGCTTCTTCTAAGTGAGATGATTCTGAATCTGAGTCTACTGATGAGGTTAAGGCCTTAATGACTCTAGCCAGAGTCACTTCCTCAAAAAGTTGTGATTTAACTTACGATGAAAATCTGAGAAGTGATCCTGAAAATGATGAAGATTTACAATATGCCTACAATGCCCTATACAGGAAGAGTTGCAAGATAGCTATAAAATTAAAACTTCAAAAAGAAAAGTTTTTAAAGCTAAAAGAAAATTTTGATACTCTAGTTTTAGAAAAATTGCATCTATCTGATTATTTTCAAAAAATTAAGTGCAATTTAGATTTCAAAACATCTCAAATTGAAAATCTAAAATCAGATAATAATAATCTAAAATTAGAAGTCTCTTCTCCCTTGAGTTTGAAGGATACTTGGAGGTATGCCCAAGGTGATCCTAAACTTGAAAGACTACTAACTGGATCAAGGAAATGTGGCGATAGATCTAGTCTGGGCTATGATAAGAATACATCTCCTAAAAGTAAGCCTACTCCTCCTAAGTTTATTAAAGGGGAATCCTCTAACTCAAAAGGGAAAAGTCTAAATCAAAATAGTTATAAAAATCCTAAAACTTTTCAGGCTATGAAACTTAAAAGCAACCATATCATGTATAGAAATCAGAATCTTAACCCCTTAGGGCCTGTTTGGTCGGGCGGATTGGAAGGGATTGGATGGGATTGGAAGGTAAATCCCGGGATTGGCCGGGCGAGCCAAACAGACACAGGATTCTGATCCCGGGGCATAGCAATCCCATGGGATTGCCACCAATCCACTGACACCACCACCATTACCTTGAAATCCATCCAATCCACCCTAATCCCATTCAATTTTCCCTTGGACGTGTTTGGTCCGACGGATTAGAAGGTGCAATCCCAGGATTGGACGGGCGAGCCAAACAGACTCAGTGTTGAAATCTCGGGATATAGCAATCCCATGGATCTTGCACCAATCCACTAACGCAACCATCATTACCTTGAAAGTGATGCAATCCACCCTAATACCATTCAATCCCTTCCAATCCGCCTGGCCAAACACGCGCTTAGCTGAGAAAATTGTCGATTTACTGAAGGAGCTTCTAAAATCCAATTCGAATTGTAGAATGTATAACAAGTACAAGAATTAAAAAACCAATAATATTCCAAAACCCAAAACTGTAATGAAATGGGTCCCTAAGGTTACTTGTTTGGTTGATCACACTGCTTTCAATGCTTCAAGTCAATTAAAGTGGTACCTAGAAGTGGATGCTCTAGACATATGACAGGTGACAAAGATTTGTTCACCAATCTCAAAGATATGGTTGATGGTTCAGTCACTTTCGGTGATGGTAGCAATTGCAGAATTGTTGGCCAAGGTACGGTTCAACTCTTTAATCTTCCACCATTTGAGAATGTCTTGTTTGTAGAAGGTCTTAAGCATAATCTCTTAAGTATATCACAAATCTGTGATAAGAAACATAGCGTCAAATTCAATAATCAAAGGTGTGAAATATCTAATGAGAGTGGTTCTGTGATATTGATTGGTCGCAAAACTTTTGAGAACTATTATATAGTCAGTAACTCCAGCTCGTCTAAGTTATCGTGCTACATGGTCTAAACCAATGAATCAAATCTATGGCATAAACGCCTAGGACATGTACATTATCGTAATCTCTATAGACTGAGCAAAGGTGAAATAATACGTGGTCTACCCAAGTTAAAGAAAATGGATAAAATCTGTGGCAATTGTCAGATTGGAAAATAAACTAGAAGTGCTCACAAGAAAGTGAACTCTAGTGCCACATCTAAACCTCTTGAGCTCCTCCACATGGATCTAGTTGGACCTACTAGAACGGAGAGTCGAGGTGGTAAAAAACATATTATGGTAATAGTAGATGATTTTACCAAGTTTACATGGGTAGTTTTCATAAGGGAGAAATCTGAAACTCTCGATGAAGTGAAAAGGGTACTCAGATGTATCTAAACTGAGAAAGAATCACTAGTTATTAAAATATTAATTGATCATGCTTCCGAATTTAATAATAGCAGCTTTGAGAAGTTCTGTAGCGATCACGGGATATCACATGAATTTTCTGCTCCTAAGACACCTTAACAGAATGGGGTTGTTGAAAGAAAAAATCGTGTACTTCAAGAGATGGCTAATGTTATGTTAAATAGCATGAAACTTCCTAAAAATCTTTGGGCTGAAGCTGTGAACACTTCTTGTTATATTATTAATCATGTATATACTAAAAAGTTGAATAATAAGACTGCATATGAACTGTGGTTCAATAAGAAGCCAAAGTCAAATATTTTTGAATTTTTGGTAGCAAATGCTATATTCTACGTGACCTAGAAAATTTGGGAAAATTCGACACTAAAAGTGATGAAGGCATTTTCCTAGGATATGCTCTAAATAGTCAAGCGTATCGTGTTCTCAATAAGGGAACCGGTGTAATTTAGGAATCCATTAATGTTGTCATAGATGATCATCTGAATACATCTACCTCTAGTTCAGAAGATGATGAAGTCTCATTATTTGATAAACCAGACTCTTCATCTAGTCAAAATAATGACACTGAACTGCAATCAGTTAAAGACCATCCAACTGATCAAATACTTGGGAATCCTCTCACTAGTGTGCGTACTCGTAAACAACTTGAAAACATATATAACTATGTGTGCTTCACTTCCCAGATTGAGTCGGCCAATGTAAAAGAAGCACTTGCTGATGAAAACTGGATTATAGCTATGCAAGACGAACTTAATCAATTTGTTTGAAATGATGTATGACATTTGGCTCCTAGACCTAATGATAAACATATAATTGGAACCAAATGGATCTTTAAAAATAAGTCTGATGAATTTGGTAACATTATAAGAAATAAGGCGAGACTGGTTTTACAAGGGTACACTCAAATAGAAGGCATCGATTATGATGAAACCTTTGCCACAGTAGCTTGTTTTGAATCAATCAAACTGTTCATATCCATTGCTTGTTACAAAAATTTTAAAATCTATCGAATGGATGTCAAGAGTACATTCTTTGAACGGTGATCTACATGAGGAAGTATATGTAGAACAGCCTAAGGATTTTGAAGACTCTAAACATACTAACTATGTTTATCACCTGAAAAAGGCACTCTATGGTTTAAAATAAGCTCCTAGGGCATGGTACGAAAAGTTGACTAAGTTTCTACTAAGTCATAACTTTGTAATGGGGAATGTTGATAAGACATTGTTTGTAAAGAAATACAATGATCACATTCTAATAGTGCAGATATATGTTGATGACATTATCTATGGATCTACTTGTGCTAACATGTCTGTTGAGTTTACAGATTTAATGAACTCCAAGTTTGAAATGAGCATGGTAGGAGAATTGAACTATTTTTTAGGTCTACAAGTGAAATAGCTTGCTGATGGGATATTTATCTCTCAAACCAAGTATGCTCTAAACTTGGTGAAAAAATTTGGATTTGAGAGCGGTAAGAACTTTGATACTCCTATGAGTATGACACTTAAACTCTTTAAGGATTCAACATTAAGAGTGTAGATCCTAAGTTGTATCGTAGCATAATAGGTAGTTTATTATATTTAACTGCGAGCTGACCTGATATTGCATTCAGCGTAGGAATCTGTGTTAGATATCAATCAGACCCTAAAGAGTCCCACTTGATTGCTGTAAAGCACATTTTAAGATATGTTGCAAGTTTGGCCACACTTGGCCGTTGGTATCCTCATGATACTATTGTTCAATTAGTCGGTTATTCGGATGCTGATTGGGCTGGTAATATTGATGACCACAAATCTACTAGCGTCGGATGTTTTTATGTCAGGAAATGCCTAGTTTCTTGCCATAGTAAGAAACAGAGTTTTGTATCTCTTTCCACAACTGAGGCTGAGTATATTACAGCCGGTAATGCTTGTACCTAACTTGTGTGGATGAAAAGAATGTTAAGTGATTACAGATTTGCGCAAAATACTATGGTTTTATATTGTGACAATTTTAGCGCAATTAACATTTCTAAAATCCAATTCAGCATTCACGAACTAAGCATATTGACATTAGATATCATTATATTCATGAATTAGTTGAAGATAAGATTATTTCAGTGCATTATATTCAGACTGAAAATCAACTTGCTGACATATTTACAAAACCGCTTGACAGAAACAGGTTTGCTAAGTTTAAATTGGAGATGGGTATGTGCAATATGAACTGAAATGTTTGTATTTATTTGTAATATATTGCATGTTTTTATTTTATTTATTTTTGCAATTTTTAAAATTTGAAAAATAGTAAAAAATTGTTGAATTTTTGAAGTGCACTACTAGTCGAGTATACACTCGACCAGTCATGGCACGACCGGTCGAGTATGTACTCGACCTGTCGACCCGCTCGAGTTTGGGGGTTTTTATTGCCTAAAAGGCATTCTTTTTCATTTGCTTCATCTTCCCCAACCAACCCTACCACGACCGGTCGAACCCACCTTCGATTCCTCCATGGTTGGTGCATCTTTTTCGATTTCCTTATAGATTTGAGTTCTTTGCTCTTTTATTTTCTTATTTTTGTTGTTTATTTCAAGGTTTATGGTGGTTTGTTAGGTTTTCTAGCTAAA
Organism: Magnolia officinalis; assembly: GCA_021015155.1. Taxonomy (NCBI): domain Eukaryota; kingdom Viridiplantae; phylum Streptophyta; class Magnoliopsida; order Magnoliales; family Magnoliaceae; genus Magnolia; species Magnolia officinalis. The sequence goes on from JAJHSJ010000014.1 coordinate 34,543,271, forward strand.
AATCTGATTTTCTTAAAACCATTCTTTCCTTTCCTACATTGCTTGTATTCCTTGTCTTTCTTGTTGCAATGGAAAGTAGAAATAAGAAGAAAGGTTCTCATGGTCCTTCTTCTTTTCATTCCGCTCCAATCACGGTGTGTTATCTTCGGTCACCCGAAGAAGATCCTGAATATGTGTGGGATATTCGATTATGCAATGTGATTGTTGAACGGACGGTCAACTCTTATCATTTAACACCTTTTGGCATTGTTCCTCTCCTTCAATCTGTAGGATGAGATAACATTTTAAATTGGGGCGGTCCGGCATACTGTTCCATTGCGCAGGCCATGTATGCTTGCATTATTAATTTCTCTTCTGAGAATCTAACTTTTACAATTACATCTAAAGAAGGTCCTATTAAAGTGGAACGTCATTTAATATCTGGATTGATGGATCTTTCAGTTAATGATGACGGTATTCTCATTTCTATTCTTAGAGAAAAACCATCTGAATCTGAGAAAAGATTGCTCACTAGAGTGTTATACAACATGAATGCGGAATAGAGTTACGGAAATGCGCTCAGTTCTAAATTTATGTTACCCAGATATAGGGTTCTCCATCTTATATTCATTTTTAATGTCTATCCTAGATCTGGTAACAAGACTGAGCTCACTACTTTCATGGTCCGCATTCTTCACTCTATTGTTACTGGTGTCTTCCATCTCTTATCTATTACATCATGATTCAGTTCCGTCTTCATCCAGGTCATAGTGATATACCACTTGCCTATCTTATGACTGTCTTAGCCACCCATAGTCTAGTGGCTATGCCTATTGGAGAAGCTCCCATTAACCATCTTCCCTTCAACAACTCGAACATAAATAAGATGAATTTAAGGTTAGCTCCAGGCCAAGTTGATGTGGGCACTGGAGGAGCAGCTGAAGCAACTTAAGAGAAGGATGCTTTGCCTCCAGATGATGTCAATATGGATGATGTATTTGATGAGATTGAGTCAGACTCTACAGCTGATCCTGATTTTCAGCCTTCTGACTTTGATGAGCGTTTACGTTCCCTTGACGAGAAGGTAGAGGGTATGCATGTGTCCCAAGAAACTCAATTTAAATACATGCTTAAATATCTTAGGCGCATTAACAAGGAACTACATCAAATAGATCCTTCCATACCTGCTCCTTCCTCTGGTTCAGATTAGTGTTGAATTTCTGATTTGTAATAACTTTTATACTTGGATTTCTCTTAACTCTATATGCTTGGACATGTTTTCTTGTTACTATGGACATGTTTTAATGATTATCTTGACAATGTTTATGTTATCTTGAACTTACTTCTTACTCTTATTACTCATTGCTCTTATTCTACTCTTATATTTCCATCATTTATATGTTATTTTCTTTGTCATATTATGACAAAAAGGGGGAGAATTTGTGCTGATATGTCTATTTAATGATTTTGGATTCTATGGAGAGGAAGATATGGAGAAGTGGTTATTTTTCGGATCTGTATTTGTTCACATACAGGTACTGCAAATTTCTTCTCAGTAATGTATTAAGGGGGAGTATTAGTTTGCTGATTTTTGCTGACCAGTTTTTAACTGGTGCATGATTCTTTATTGATCTAACTAGTGCATGATTCTTTATTGATCCAACTGGTGCATGATTCCTTGGTCTTGATTTGTTTCGCCACGAATTTGACAAAGGCGGAGATTGTAAATTAATGCTATCTTATCTAGCTCCTAGGTTTGTCAAATTTTGTAGTGCCAAAACCTCTTGAAATCTGTATCTTGTTTAGCTGTTATTGTAAGATCAACTTCATGTCATCCTTGCCGATCTTGTCTACATTCAAGTACAAGATCAAGAAGTTTAAGTACAAGATCAAGAGGTTCAAGAATAACATTAAGAAGTTCAAGTACTAGATCAAGTCTTCAAGCTTCAACTACTTCAAGAGAATGATATGTGATGATTCATTCTCACGAATAAGGTTTGTTTGACCCTAGATTGACCTTAGGTGTTACGCCCTGAAAATCGGGGGTCGAGCATAAACTCAACTCCCGAGTTCCAACGCATCACTTATGCAACAAAATGAATGATGATTGAATGTTGCCGGTATTAGTGTAGTGAACATGAGTGAGATTAAGCCCAAACAGCATATCATACTCCAGAGACAAGTGAATTAGCAAGCGGAAGACTGTGATAGATAAATAAAATATATAAACTGTGGTGAGTCTCCAGAGTGTGATAATGTTACCAGGTTAATTAATTATGAGTACAATTTCAAATTACACCAAGTTGTGAAAGTGTAATGTCTTCTACCCCAAACACATAGCCCCGTCAATGCAATACCAGGTCTTCATAGACCTGTCATAGAGCTACATGTAGGTGAACTCTTCCTCAACATCATAGTAGTCCGACTCTGCTTCATAAGCATCGCCATCACCTGAAACTCAACAAATCTGGTTGGTGTGTACAACACCGTCTCGTAACGTGGGGGTGAGTGATCAACTTAGTGGAACAATAAAGCATAGGTTAACATGTTATCAATGCAGTCAAGCAGTAATGATAAAGCAGTATAATCAAACACTCCTAACTACTCTTATTAATGCAAGTATGAATGGCATGATGAATGCCCTTGCCAAACCACCCTCATGCGACACCATCTTACGTTCGCGATATGCGTTCATCCCTCAGTGCTCCACATCTTCCAGGCACATGCAGTGTGATGATGAGCATGATTACCGAGTTGTTATTAGTCCATTTCAAACAGCAGGATTGGGAAACTAAGGTACCTCCCTTGTATCATTTCCAAACAAGGATCCTGTCTAAGGTCGTCAGTCCTAGTTAATCTCATACGATATTATGGTTTGAGAGGCATTGCGAAGGCATCATAAAGGGCTCATCACTCGTCAGCACGGATACAGATCTCACTGTATTCGGCTCAATTGCTGACCGTCAGCTCGAATACAGGTCTCACCGTACTCGGCTCAATCGCTGGCCGTCAGCTCGAATACAGGTCTCACCGTACTCGGCTCAACTCATGCTCTCGTTGCTGCGAAGGGCTCATCACCAATCACAGACTTTAGAGTATACTCGAAGACACTACGAAGGGCTCGTCGCCCGTCAGCACGAATACAGGTCTCACCGTATTCGGCTCTCGCCGTAGGTGTCGACAGCTTGAATACAGTGTCTCATACCACCGTATTCGGCTCACGAGTCTGGTTGCTCACTGGTCACTACGGGGATGCACTTGGCCCCAGCGTAGGCCGACAGCTCGACCATGGTGTCCCATACCACCATGCCCGGCTCATGAGTCTTAGAGGATCGAGGTACCATGGTTAACGGGATTTCACTGGTAAGTTTGGTACCCTAGGTTTAAGCAGTAGCGTCCAAACATGGTGAACATACATTAGACACATTGGGTTACTTGACGAGCCTGACTAGTTCGAGCGCACAATCAATTGAACGATATGAAGTGCATTAGCACTTCCCGTGGCCTAACCACTGTCGCCAACTGAAGTACAACTCGGGTTCGTCAAACACCTCCTACGTGGCGAAATGAATCTCAACCACGAACTCAAGTCTGGTACCGATTGCCTGAACTATAATCATAGTCCCAAACTCAGTCAATCCTTATTTAGAGCATGTAGAGTAAAGCATGATAAACAAAGTAATTCAAGCAAGTTAACAAGCATATCATAAAGCATTTTATAAAGCATTATATAAACAAGAATACAAGCACATATATTTCATAAGTAAGCGGTTAAAGTAAACAACCAACATGGAGGAAATCATATACGTCTCTAAGGTAGTTGAGAATCCCATCTCACACCTACCTAAGGCACCATCATCCAAACACTTACTCTCACAAGCATTTTCACAAACACTTAGAAAACACTATTTCAACATACATAGTGTATATTAGCAAAACATGTATTAGGGCGAGTCCTTTCTCCAAATAAGTATTTTACGCATATATAATATATTCATACAACAAATAATCATGGCAAACACATTTCCAAAATTTATACGTATACGGTACTTTCTACAAATACCTAGAGTATGTAAAATTCCACATTCTTCATCTTTAATCGAAATAGAAAACAGACAGCACTTTGTACATGTGAAATTGTATGCAGATCATGAATTTATCATTATCTGACATTGAAAGCATTGAAAACCATAACCTATACACCTAAAGTCTGCACCTTTTGTCGTAGAATCGTAACGGATTCGATAGGTTCGCTAAGCTTTCGTATACGGTAGTTTGGCAAACTATAAAACGAAATAGGTTAGCTATTTCATAACCTATAACTATCAAAACCCCCAAACAGGTTAGGGTTAGGGTTTCTTACCTAGAAACGGAGATGAAATCGTCGGAAAAGCGATTAGAAATGAGTGGTGTAGCTTGTGTAGCGGCAGGGTAAAGTGGCAGGGAAATTCCCCCACTTCTCTCACACTTTCTCTCTCTTTCTCTTTCTTTCCTCTCTCATAGGTTTTCTCCCAAATTCGTATGGGCTGAATGAGAGAGGTTTTAAGGTCCTTATATAGCCTAAAACTACACTGAAATAGACTCCAGGTCAAGGTATACTTAGGTTATAACCAAAGTGAGTCAGTTTCAACTCAACGGAGGACTTCTGGCGGCCTCCTTGAGCCAAAGGTTGGACTTAAGCTCAGTAACACTGGATCTACATTTAGTTAAGTTTTTGTTTCGGTCAGAATTCCAGATCGCAAATGGCGGACCAGTTTCAGTTCAACGGTCAGTGGATCTCGATCGGAGATTCCGAGTACATGGATATGTTAGGGGAAATATCCCTGATCCAAGGGTGTAATTTGGTCTGATTCTGATGGTCTGGTTGCTTAATACTGATCCGCAAGTGAGAGGTGCCAGATTTCATAAATTTCTATTTTATTTTGAATTAATTTCACATTTCTCACACTCTTCACTCCGGGCTCAAGCGAATTACACTGGGACACTATCTGGATTTGATTTCCGAGATGGTTGTCAAGCCCAGCAAGGCAGTCCTAATTGCTTAACTTTGTGTAAATCAGACTTCCGACGTGCGGTCCAGATCTGATACGGAGTTTCAAGATGCTCCCGAGAGCAGTCGGTAATGAGATTGATCCTAGATTTTAGGGTAACCTAGCGTCAATGATTTCTACAAGTTTTGGGTCTTGCAGATCGTATTTAAAGTGATTGGTGCTAATTTCACAGGTACTCTAGTTTAACACTGGCTAATTCTCGCCTAATTTCTAAAGGATTTAGCCCTGTATGATTTCTGTCTGAGGTAGTACTTAGTCCTTTGTAGTAATGTTTAGTTTAAGTATTGTTCTTCATCACCTAAACTTTAAGATAGTGTCTAATGTGAAAGTACTTAAAAGGATTTAAAGAACGAGGTGGTGAAAGGTGAGATTTGTGAAAGAAAAGGGTTAACAAGCAATTTTGAGACTGTGGGATTGAGTTCTGACATGTTAATAAGGTGTTAGGATCGACCCATTGCCTAAAGACGTCTAATTCCAGGTTGGAAAAAATCCAGGATGTTACATTAGGATAGGTCATACAATTTGCATTTATGTCATAGGTCATTTGATAATTTTATAGGTCATTTTTCGACTAGTCCAGACATTGGCTCGACCAGTCCAATAAGTTTCTCGACCAGTCTAAGGTTTGTTGCTAATTTTCAAAATTTTTTGTTAGATCCTCGACCAGTCCTGGAGAGTACTTGACCAGTCGAGTGAATAGTGCTTGACCGGTCGTGCATGCTCGACTCAAAGTCCAGCAAGCATTTCTGGTCCCACTCGACCAGTCGAGCAGGCCACTCAACCAGTCGAGCAAGCCACTCGACCAGTCGAGTAACGATCTTATCTTATCGCGCCAGAAATTTTAAAATGTTATTGGTCCTTCGACCAGTTAAACCGACCACTCGGCTAGTCGAGCGAACAATATTTTTGCTTATAAATTGAGGACGATTTTTAGAGTTTTATAACTCATTCTAAAAGATATTAAAGTCACAACTCTTAGAACTCGGTCCCCATTATTGTGAAGCTATTGTGAGGTATTTATAAATTATTTTAATAGCTTTTTGGTTATTCAATTCTTTGATCTCTTGATTCCATTCTATTTGATATAAAAGGGGATTTTTGAATTTAACCCTTTATGAGATCCAAGAAGTTGAATCCAAAGTATAACATAGGACTTAAGGTTTTACTTTCATAATGTATAACATAGGGCTTCTTATCTTTTCTCTAACCTAACACCGCCCCAAGAGCATAGTTGGACGCATCATGCATAAGTTCATAAGTGATGCTCTAATTGGGTGGCTGCATGATAGGTGCGTGGTTAACATGCCCTTAAGCTTAGAAAAAACTTTCTGGCATTGCTCGGTCCACTCGTATGGTAGATCCTTTTGAAGTAGATTGCATAAAGGACGAGAGAGGTGACTAAAGTCCTTTATGAATCTTCTGTAAAATCCAACGTGTCCTAAGAAGGATCGCACTTCACGTATGTTCTTGTGTGAAGGTAAGTTAGAGATAAGATCAATCTTAGCCTTATCTACCTCAATTCCTTTCGAAGAGATGATATGTCCTAGGACAATTTCCTTATGAACCATGAAGTGACACTTCTTCCAATTAAGTACCAAATTCTTTTCCTCACATCATTTCAGCAAATTTTTTAAAATTTCCAAACATTCGCTAAAGGATGGACCAAAGACTGAGAAGTCATCCATGAAGACCTCTAAATATTGCCCCACCATATCAGAAAAAATACTCAACATACATCATTAAAAAGTGGAGGAGCATCCAAACGGCATCCTTCGGTAAGCAAAGGTGCCGTAAGGACATGTAAATGTCGTCTTTTCCTGATCTTCAAGGGCTATCTCGATTTGATTATAGCCCGAATATCCGTCAAGAAAACAATAATAAGAATGACCAGCTAGCCTTTCTAAAATTTGATCGATGAAGGGCAAAGGAAAATGGTCTTTCCTCGTGACGGTATTCAACTTCCTGTAGTCAATGCACATTTTCTAACCTGTAGTGATCCTAGTTGGTATGAGTTCATTGTCGGCATTGGCTACGATGGTGATTCCTGACTTTTTAGAAACCACCTGAGTTGGACTCACCCATTGACTATTAGATATTGGGTATATGATACCCACATCTAATAGCTTAAGAACCTCGGCCTTAACTACTTCTTTCATGTTTAGATTTAGTCTACGTTGTGATTGTTGGGAGGTCTTCGCATTATCCTCGAGATGAATGTGGTGAGTACAAATCAAATGGACAATTCCCTTGAGGTCCACAATCGACCATCCAAGGGCTCCTTTGTGTTCAATAAGAGTAAAGATAAGCATACTCTCCTGTTCTTGCTCTAGGTGGGAAGAAATCACTACCGGGTATGTCTCATCTTGACCTAAATAGACATATTTCAAATCAGATGGCAAAAGTTTTAGGTTAAGCTTTGATGCCTTGAGGTTAGATGGTAGAGGCACTACATCAGTTTGGGGCAATTCTTCAAATTGTGTGTTCACAAACCCAAGTGTAGGGTCGCGATTTAGTAATAATCTCGGTGAGACCAAGGTCGAATCTACAGGGACAATCTTGTGTGTCTTCTAAAAGCAGTTAGAACTAGAACTAGAAGAAGATGAAAAACTAAATCTAGAATACGTGAGAGAATAATTGTGAAAAACTTAATGAAAAACATATGAAACTCAAAAGTGGGAAACTAGGGTTTCCAAGGATCCACTTTTAGAGATCAGGGAGATCTATGCTTGATTTACAAACACAACTGGAATCAAAGTCCCATCTTTATCCAATTAGAATATATCTCATTAAAAATTAAATCCGAACTTCCTTTGATCTAGTTCTTAATGGATGAGAGGTAGGAGAACTAGAATTGATTCCATCACAAAACCATGCCATGAGACAAAGCAAACAACAGAATTTACCAATCCACAACCAATCTGAGAGAATTGTGAGAGTTAGGGAGGATTCTATCATCCAACCATACCCAGGGGACGATGGTGAACAACAGGATTTTCTAAAATCACAATCTCAATAAAAAGAACATACTCAAAGCTATCGCAAATCCATTGTAATTTAAGTCACAACAAATCATTAAAAACTAAAAGTATTTCTTATAATCAAACTAAAATTAAAGAGAGTTCAACAACATGAATCAAAGCAATAAAAAATAACCCATCATGCTACAAGCTTCACCCCTTAGCCCTACCTAAGAGGTTTTGTCAACCATGGACATGATTGAGCTAGAGTCTCTTAGGAAGAGCATATATATATATATAAAACTAAGGAAAGGAAGATAAAAAACTTAAAGTGATGGCTTCTCCACGTTGTCCTCCCTGCTTCTGCTCACGTTCTCCTTTCCTTGCTCCCCTCACGTTCTCTCCCTCTTCTTTACCCGTTGGACAACACCCTATTTATAGGGTGCTGTGTATTTTCCAGAGCATTCTAACAAATATCTTTTGTCGAACCTGATTTTTGCGCAAGCTTTGTTTTATTGTGGTGAAACAGTGGAAGGCGACTTGCGCACGATCCAAATTTGATTGGGTGACTGTCAAGATCTTCAAATCTAACTTCTTGGACAGAGTTGGGGCCTTCTTTGCGGAAGTTTGGACTGTCTGGATTGGGTTCTTGATTCCAGATTGGACCATCCAACGTGCAGCGGTGTCCGGTTCATTCCAGGTTTCTTGCTGCCTACGAATCACTGCGGACGAGAGGTTTTGGTGGTATTAGTGGGGTCCACATACTCCAACGTCTGAGAAATCCACCCCGTCCATTAGTTTCGTTGAGAAATCTTAGCTTAGGAGGGAGTGTTTTGATTTTCTATGGCGTGGCCTACCGAGCGATCACACGCTGATGGTCCAGACGTTCAGAAAACAATCTTTCGTGTATTAAGTATGCATGAGTAGACTCAAGATGAGAAAGTGAGTTTTTGAAAACCTATAGCCGAACCACATAAGCAACTGATCAAATAAATCCTTTATTCATTAGGTCAGAGCATAGTTTGCATATCAAGTTTTTCAACGTACTCAGTGAATATACTATCTGTTCATAATGTTAGTCATGCTCATCACTTCAAGATTGGTTGAAAACCCAAATACTGATTCGAACTTATCCCTTTTTCCAATTTTTCCAATTTTAAATTTTATATCAACGGTCATTTGTATTCATTCATTCCTCCTCCTCCTCCTTTTTTTTTTTTTTTAAAAAAAATATTTATTTTAGACATTACATTCTTTTCAAAGACATTTTTCATTCCCCTCAAAGATGTTGTCGTTCTCATTCTTTATGACCTCTTTGTCGATCTCCTATTTTTTTAACTGGTTCTTTTCTTCTTTCAAGGTGGATAAAATTCTCCAGACTCGGGTCTCAATATCTATTAATGATCACCATACTAACAATTAGAAAATCTAATACTATTTACAGAGAACAATTTGAATGAAATAATAGTTGAACATCCTCTTAACCAAGTGATTGTAAGAACCATAAGTGATAAATTACTTAGCTTTCCAAACAGATGAGCATTGAAATTTTTTCAAAAATTTTGCAAAATTTGAGCATGCTCAAAACTGAGAAAACACTGATTAGGTAACCTAATCTCCCATTCCCAACCTAAAATCCACATTGTATAAGCAAGATTTGCAAAAGAGACAATGTAATTGAAAGAAAAGTGATGGAGAGATAGTACCTGATGAAGAGACTTGCGGCCTTTCAAAGGATCTCAGCGTGAAGGCGGGTTAGCACAAGAGTTATCCAACCAAAAACAAACTATCCTAAAATAAATAGAAAGCAACTATCCTAAACAGCATAAAGCCGACTATCCTAGAACGAAAAATAGAAAACCTAACTATACCTCTGTCAGACTAGGATTTCAATCCTGATAAACAGGATTATTTAGAGGTATGGACATGTCCTGTGAATCAAATTGCTCAAAAAATGGCTTTAATCGATGTCCATTCACTTTGAATTCATTGTCATTGTTTGGATTCCGAATCTCGACAGCCCCATGAGGATAAACATTGGTAATAGTGAAAGGGCCGGTCCAACGAGATCGGAGCTTACTCGGAAAGAGATGTAACTGAGAATTATACAAGAGGACCTTCTAACCTGGTGTGAATAATTTTTGAAGAATGTGTTGGTCATGAGACGCCTTCATCTCGTCCTTGTAAATTCTCGAGTTCTTGTACGCATCATTTCGAATTTAATGCTCTAAGTCCATAGGCAAGTGACAAGCTTTCCCATAGACAAGTCTAAAGGGAGAGATTCCAATAGGGGTTTTTAATATTGTATGGTAAGCCCATAAAGCATCAGTCAATCGGAGTGGCCAATCCTTACGGTCAGGGTTAACCGTCTTTTCTAAGATGTGTTTAATTTCCCTATTGGAAATCTCAGCTTGCCCACTTGTCTGTGGGTGGTATGGAGTGCTCACTTTGTGGGAGATGTCATATTTCTTCATTAATTTGTAAATGGCCTATTATAAAAGTGTGAGCCTCCATCACTAATGATGGCTCGAGGCGTTCCGAACCGGGAAAGGATGTTCTCTTTTAAAAACTTAATAACCGTTTGATGGTCATTATTCCGGCAGGGAATCGCTTCGACCCATTTAGTGACATAGTCTACTGCTAGCAAAATATATAGATTTCTAAAGAATTGAGGGAATGGTCCCATGAAATCGATGCCCCAACCATCAAATGCTTCGATGATCGGAATGGGGTTCAATAGCATCATATTTCGACGGGACAATGCTCCCAATTTCTGACAATGCTCACAAGTTTTGCAAAACTCATGAGTGTCCGTGAACATAGTGGGCGGTAAAAGCCACACTGCAGAATCTTCGCTTTGATCTTTTTAGCAAAAAAGTGACCACCACAGGCCTAAGAGTGACAGAAGGAGATGACACTTTGATGTTCATTGTCTGGCACACATCTCCTTAAGATTTGGTCTGGGCAATAGTTAACAAATACAGATCATCCTAGAAGAATTTGCCCACCTCGATGAAAAATTTCTTCTCTTACGCAGTCCAATGTGTCAACGTGAAACCCGTGGCAAGATAATTAACAATATCAGCAAACCAAGGTGAATGGGAGACTTTGAACAATTGTTCGTTAGGGAACATATCATTGATATGTGTCGTCTCAAGAAAATTAGGGAGATCAAGGCAGGAAAGATGGTCAACCACTACGTTCTCTAATCCTTTTTTATCTTTTTTTTTTCCAAATCAAATCCTTGGAGTAGGAGGATCCATCTAATCAGGCGGAGCTTAGCATCATTCTTAGAAAGAAGATACTTGAGCGCCGCATGATCTGTGTAAATGACAATTTTGGATCCGATCAAGTAGGACAAATTTATCCAAAGCGAATCCTACGGCTAAGAGTTCCTTTTCCGTAGTCGAGTAGTTCACTTAGGCAGGATTTAAAGTTCTACTTGTGTAATGAATAATGTAGGGCTTCTTTTCTTTTCTCTGGCCTAAAAATGCCCCAAGAGCATAGTCAGACGAGTCGCACATAAGTTCAAAAGGAAGGCTCCAATCGGGTGGCTGCATGATAGGTGCAGTGGTTAACATGCCCTTAAGCTTAGTGAAAGCTTTCTTGCATTGCTCAGTCCACTCGTATGGTGCATCCTTTTGAAGTAGATTATATAAAGCACGAGAAAGATGACTAAAGTCCCTTATGAATCTCCTATAAAAGTCGGCGTGTCCTAAGAAGGATCGCACGTCTCGTATATTTTTAGGTGGAGGTAGGTTAGAGATAAGATCATTTTTAGCCTTATCTACCTCAATTCCTTTGGACGAGATGATATGTCCAAGGACAATTCCCTTACGAACCATGAAATGACACTTCTCTCATTTAAGTACCAAATTCTTTTCTTCATATCTTTTCAGCACACGTTTAAGATTCTCTAAGTAGTCGCTGAAAGATGGACCAACGACAGAGAAGTCGTCCATGAAGACCTCTAGATATTGCCCCACCATGTCAGAAAAAATACTCATCATGCATCACTGAAAAAGTGGTGGGGCATTACATAGTCCGAACGGCATCCTTTGGTAAGCAAATGTGCCAAAAGGACATGTGAATGTGGTCTTTTCCTAATCTTCAGGAGCTATCTCTATATGGTTGTAGCCTGAATACCTGTCAAGGAAACAATAGTACGAGTGACCAGCTAGCCTTTCCAAGATTTGATCAACGAAGGGCAAATGGAAGTGGTCCTTCCTCGTGACGGTATTCAACTTCCTTTAGTCAATGCATATTCAACTGGTAGTAACTCTAGTTGGCACGAGTTCATTGTTGGGATTGGCTAGAATGGTGATTTCAGACTTCTTGGGAACCACCTGAGTTGGACTCACCCATTGGCAATCAGATATAGGGTATATGATACCCACATCCAACAGCTTAAAAACCTCGGCCTTAACCACTTATTTCATGTTTGGATTTAGTCTACGTTGTGGTTGTCGAGAGATTTTCGCATTATCCTCAAGATAGATGTGGTGAGTACAAACCAAAGGGTCAATTCCCTTGAGGTCTGCAATCGCCCATCCAAGGGCTCCCTTATGCTCAATGAGAGTAGATATGAGCATACTCTCTTGTTCTTGCTCAAGGTGGGATGAAATCACCACCAGGTATGTCTCATCTTGACCTAAGTAGACATATTTCAAATTAGAGGGCAACGGTTTTAGGTCAAGCTTCGGTGTCTTGAGGCTAAACGGTAGAGGCACTACTTCAGTTTGGGGGCAATTCTTCAAACTTTGGCCTCCACCGGTTAACTTCAAGTACCGGCGCGGTATCAAGCTTGGCACCTGTCTCCCTAATCATATCATCATCTAAATCATGAGAGTGGGCCAAGCACGTCTCTAGAGGGTCAGAGGATAAGGTCAAAAGTATTCTATCTTCCACAAAAGAGTCAATCATGTTAATGTCGTGAAAATCGTCATCATCATCCTGTTGTAATGTCATATTTAACTCTAATGTCATATTCCCGAAAAGACATACTCATGACCTCATTCCTGCAATTAATGATTGCATTTGAAGTGGCAAGGAATGGGCAACCAAGAATGACGAGAATTTGAGTGCTCATGTTACTGATGGGTTCTGTATCTAGGATGATAAAATCTACTGGGTAGTAGAATCTGTTAACCTAGACCAACACATCCTCAATTATCCCTCTCGGTACACGAATTGAGTGATCAGCAAGTTGTAATGTGGTTAGGTTGAGTTTTAATTCACCCAAGCCTAACTGTTTGTAGACCGAGTAGGGAATTGGATTTATGCTTACTCCTAAGTCAAGAAGTTCGTGCTCAATTCGGTAGTTCCCAATTACACAAGGTATGGTTGGGTTACCGGAATCTTTGAATTTCTATGGCACATCTTGCTTTAGGATGGCACTCAATTTTTCAGTTAAGAAGATTTTCTTTTGAATATTTTTCCATCTTTTAGTTGTAAACAAGTCTTTCAGAAATTTGGCATATGAAGGTATTTGTTTAACTACATTTAGTAGAGGACTAGTGACCTTCACTTGTTTCAACACCTCTAGAATGTCCTGAGAGTTAGAGAGAGGTTTTGGTGCAACCAACCATTGGGGGAATGGGGCAACTGGCTTGCCTTGAAGTTCTGGTTCTAATTCTTATGGAGCAGTGTTAGGTCTATCATCGTTATCCTCTTCCGGGTCCTTAGGCTTTTCAGCCCTTACCGGAATAGATTTATCAATGGTCTTCCCACTCTTAAGAGTGGTGATAGATTTAGCTTGCTCCATTTGGGTTGAAGAGCTTGGGTTGCTAACTTCATATTGTGGTTTTGGATTGGGAAGAGGTTGAGCTGGAAGGCTCCCCTTATCCCCAATCGTATTCCTTGTGTCAAGCCCTTATATGGCTTTTATAAGGTCTTGAAAGGCTTATAGCATCCCCTGATTGAAAAGCTCTTACTTTTGGAGATGTTTTAGAACCGGATCCTCTTGAGGTTTCTCTTGATTTAGATTTTGGTTGAAGAAACCATGAGGGGTAGCAATTTGTTCATTCCTCCAACTGAAGTTTGGATGATTTCTCCAACTAGGATAGTATGTATTGGAGGTAGGTCCATTGAAAGGTCTTTGGTAATTATTCACGGCATTGGATTGCTCATTTAGCACCTCTTGAAAGGCAGATATTGTTGGACAATTTTTAGTTGTGTGAATGTTGCAAGCACAAATACCACAAACAGTTTCCTTAGCCTTATCCTTCTTTAATTCCATGGTCTCCAGTTTTCTGGTGAGATTAGTCACTTTAGCATTGATATCATCGTCCTCTTTTAGGAGATACATTCCTCCCCTCTCTTTGGATTGAGTCGGCATAGACATGGTGTTTGATTTTGGGGAGACGTCCCATGATTGTGTGTTTTCAGCAAGCTTATCAAAGTAGTCCCACACATCATTGACACTTTTATTCATAAATTCCCCATTACACATTGTCTCGACTAATTGGTGCATGGAAGATGTTAGTCCATCATAGAAAAAGTTTGTGATGCGCCATGTTTCAAAACCGTGTTGTGGGCATGAACTGACAAGATCCTTGAACCGCTCTCAACATTGGAAGAATGTTTCATCTTCCTTTTAGGTGAAGTTCATGATTGACTTTCTAAGGGTGTTCGTCTTATGGTATGGGAAAATTTTCTTTATGAACTCCCTTGTCATGTCATTCCATCTACCATTAGATCAAGGATGTAGTGAATGCAACCACGTCTTAGCCTTCTCTTTCAAAAAAAAGGAAAGAGTTTCAGCCTGACCGTGTCATCGGACATGTTTGGAAACTATAAAGTGTCTATAATCTCGTTAAACTCTTTTAGGTGTAGATACGGATTTAAAATTCAAGCCCATGAAATTTTGAAGGAGTTGGATTACCCCTGGCTTGATATCCATATGTTCTTTATTTTATGAAAAACTATGCATGAGGGTGTACTCACCACCGCCGGTTGTAAATAATCTCATAAAGTACGAGGCAGGGTGGTAGATGCACCTCATTCTCATCTTGGACTTCATCAGCCCTAGGTTGAAGTTGTTGATTTACCGGTTGATTTGCAGCCATTACTTCAATTAACTCTGGGGATCTTGAGTGGTGTCTAATCCTGCAATGGATAGATAACCCCTCAACCAATCCTCTTTCACTCAAAAAACGTTTAGTGTTGTCACGGATCCACTTGGGCATGAAACATTCTCAGCCCTCAAATTCAGATTCTAACCTAAACCTAAAAGTGAAAGGAAATAGAAATATAAAAATGGAAAGAGAAAGGGAATTAGAAAGAAGTTACCAAATTAGAAGTTCCTAATTAAAATCCTGCAAAACAAAACAAAATTAGTCAATTTCTAAAACAGAAAATAGAAAGTTTCTAAATCTAGAATTAGAAAGTGAGTTAGTTTCTAAAAACAAAAGAAATCTTAGAATTAGAAAGTTTCTAAAAATAGAAAACAAACCCTAACAGAAAACAGAAAAATTAGAAAGAGATTACCAATTTAGAAAGTCTATATCAGGATCCGACAAAACAAGAAAGTTAGGGTAGTTTCTAAAATCAAACAGAAAAACCTAATCCTAAAATTAGAAATATAAAAACCTAATCTTAAACTAATCTCAAAACTAGCTAATCTTAGAAAAATGCAACCGTTAGTCGCCGGCAACGGCGCCAAAAACTTGTTCACAACCCCAAGTGTAGGGTCGCGATGTAGTAATAATCTCGGTGAGACCGAGGTTGAATCCACAGGGACTAATCTATGTGTCTTCTGAAAGCAACTATAACTAGAACTCGAAGAAGATGAAAAACTAAATCTAGAATATGTGAGAGAATAATTGTGAAAAACTTAATGAAAAACATGTGAAACTCAAAATTGGGAAACTAGGGTTTCCAAGGATCCACTTGTAGAGATCAGGGAGATCTATGCCTGATTCACGAGCACAACTGGAATCAGAGTCCCATCTTTATCCAATTGGAATATATCTCATAAAAAATTAAATCTGAACTTCCTTTGATCTAGTTCTCAATGGATAGAGATAGGAGAACTAGAATTGATTCCATCACAAAACCATGCCCATGAGACAAAGCAAACAACAAAATTTACCAATCCACAACCAATTTGAGAGAATTGTGAGAGTTAGGAAGGATTCCATCATTTAACCATGCCAAGGGGACAATGGTGAACAATTGGATTCCCTAAAATCACAATCTCAAAAAAAAGAACATACTCAAAGCTATCGTAGATCCATTGTAATTTAAGTCACAACGAATCATTAAAAACTAAAAGTATTTCTTATAATCAAACTAAATCAAAGAGAGTTCAACAACATGAATCAAAGCAATAGAAAATAACCTATCACGCTACAAGCTTCACCCATCAGCCCTAGCTAAGAGGTTTAACCAACCATGGACATGATTGAGCTAGAGTCTCTTAGGAAGAGCATATAACAAAAAAAAAAAAAAAAAAAAAAAAAAAAAAAAAAACATAAAGTGATGGCTTCTCCACGCTGTCCTTCCTGGTACTGCTCACGTTCTCCTTTCCTTGCTACCCTCACGTTCTCTCCACCTTCTTCAGCCATTGAACAACACCCTATTTATAGGGTGCTGCGTATTTTCTAGAGCATTCCAGCAAACCTCTTTTGCCAAACCTGATTTTTATGCGAGCCCTATTTTGTTGGGGCAAAACCATGGAAGGCAACTTGCGCACGATCCAAATTTGATAGGTTGATCGTCCAGATCTTTAAATCTAACTTCTTGGATAGAGCTGGGACCTTCTTTGCAGAAGTTTGGACGGTCCAGATCGGGTTCTTGATTCCAGATTGGACCGTCCAATGTGCGGCGGTGCCCGGTTCGTTCCGGGTTTCTTGTTGCCTGTGAATCACTGCGGATGAGAGGTTTCAGTGGTATCAGTGGGGTCCACATACTCCAACGTCTGAGAAATCCACCCCGTTCATTAGTTCCGTTGAGAGATCTTAGCTTAGGAGGGAGTGTTTTGATTTTCTATGGGCGTGGCCTACCAAGACGATCACACGGCGATGATCCAGACGTTCTATAACGCCCTGAAAATCGGGGGTCGAGCAGAAGCCCAACTCCCAAGTTCCAACGCATCACTTATGCAACATAGAAAATAATGTTTTAATGTTGTCCGTGTTAATGCCATAAACATGAATGAGATTAAGCTAAATCAGCATATCATACTCTAAAGACGATTAAATTTAAGCAAGCGGAAGACTGTGGTAAGTATATAAAATCATATAAGTGATTATAAGTCCCCAGAGTCTGAACATGTCACCAGGTTAAATAATTACATGTATAATTCCAAAATGTGCAAAATGATAAAATGTAATGTCATTTATCCATATCCCTTTAGCCCCGATGACGCAACTCCAGTCTACATAGACCCGCCAGAGAGTTGCATGTAGGAGAACTCCTCCTCATCATCATAAAGTCAGGCTCCGCCTCGTAAGCATCGCCATCATCTGTAACTAAACTAAAGTTTGGTTGGTGTTTTAAAACACCGTCCTAGAGTGGGAGTGAGTGATCAACTCAGTGGAGCTATAAGGCAAAGGTTAACATGTTATCAATTCAGCCAAGCAGTAATGATAAGTAGTAACAACACTCATATCCTAAGTACTCTTGTTAATGCAAGAATGGTATGTTGTAATGATGCATGCCCTCGCCTGCACTCCCTCAGCGACATCATCTCACGATCGCGCATGGCAAACTCACTAAACGTGTGCTCCTCCTCGCCAAATCACATGCAATGCGGTGCATGGTCGTGTTAGCCAAGTAATTTATTTTTAGGCTTATTCATACAACAGATTCGGAAAGCTAAGGTATCTCCCTTTAGGCTTATTCATCTAGGGTCGGTCGTCAAGCCTAGCTTATCACATACGATAGGCAAGTTATAGGGCAACGTCACCCATGATTTTTAAAGCAGTGGACAGGCAAGTTCAGGTCACTACGAAGAGGCTCGTCACCATCAACATAGGCCTTAGTTTATACTCGAGGTCACTAAAGGAAAGGCTCGTCACCTTAGCGTAGGCCGATAACTCGAATACAGTATCCCATACTACCGTATTCGGCTCACGAGTTTAGGTTGCTCACTGGACACTATGGGGAGGCTCGTCGCCCCAACGTAGGCCGAAAGCTCGACCACAATGTCCCATACCACCATGCCCAGCTCATGAGTCTTAGCGGATCAAGGTATCAAGGTTAAACGGGCCTTTCACTGGTGAGTTTGGTATCTTAGATTCAAGAAGTAGCGTCCATACATGGTGAACATACATAGGCCAATCGGGTTACTTGACGAGCTCGACTGGTACGAGCATACGTTGACTTAATCGACATGGAGTGCGTAAGCATTCCGCGTGGCCTAACCACTGTCGACAAACAGCGTACGACTCGGATTCATCGAACTCATCCGTCGTGGCTAAAACAGTTTGGCCACCGACCGTAAACCATTACCGATACCGATTGCCTGGACTACATTGTAGCCCCAATCACACTCCAACCATAGCATTCACATGTGATAATCCCAAACAGCATGTGACAACCAAATCTAAACATAAATCTCATTCGAGCATTTCAACCAACACATACTACACATGTTATCATACATAGGCATTTCATCAGTAAATCACATAGTAGTAAGATAGGTTACACAAAAGAAACTATAACTATATATAAGGGAATTGAGAATCCTATCTCAACACCCTCATTAAGTACATTACATCAAGCATTTTCTCATTCAGGCATTTAATCAAACACTTAGACTACACATATTACATATATGTAACAAATTAGTTAAAACGCATATTATAGCAAATCCTTCCACATAGGTGTTACCACACACACAACCATCATGTGTTCCCAAACATCCATCATAACAAGCACAAATCATAATTCCAACATAGTTTACATATATGTGAAACATACAGGAAACATCATATCTAAGCATATGTGATAGCAATCAAGTCAGACATAAATCATTGCTGACATTGAAAGCCTTGAAAACCACAACCTAAATGTTTATAGTCCGGACCTTTCGCTGGTAGACTCGTAACGAGCTCAGTTTGAACTCTATGCCTTTGTCTATAGCACAATGACAACCTATAACATAAAATAGGCTAACTATTTCATCATCTACCCTATTTCAATCCCTATAATATATTAGGGTTAGGATTTCTTACCCAAGAACGGAGTCGGAATCACTGGAATAGCGATACAGACAGGCCGATTCAGTCGTAGAGAGGTGGGGTCGAATCCTAGGAACTCTCTCTCACTTTCTCTCTCTTTCCTTCTCTCTTTGCTCTCTTCTCTCTCCTAGGGTATACAAATTCGTATGGAATGAGAGAGGGGTGGGTTTGGTGCTTATATAGGACTAGAACTAACCTCAATGGCCCCAGGGCCATGGTATACTTAGGTTATAGCAAAAAACTGGTTGTTTCGGGCCAACGGAGCTCATCTGGAGGCCCCTTTTCTGCATACGTTCTGGGAAAAGTTTCCTAACAATGGATCTATGCCAGGTTAAGTTTTCAGTTCGATCAGGTTTGGAGATCGACCATGGAGGACCAGTTTCAGTTCAACGGTCATCGTCACTCGATCAGGGCCACAAGTACACTGACCTGTGTAGAAAAATTTTCCTGATCTGAGGGTGATTTGGGTTGTCAGGCTCAGTAATACGGTCATAACTGTATAGCTTCGCGTTAATCAGACTTTGACGTGCGATCCAGGTCCGATACGGAGTTTCAATGTGCTCCCGAGGGCAACTGGGTTTAGAGATTGATCCTAGGTTTTTAGGCAATGTAGCGTTAGCGATTCTACTAGTTTTGGGTCTTACAGATCGTATAAAAAGTTGTTCAAGCTAATCTAGCGTTTAATTCAGTTTAGCACTTAATTAATTTTCATCTAATTTCTAAAGGATTTGGTCCTTAATGATTTCTGCCTGAGGTGGTACTCGAGTCTTTGTACGGATTTTTCTGAGATGTTACACGTTCAGCACGGCGAGGGCAGTTTCTGCTTGCATTCTTGTTGTAGTTTAAGTGATCTAGGTCAGACCTTTCGTCCGATTCAAATAAGTGGTTCAGATCGATCATGTAGATTGAGATGATGGCCCACGAAAACCGTATGCAAGACACCCTGTGGCAAAAGATCTGGGAATAAAGAGCTTCTTGCTTCTTGCGGGTCAAAACAGGTTTGACCGTTTCCTAGATTGGGTGCAACGTAGGTGTATACTTGTTGTGTGCGCTCACCACTTGGAGTGGGGCCCACCACACCGTTTTTAAGAAATCTCCTCCGTCCATCCGCTTTCCCATCTAATTTAAGGGGTTGCTCCCAAAGGTGAGGCCCATCCAAAGATTAGGTGGGTCCCAAGTAGTGATTAACGGCTGATTGGTTGATCTATCCACTGGTTTTGGTGATTCTTGAGCGTTAAATCCATGCCTTTAGAATTCTTTTCAATCAAAGCTCTTGAATTCACCTTGCAACACAAACATGATTAAAATAGAACATTAAGCATTATCATGTTCATAAAACCAAGTAATAATTGGAGTCCAATATGCAATATTTGATCCTTAACATTGTGGCCTCCATCAGTTAACTTCAAGTCCAGCATAGTATCAAGCATGACACCTGTCTCCCTAATTGTTTCATCATCCAAATCATGGGAGTGAGCCAAGCACGTCTCTAGAGAGTCAGAGGATAAGGTCATCAGGGTTCTATCTTCCATGAACGAGTCAATCATGTTGATATCATGGGTATCGTCATCATCCTCCGCCTATTTGCTCATATTGAAGAAAATATTGAGCTCTAATATCATATTCTTGAAAGATGGATTCATGACTCCATTCCTGCAATTTATGATTGCATTTGATGTAGCAAGGAATGGGCGACCAAGGAAGATAGGAATTTAAGTGCTCGTGTCCACGATAGGTTGAATATCCAGGACGATAAAATCTACTGGGTAGTAGAATTTGTCAACCTGGACCAACACATCCTCAATTATTCCTCTTGGTACACAAACTGAACGATCGACAAGTTGTAATGTGGTCCAGGTGGGTTTTAATTCACCCCAACCTAGTTGTTCATAGACTGAGTAAGGAATCAGATTTACGCTCGCTTCAAAATCAAGAAGTGCGTGCTCAATCTGGTAATTCCTAATTACACAAGTGATAGTTGGGCTACCAGGAACTTTGTGTTTTTGTGGCACATCTTGCTTTAGGATGACACTCACTTTTTCTATTAGAAAAATTTTTCTTTTTGATGCTTTGCCACCTTTTGGTCATACATAGTGTAATGCCCCGAGTTTTCAGAACTCGAGTATATGACTCGTTCTCCAAAAACCCGAGTGTTAACTTTTAAATATAGTCGAATTTAGGTTCTTTTTTCTCTCCTTTTATTTTTCTTTTAGAGTTAACAGTTTAGTGGAAGATGGACAAATCAAACATAAAGAAAAATTTGCACTTACATTCAGAATATACGAGCGGCTGCCCATAATGACTTATATAAACCAATGTCTCTATATTAATAAATACAAGAATTACACAATTTACACATGAGAAATAATAAAATGCATATAAACTTGAGCCGCAAGATCACACAGCTTCTCTTGGCAAAACAGCCATGCATCCCTGATAATCGTACCTTGCTCTTTATAATTTGAACATGATTATCTTCCAAGCCACCTGTATTACCTATACGATTATATATTCGATAAATGAGTGGCCAACTGAGTGTGAATTCCTCTCAAGATTACACACTGCCGCCTTAGCTAAGCATAGTTAAAAACAACAAGGCATTCAAAACAATACATGATTCAGTCTTATTTAAATGCATGGATGCATGAATGTACATCGACCTGGGGATGCTCATCCAGTCAGACTTAGGCTCGTCACCCATGCATATGGCCGGTCACCAATATAGCACATCATGTGCGTAGATCACGTACAACATAATGACCAAGCCATCGTACATCACATACGTAGGTCAATAGTCGATGGTTTGGGAGCTAGCGAAACGATACCCCACTAAGCCTAAGGGCACGTGATACAACATTCAAAATTAGCCACCTGTCATCTCCCGTATGCTATGAATGCATGATTTGCCAAACCATTATTATTCCAATTACAATCAGTAAATTTAAGTAAACTCAAAGCTCACTACAGGAGGCTCGTCACCCAGCATAGGTCGACAGCTCGGGCATAGTTTTCCATGACCACCATCCCTAGCTCATGAGGTTTCCCGCCCTAGGATGTTTAATGGATGCCCATCGACTAGTGGCCAATAAAATTCAATACGTGGGAATTACCATCGCATGGTTATATGGGAATGAATCATCGAAGCCACGTAGGGTAGATATCAAAACATGGGACAAATGTTAAATCGAAGTAGTAAAAGGGTTGCACAGAACATTAAATCAAGACGATAAAGGGGTTAAGTAGGGCAATGTTAAATCAGAGCAGTTAAAGAAGTCATTCCCAAGCCACATAAGTAGTATGACCTATGGATGGCAAACCCACATTAGCGTTCCATGCCCCAAATAACCTCCAAGTCGAGGGTCCATCTCTTAACACGTCCTATCTTATTACATCCTAAGTGTGGGTTCACATACACAAGAGGGATTGCCCACTAGTAAGTGTAGTGAATAGAGATCCATAAGCGACTTAGGAAAATTCATGTGAAAGCATATAGCCATAGCATGCCAGACATATGTTAAGCATTTGATTCATAATAATCGCAATAGGTCATGATATAAACTATCAATTGAAATTTAAATGGACGCTATTATGTAAGTAACTATGCAATCATGGTTCATAACTATCAACTGTAATTCAGATATAAGCCATGTCTTAAGAATTGATAACTAATGTAAGAGATCGCATGCTATGAGATAACATTTGTGATTCTAATAAAGACAATTACTTATACTAATTTGGAAATGGAAAGCTTAAGGGGAAAAACCTTAGGGGTTATTTCTCTTAGTGGTGTTGTTCTTAGAAGGGGTGTGTGTGTGTTTATGCTTCTTAAGATTGAGTCCTACTTGTTACCCTTCTGATTGGAGTGTTCATTTGAATCAACTATGAATGGGAGCTACCTGTCTAGATGAAGACATAATACTTAAGGAATCGAATTAGGTAACCAATTAATCTTAATAACTCCTAAGTAATGGGGCATTGGGGAAACATCTTACTCTATTCAAAGTCAGCGCAAGGTGGTGATAGACTCGATCTCTGATTGTACTTGGTTAGGGACTGAGCCCGCCCTACCTTCCAAATGTCACTGCCCAAATGCACCCAATTAGATTAATCCTCAATCCCATACACCACCTATAGCTTACTCATTTAGATTATTGAATTGTAAGAGGAGATTTACCTGAGAACCTAACTTGGTTAGGGGCTGAAAGGTCGGGTGCACATTGAGAGGAGTTACCAAATTCAGGATAGACTGGGTTGGTGCTAGTTGAGGGGTAGACGAATCAACCTAACTGAGTCAACTGGGCTGAATCATCTGGCTCAATCCAGATTGTTTTCTACCTTCCTTCTCCTTATGTTTCTCTCCTGATGTCGGGCCTCTGGCTTGCCTTGACCCAGCCCGAGTCGGCTGGACATGTGAGTTGAAGTGCGGCCCTGAGTCAGTAGCAGCGACCCTTCTTTCTCTCCTTCATTCTCTCCCTCCTCTCCCTTTTTCTCCCTTTCTGTTCCAGAACAGGGCTCCTAACTCGCTCCGAGTTAGCCTGGCTCGGGTTAACTTGACACAGCAGGGCAGCACCTGCACCCACTTCTCTCTTGCTCACTTGATTTCCCTCCCTCTTTCTCCTTTCTTCCTCTCTTTCTCTCTCCCTTTTCTTTCTGTATTTTCTAGAACCGGGGCCACTGACCACCCTAACTCGCTCCGAGTTCGAGTCTTACTCGAATGGTCAGATGGTGCGGACCAGGTGCCTGATTTCTCAACCTCTCTCATATTCTCTCTCTCTCTCTCTCTCTCTCTCTCTCTCTCTCTCTCTCTTCCTCTCTTATTTCTCTTCCTTCGATATGCATGGGGTGCTACTGAGATGGCCCACCTCGTGAGCGAAGCAGATCCAAAGCTCGTGGTCACCACACCTTGCGAATGGTAGTTTTCTGATGAGGAAGAAGACCCGGCTTTCATGGCAGATCGCAAACAGAGGGGTAAACTTTAGATCTGATTCTTATGGATGCTTAGGTTTGGTCGTGGGGAGCTCCTGGAATGGAGGGGTTTTGACTGGTGGTTTCAAGCGAATAGGAAAACAGTCGTTTTCTATGGTTTTTGTAAAACGATAGGAGAAGAGACATTTTCTCTTCCTTCTTATAAAAAAAACCTAATTCATTTAGGCCGTTGGATGAGAATAAATGGCCCGGATGCTTTGTTTCATGTTAGACTTCGAATACCGCTGGTAACAGAAAACAGCTGTTGTTTTCTCTCTGTTATGGAAGAAACCCTAATCCTTAAGGTTTGGTTGAAGGGTTGGGATTCTCCTAGACTTACAGTTGAGATGAAAGAAGGGACGCGCATGTGTACTGCCATCTTGGCAACTGCAGGACAAAATTCCCATTTTTAGAAAAATCCATTGCATGTCATTCCCTTGCTCGTGTTGCCGTGAGCACGCGTGCGTACATGAATGTGAACGAATGACATGGTTTTGGTCAGTCTGAGCTTCCCGATATGATGGACGATTTAGATCATGAAGGTGGGCCACGATTTATGGCCATGATAAAAAATTACGGACGTTTGTCTGTCCGCTGGTAGAAAACCATAAAAGAGAGAGTTCTTCCTCTTTTTGGGAATTCTCGGATCAAACCCGGTTTGACCAAGGTCGTGGTCCAGTGCACCTTGAGTACACCTCCTCTGGTGCATGCACAAAATGTTTGTGGGGTCCATCGAGATGTTTGTGAGAAATTCACTCCGTCCATGATGCTCCATGGGCTTAACTAGGCCATCCTGACCGAAGGTGTGGCAAATCAAATACTTAAGTGGGCCATAATAACCGAAACACAGTCTTTAGGTACCGATTACATCGATCCGACGGTTGAATCGATTCCAATATGACCATCAACGGTCGAAAGGTCCTAATGGATCACTCGTATGCTCCAGACTTGTTACTACCCAAATAATAATATTAATTTTAATTCTATTTTATATTGATATATATATATATATATAATATATAATATATATATATATATATATATATATATATATTCATGTTGTGGGCCACTCTATAGGTTATTAGGACTATCCATCTCATGATTTTATATTATTAAATATTTAACTATTATTATTATTATTATTATTATTACATGTACATTGTTGTTTATTTATGTTTTCATTATACCTACATGTAAGACGTGGGACTGCTCATTATGCGTCATTTAGCTACCTATCCTAATATTAGGGTTAATTTGCATCAAAGTGAGCCACGCCACATGAATCTCTAGTTACCAAATGACGGTTTAGTGAACATCCAAATAATCCAGCGATTGGATTGACCAGCATTTAATTATCAATAACCCTTGGGATCTTAAGGAATGTTTAAGTGTGATCTGGGAGTTGGATTTGAAACTAGATAATTTGATCTGTGTTTTTAAATGATGGATCATCCTACGAGACATTGTAAACTTGGTGAACGGTGGATTTCGTGATTTAGGATTGTAAATCCGTAATGGTTGGCTAGATTTGTCCATCAATGAAGTTGGGATCCTAAGAAAATAGGTCTCTTTAGTGTATGATGATCCATCTTGGAAATCGACGGATAAATAGCTTGATGTATGGATTGAGACTACTTTTAACGGTCGGATTTAGGCTAGAATGCACGTGAATGTTTACTTAAGATAGGTTTGAATTTATACCAAATTTGGTTACACGGTAACACCCAAGTACTAAAAAGTACGGGGTGTTACAATCTACCCCCCTTAAACACTCTTATTAGGAATGGGTTCCTATAGTATATGATAGGACTACAAGTCCATTTAGGTGGCAATTACTAATGTCTTATCTTTCTTTTCATTTTCCTTTACCTTAATGATAGTTCCCCATTGTCTAAGGTCCGATTCAATTTTCTGTTTTCAATGTTCGAGCTAACATGGATAGATGGTTGTAGTGGGTTTGAGCCCGATACATCGATCCTTTGCCTACATAAAACAGAGGATTTACTGTATCCATTCCTAATCCTGGTAAATCTCGATCTTCTGCCTGATCAGGGTATTGAGATCATTAGAATTTGCTAGGATATGAAATTTGGATCAAACAGCACAACTTCGTTTAAATATGGTTCCATCAACCCGTGATCCCGATTATTCTAAATTCCAAGGGAATATCATGTGATCTTCTAAATTGACAATGAGAGTGCCTGAAATCTATGTGGATAAACACAAACGACATGCTTTCACTATGCACTCTGGTCAATGCATTACTTAAAAATTCCCAGACCAAAATTCCTACATGGAGACTTGAGTTTGAAATTGCTATTTTTTTTCTAGACTCTCAAATCTAGTCCTCATAAGCTAAACTTAGGGTTGAAATTTTACCTAAAATTCTATAACTCCACTTCTAATTAATTTTACGTGGTGGAATTGTGAGAAATGTTATTTCTAAGTAAGGAAATGTATTAGGGAATTCAAACTACAATTCCTAGTGCGATTCTTAAGTTTAGAGAGCACTTGTGTCCAATCAAATGTACAATCTGGTGATCAAGGAAATTCCTATGAAGTGTAAGTTCATTTCATTCGTTGAATATTGTGATAGTTTTATTTCTAGCTAATGATATTTTGGAAATTTTCAAATTATGGATTTCCTGAAACTTGTTCATTGGGAGCCAAGTTTAAGGAATGTTCTTATTTGTTCTTATGTACATCGTAGTGGGTATTTGTTCTCCCACGGCATTTAGGTTTGGTTTCTAAGTTCAAACAACAGTTTTGGTAATTTACATGGGAACCAAAGTTTTCATTTCTAAGTTTGAATGACTAAACCTAAAATCTTCAAGGGAACCTAAGATCATTTCTAAGTTCTATATTTATCCAAACATTTTTTATTTTTTTCAAGGAGCCTAACATTTGAGTTTCTATATTCTCATTTCTTCCCAATTCTAAGGGATTTCTACATAAGTTAAAGCCCAAAAGTCTAACATAAAAATTTCAAGGGAGCCTAAAGTTTGAAGTCTCTATGTTTTCAATTTTCCCTTATTGTAAGGGAATTTCATGCAAGTTCAAAGGATATTCTAGTAATTTCTAAGGGGACCTAAGTTTGGGTCTCTGCATTCTCAAAATTTCCCTAAGTCTAAGGGAGATTCATTTAGGTTCAAATTTCTAGTTCCAACGTCCTAACTTGAGATATTTAAGGTTTGTATAAGTTCATTTCCTAAAGGCTTGGTTTGTCTAAATTATGTTATGATAGCAACTGTAATGCCCGAGTCTTCGGAACCTGAGTATATGACTCGTTCTCCAAAAACCCGAGTGTTAACCTTTAAAGATAGTCGAATTCAGGTTTTTTTTTCGTTTTCTTTCAGAGTTAGCAGTTTAGTGGAAGATGGATAAATCAAACATAAAGGAAAATTTGCACTTACATTCAGAATATACGAGCGGCTGCCCATAATGAATTATACAAACCAATGTCTCTATATTAACAAATACAAGAATTACACAATTTACACATAAGAAATAATAAAATGCACATAAACTTAAGCCGCGAAATCACGCAACTTCTCTTGGCAGACACAGCCATGCATCCTTGATAATCGTATCCTGCTCTTTATCAATCTGAACATGATTATCTTCCAAGCCACATGTATTGCCTGTATGGTTATATATTCAATGAATGAGTAGCCAACTCAGTGTGAATTCCCCTCAAGATTACACACCGCCGCCTTAGCTAAGCATAGTTAAAAACAACAAGGCATTCAAAACAATACATGATGCAATCTTATTTAAATGCATGGATGCATGAATGCTCATTGACCTGGGGATGCTCATCTAGTCGGACTTGGGCTCGTCACCCACGCATAAGGCTGGTCACTAGCGTAGCACATCACGTGTGTACATCACGTACAGTATAATGACCAAGTCATCGTACATCATGTACGTGGGTCGATAGTCGATGGTTTGGGAGCTAGCGAAACGATACCCCACTAAGCCTAAGGGCACGTGCTAAAGCATCCACAATTAGCCACCCGTCATCGCCCGTATGCTATGAATGCATAATTAGCCAAACCATTATTATTCCGATTACAATAAGCCAATTTAAGTAAACTCAAATGTCACTACGGGGGGCTCGTCACCCAGCGTAGGCCGACAGCTCGAGCATACTATCCCATGATCACCATCCCCAGCTCATGAGGTTTCCCGCCCTAGGATGTTTAATGGATGCCCATCGACTAGTGGCCAATCAAATTCAATACGTGGGAATTACCATCGCATGGTTATATGGGAATGAACCATCGAAGCCACATAGGGTAGATATCAAAACATGGGACAAATGCTAAATCGAAGCGGTAAAAGGGTTGCACGGAACATTAAATCAAGACGACAAAGGGGTTAAGTAGGGCAATGTTAAATTAGAGCAGTCAAAGAAGTCATTCCCAAGCCACAAACGTAGTATGACTTATGGATGGTAAACCCACACTAGTGTTTAGAGCTAGGCATCGGACTGAGTTGGATCGGATTGGGTCCAACTCGACTCGGTCCGAAATCTACATGGCCTGACCCAAACTTGATCCGATCTGGGACCGAGTCCGGGTCATCTGACTCGAACCGATCCAAACCACTGCTGGCCTGAACTGATCCGAGTCCAACTCGGTCAGGAAAACCAAGTCAGATCGGATTGGGAAAGGTTCGGATCGGTCCATTTTTATTTTATTTTTTGAAAAATTTAAGATTATCATTGAAAAAGATAATAATGAAGGTTAATGAAGCCAGCTTTACGAAATGGTTACATTGAGACTGAGATTTCAAAAGAAATATGCCAAAATTTGCTTGCGTTTGGACAAAAAGAAAACCCAACCGATCTGCTTCTATCATATTTAAATGCAACATTCAAACCTCCTGAGACTCGCCTCAATCCCGGAACCTTCATGATCTATTGCAACCTAGTCCACACCTTGTCCTAATCCGCTACTTCACAACTCACTCCTCATTACAACACCACCGTCTACAAACCTTGTTTGTATTAGATATATTCTCACTTGTTCTACATCTATCACTGCTTCATCCCCAATTACATCATCTTCTTCTCTGATAACCTCTACATCAAACCCCCACGAATATCCAATTTCACTACATCGTCATCCTCGTCGCAGTATCTTCACCTCGATACGTTGCCCCTATCTCTTCCCCATCCCATCACCCGCCTTCATCATGTTGCTCTTGTCATCTTTGGAAGTCTTTCTCACACCACCACAATACCTACCCAATCTCCGACTACTATTCATGCCAATCCATTATAGATTGAGATCTTGCAAACAGAAATCACCATTAATGCCTTTTTAATGCCATAATCCTAATAAGATTACATATAAACAAGTAAAATGAAATCAACCTAAGCTGTAAAAAATTGCAGAAGCTAAGGCTGTGTTTGGATGCTCTGGATCGGGTTGGATCGGATCAGTCCCGATAGACCACTATCCGAACCCGACCCGAAAACTGTCGGATCTGGATGGCCCCACTCGATCCGTACTGATCCAGGCCGTCAGTTCGGTTCAGAACGGGTCGGATCGGGTCTGATCGGGTCAGATCCACCAGATCGGGTCAGACATGCCTAGCTCTATTAGTGTTCCATGCCCCAGATAACCTCTAAGTCGAGGGTCCATCTCTTAACATGTCCCGTCTTGTTACATCCTAAGTGTGGGTTCACATACACAAGAGGGATTGCCCACTAGTAAGTGAAGTGAATAGAGATCCATAAGCGACTTACGACAATTCATGTGAAAGCATATAGTTATAGCATGTCAGATGTAAGACCCGTATCCTAGCCTGTACCGTTCCATAGGCTTGCGCGGTCCTCTCGGTCGAATTTCGGCAATCCGCTATCTTTTATCGACAATTGTGCATGACCCCGAGTCATATCCCGTATTCCAGAGTCAGCTCGAACCGAGACTTGTACCAGTGTGACCGCGCCATCGCTGCGGTTCCGACGCCGCGTCTCACGCGCCGAGGAGATACCTTAGCCAGAAGATATGAGCCCACGTTCTGTTCGAGAAAAACGTCGCGCGTTTGCAATCCCAAGAGAATCTATAGTCAAATCAATTCTATCAATCCCATCAATCACCACATCTCATGTCAAGTACACATCACCTTTCACCCCATCCCCAAGCAACCCCAAAGTCAACTTTCTCTTACACCCAAGTACATCCATCACCCATCACCCATCTCTCATCCCATCCATCACCCATCCCTCTCTCTCTTACACCTCTCTCTCTCATCTCTCTCCCTCATTTTCTCCCAAGCAAGAAATCGTCCATGAGAGCTCCATGAGAGAGAGCTTTATGTGACCAACTTCCTATCTCCCATCCCCACCCTCCAAAACCAATCTCGACCGTTGAATTTCAACCGTTGGAGCTCTAGAATGCGTTGATGGAAGAAGAAGTCCAAGAAGATCAAAGGTGGGTGTTTTGTTTTTGTTTTTTTTTTTGTTTTGATTGTGAAATTTTGATGTGATAGGGCCCACTTGTGGTGGGACCCATCTTGATGTGTGCCTTGTATCAAGAGGGACCCATAGTGGCGGGGTCCCTCCCATCTCCACCGTTCTCTCTCTCTCTCCTTTGATGCGTGTGGCCCACCATATGATGTGTTGAGTATCTGAGCCGTCCAGCAACTCATGCTGCTGTTGACGTCAACAGTTATGGGCTGACCTCAAGGCATGTGTCTCTCCAAACTACCCATTGTTGGAAGGGCCACATTGTGATATATTTGTTCATCCACACCGTCCAGATGATCTGGAAGGTGCTAGATGATTTTGCACAGTGATGTGGGGCCTGGGTGTACGTATTTTATACACACACCGTCCATCCAAGGTGGCACTCCACCTGATGTATGTAGCACGCCGTCCCATACAGCAGGCAACGGTTGCTGCCCAAGGATGTCAGCAGGGCCTGTGGACCCTGTCTTGAGGTATGCGTTAAATCCATACCGTGTAACCATTTGTTGGGAGCTGATGGCTCGTGTGGGACCCACCCTGCACGTGTGTCAGGGGTGGGCCCACCGTAACGTTTGTATCAACTGTCCATCCAGCATCCAGACTCTCTGGACGCTAGGAGAGTTGATGACGTAGTATAATATTATAGTATATATTATATTATATTATACAGGTTGTTATGATATAATATATAATATTATATTATATATTTATATATTTAAGGGAGAGGAATGGAGTGGGTGGCCCACCACGTGGAACCCACCAGAGGTATGTGTTTTATCCTTTCCATCCACCATCCAATGGATTGGACGGTGGATATCCCATGTAAGGTATGGATTTTATCCATCACCGTCCATCCTTTTTGGTGGGGTGGGGCCACGATGATGTAGTTTGTATCCACATCGTCCATTTGACGACGGTGCCAAGTGGTGCCACGCGTGATGTATGGGTCTTATCACACCGTCAACCCACCTCTGATGCATTTGATACATCCAGACCATCCATCTGGGTCTGATCACGAGGTTATTGTTATATCCATCCGTCTAGTTTAGTGGGCCATGATCGTGATGGGTGTTTTGATCCACGCCATCTGCTCCAAAATGAAGCAGATCCAACCTCCAATGTTCAACTGTGGACCACACCCTGCTGCGGTGCTTCATCTGCACCGTCCAGGTGCCCTGGACGGTGGTACCCACATGGATGTATATGTTCTTATCCTCACCGTCCATGGTAGTGACGGTGGGTCTCCACCGTGATGGATCTAACCATCCAGGCCGTTTGGCCATGTACCCCCACTTGATGAGTGCGTTGTCCACACAAGTGGGTCTCTCATGGTGCATGTGAGATATCCACACCGTCCAATCTCTGGACGTGTGGACCTCACCATTGACGCATGTATTCTATATCTATTACGTTCATTTGTGTGGCCTACCATTATGTGCGTGTTGCATGCACACATTTCATCCGCTTTTCTAGGCCTATGTGATGCGGCCCATTGTGTTGTATTTGAGGTCCTTGTATGAGGCCCATTGTGATGTATTGAAGCCCACGGGATAGGGCCCATTATGATGGAATTCAGGCCCAAATGGAGAGGCTCATTGTGATGTATATTGGGCCCATGAGTGAGGCCCGATGTGATATATACAAGGCCCATATGATGGGGCCCACCAGCTTGAATCTGAGGCCCATGGGCAAGGCCCATTGTGATGTATTCGTAGCCTATGGGTAATGCTCATTGTGATATGTATGAGGCCCATTAGTACGGCCTGTGGACGCGGTCCACTTGATATATATGAGGCTCACTGGTGCGGCCCATGTGATATGGTGTAACATCCCGGATTTTTGCCAACCTGGAATTAGACGTCTTTAGGCAATGGGTCGATCCTAATACCTGATTAACTTCTCAAACGCTTAATTCAAAGTCTCAAATCCCTTTTCAAACCATTTTCTTCAAAATCTCGCTTTTCCTTCAAAATCTCACCTTTCACTACCTTATCCTTCCAAAGTCGCTAAGTGCTAAACTAGATTAGCTACGAAATCTGCTAGATCTACTTTAAATACGATCTGCAAGACCCAAAACTTGTAGAATCATTGACGCTAGGTTACCCTAAAATCTAGGATGAATCTCATTACCCGGCTGCTCTTGGGAGCATCACGAAACGCTGTATCAAATCTGGACCGCACATCGAAAGTCCGAATAATACAAAGTTCTAGAATTAGGACCGCCTTGCTAGGCTTGACAACCATCTCGAAAATCAAATCCAGATAGTATCCTGGGGCTATTCGCTTGAGCCCGGAGTGAAGAGTGTGAGAAACGTGAAATTAATTAGAAATAAATTCCAAATTTAAGTAATCTGAGACTTGTCGTTTGCGGGCCTGATATAAGCAATCAGATTGTCAGAATCTAACCCAAATACACTCTCGGATCTGGGGAAATTTCATACACAGGTCAGTGTACTTGTGGCCCTGATCGAGTCATAGTGACCGTTGAACTAAAACTGGTCTGCCACTGGCGATCTGTAAATTCGATCGGACTGAAAATGTAACTCGACCTAGATCCAATGTCTGTGAGTTTAAGTCCGACCTTTGGCTCAAGGGGGGCTTCCAGAAGTGCTCCGTTGAGATGGAATAGACCCACTTTGGCTATAACCTAAGTATATCTTGACCCCGAGTCTATTTCCGTGAGTTTTGGACCTATATAAACACCTTAAATCCTCTCTCATTCCTCCCATATGAATTTGAGAAAACCTAGGAGAGAGAAGAGAGAAAAGAGAGAAAAAGTGTGAGAGAAGTGGGAGGATCTCCCTGATACTCTACCCTGCCACTATACACGCTTAACCACCCCTTTCTAATCGCTTTCCCGACGATTTTAGCTTCATTTCCAGGTAAGAAAACCCTAACCCTAATCTGATTTAGGGTTTCAATCGATTCAATTAACGAAATAGCTAACACTACTTGTAGTTTAGGTCGTTATACTGTCGTGGAAGAAGACTTAGCACTCTTACCAAATTCGTTACGATTCTACGACAAAAGGTGTTGACTTTAGACGTATAGGTTATGGTTTTCAAAACTTTCAATGTCAGATAATGATAGATTCATGATTTGCATGCAATTGCACATGTACAAAGTGTTGTCCGTTTCCTTTTTCAGATATAGGTTAACTATATTGAATATACTGTATTCCTCGTATTTGTAGAAAATACTGTATACGTATGAAATACGGATTTGTGCTTGCCATGATTAATTGTTGTCTATGTATGCTAGATACATGTGTATCAACTTTTAGGTGAACGGATTAGCCTAACACCTACTATATTAACATACGTCGTGTATGTTCTAGTTGTAGCCTAAGTGTTTGCAGAAATGTTCAAATGAATATGGAACTATGATTTATACTTGCCATGACTATTGGTCGTGTATGTATGATCGTGGTTCATGTGGCAATCCTTTGTGAAAGGATTCGCTATGACTTGTGTTTTAACCAGTATATTATAGGTATGTTGGAATGTGTAGTCTAAGTGTTTGTGAAAATGCTTGTATAGGTATGTACTTAAGCTAGTAGTGTCTTGTGTAGGTGTTGAGATAGGATTCTCAACTACCTTAGTGATGTGTATGATTTTCTTCATGTAAGTTGTTTAGTTTAATCACTTACTGGTTTATGAAATGTATGTGTTTGAATTTCCTATTTGCAATATGTTTTATAACATGCTTGTTAATATGTTTGAATTACTTGTTTATTTAACTCTTCTCTGACACTTCACATGTTTAAGTTGTATTCCATAAAAGCCATGAAGGGTGATGAGGGAGTAGTGTAACGATTCTGTGCAACAGCCCTGACAGCCTTAAGCAGGCAATATTGGATATATGACTGTATGAGTGAAATCTTGATCCATTACTGCTTTGACTCTCTGTACTTGAATGTGATTGAGGCTATTGTATAGTCCAGGCAATCGGTAACAGGATTGATTTCGTGGTTGAGATTCATTCGCCACGTGAGATGTGTTCGACGAACCCGAGTCGTACTTGGGTTGGCGATAGTGGTTGGCCACGCGAAGTGCTTATGTACTTCATGTCGTTCTACTTGTCGTGCGCTCGAGCTAACCGAGCTCGTCAAGTAACCCGATCTGTCTAATGTATGTTCACCATGTTTGGACGCTACTGCTTGAACTTAAGGTACTGAACTTACCAGTGCAACCCCGTTAATCTTGATACCTCGATCGCTAAGACTCATGAGTCGGGCATGGTGGTATGGGACATCGTGGTCGAGCTGTCGGCTTACGCTGGGGCGATGTGCCTCCTCGTAGTGACCAGTGAGCAACCCAGACTCGTGAGCCAAATATGGTAGTATGGGACACTGTATTCGAGTTGTCAGACTACACTGCTTTGATGGGTGATGGGGGAGTGGTGTAATGATTCCGTGTAACAGCCCTGGTAGCCCTGACCGTACCCGGTGTAGTGACCTCGAGCATACTCTGAATCTGTGTAGAGGCGACGAGCCTTCCCGTAGTAAACAGAGTATAAACTAGGCCTGTATTGATAAGGTGATGGGGGAGTGGTGCAACGATTCCGTGTAATAGCCCTGACAGCCCTTGCAGCGACCTAGAACTGCCTCATCGTATGAGATTATCTAGGATTGACGACCCTAGAATGGATCATTGTTTGGGAATGATATAAGGGAGATACCTTAGTTTCCCAATACTGCTATATGAAAAGGACTAATAACAACTCGGTAATCATGCTCATCATCGTACTGCATGTGCCTGGAAGATGTGGAGCACTGAGGGATGAACGCATGCTGCGGACGTAAGATGGTGTCGCATGAGGGAGTATGTTGGTGAGAGCATGCATCATGACTGCATTTTCATACTTGCATTAATAAGAGTATTTAGGAGTGTTTGACTTTACTGCTTTATCATTACTGCTTGACTGAATTGATAACATGTTAACCTATGCTTTATTGTTCCACTAAGTTGATCACTCACTCCCATGTTACGGGACAGTGTTTCGGACACCCACCAGACTTTGTCTGATTGCAAATGGCGACGCTACTCCTGAGGCGGAGCTGAACTTTTGTGACGACGAGAATGTTTTCTCGTATATGTTGTTTTCTGGCGGCTTCATGTGAGCCGTGTCTTGATCGACGAGGTTACAGGGATGTTGACGCAGGGGAGGACGTGAGGTCGAGCACCGTCTTCTTCAAGAGGATAACTATTCCGAATCCACGGAACCTCTCTGGACTCCTCACAGAGACTTTCTCGAATCCACGAGAAAAGAGAGCAGGAAATATAAATAAATTCTAATAAATTTGAAATAGATTAATGAATCATTGATAATTTTCTAATGTGTCTCCTTACACTATTAATAAAGAAAAAAAATAAACTAAAATTCGTAATTACCAAAAATAGCAAAATTCTAACTCTAATAAAAATCCTAATTCTAATACAACTCTTCTAAAGCCTAATTCTAAAATAAAAATTACAAATAAACTTTCTCTAGAAGAGTCCTAGTATAACTAAAACTTATTTCTATAAGGAAAGAAAATCTAAAACTCTAAAAAATATCAAAATTCGGAATTACTAAAAATAGTAAAATCTTCCTAAAAATTCGTTTTTGAGCTGAAAGCGCGCGTTTTCTGATGAAACGGACAGACGCGACCCACTTTGTGGGTCGGTTCACCTCGGATGGCCCATTTCAGTAAAGATTGATAGGTTGTGCTCCCCGTAACGATACCCGGATCAAAAGTTATGGTCAATTTACGGTCCATCTTTTTTTGGCCCAACCATACTAGGAACGTATCTATGACACGTTCTACATCAGACTCCTCCACTTGAAAAAAAC
The DNA here is from genome assembly GCA_021015155.1 of Magnolia officinalis. NCBI lineage: Eukaryota > Viridiplantae > Streptophyta > Magnoliopsida > Magnoliales > Magnoliaceae > Magnolia > Magnolia officinalis. The sequence continues at coordinate 34,579,722 of JAJHSJ010000014.1, forward strand.
TCGTCCTCGAGTTACACAAGAGACTTGGCACATGAGTCTGAGATAACTTCCGATGTCGATGTTCATTAGCTCTTTTTTTGTACTTGGCATTAAGCTCTTGAGTTGACACAATACATACACTCATGTTTTCCTTGATTTGACTAATATCGATTAGTTCCTTCACATCTGCCTTCAAGATCTCATATTTTTTCTGATAATGTGGACAATTAGGCGGACTTGCCCCTGAGATGGGATCAATGTGATTTTGTATATCTCGTACGAGAGGTAATTTATTAGGGAGTTCATCGAGCACAACCCTCTTGAACTTCTGCGATACTGATTCCAAATCCTCTAAGATATTCACAGGCTCCACATATTTTTTCTTTTCAACTAATGGATATATATTTTCCGTTTTCTCATATTGTTTAACAAAGGCCTGTTCAGTGATGAGATATTGCTCCTCCACTTTAGAAGTGTTGGGTTGGTTCTCCATTCCTATAGAGGTCACATGTTCGCCACTGATGAATCCTGTGGTCTGTTGCAACTCTGTTTTGATGAAGTCGTTTCTCGAGGACCAATAATAGGATTTTTTCTGCATAACCTTTTACTGATCGACTATCCTGATAATAATTTTGGTTTTGTTGGAATAATACCTGATCGTAATCTCGAGGGAGGAATCGCATGCACAATAACTTCTTCATCCGCGACCACGTGCGGATTGGTGCCTTCATCTGTCTCACCCGCTCGTGTTGAAGTTGTTCCCACCAATCTGAGGCTCTGCCCGTTAACTTGTATGCCACGAGTTGTTTAACTTTCTTTTCTTCTACGATGTTCATGTAGTCGAAGAAACGTTCGACTTCAAGCAACCAATCAAGGAAGTCCTTTTGAAGTAGAGTTGACCATTAAAACTAGAAAGATCGACTTTCATCTTGAATTCTTGAACCATCCTGTGGTTCATTGATAGCATCGCCCTACGATCAGTATAATTACGAATTCCAGCAATTGCTGGTGGTGGATCACCACCATGAACACAGAGTTGCCTTAGGTTCTCCGTCAAGAGATCGCTATGCGGTCGATGGAAGCCTGCAGCCCTTGCATGACTTGCCGATTCTCTTATTGCACTACTTTGAAAGCTGCCGCCGTTAAAGGTAAATTCCCTGGAGCACCGCCCATGGGATTGTTGCCCGACCCGTTGTTAGAAGCCATCGATCCGAGGAGAAACCTCGCTCTGATACCAAACTGACGCAGGGGAGGACGTGAGGTCGAGCACCGTCTTCCTCAAGAGGATAACTATTCCGAATCCACGGAACCTCTCTGGACTCCTCACAGAGACTTTCTCGAATCCACGAGAAAAGAGAGCAGGAAATATAAATAAATTCTAATAAATTTGAAATAGATTAATGAATCATTGATAATTTTCTAATGTTCTCCTTACACTATTAATAAAGAAAAAAAATAAACTAAAATTCGTAATTACCAAAATAGCAAATTCTAACTCTAATAAAAATCCTAATTCTAATACAACTCTTCTAAAGCCTAATTTCTAAAAATAAAAATTACAAATAAACTTTCTCTAGAAGAGTCCTAGTATAACTAAAACTTATTTCTATAAGGAAAGAAAATCTAAAACTCTAAAAAATATCAAAAATTCGGAATTACTAAAAATAGTAAAATCTTCCTAAAAATTCATTTTTGAGCTGAAAGCGCGCGTTTTCTGATGAAACGGACAGACGCGACCCACTTTGTGGGTCGGTTCACCTCGGATGGCCCATTTCAGTAAAGATTGATAGGTTGTGCTCCCCGTAACGATACCCGGATCAAAAGTTATGGTCAATTTACGGTCCATCTTTTTTTGGCCCAACCATGCTAGGAACGTATCTATGACACGTTCTACATCAGATGTTGACTAGAGGACCTTACACATTGGGTATATTTTGGAATTGTACTTGTAATGAATTAACCTGGTAACATTATCACACTCTGGAGACTCACCACAGTTTATATATTTTATATATCTATCACAGTCTTCCGCTTGTAAATTTAACTGTCTCTGGAGTATGATATGTTGTTTTGGTTTAATCTCATTCATGTTTCCATGCTCTCATCATAATCATTATTATCTATTTTGCATAAGTGATGCGTTGGAACTCGGGCGCTGAGCTTTGCTCGACCCCCGATTTTCAGGGCGTTACAAGATGGTATCAGTGCATGATTTGGATTAAACCGGACCTGGGTTATGGTAACACGACACACTCTGACGTACTATGAATTAGGAAAGGGGCGATAAAACTTATAAACCACATTAGAATCCCAAGTTTCGCCAACAGGCGAGACCGAATATTGTAATTTAGTCCACAATTGTGAGTTCTTCTAATTTTTTTGTTATGATTCATATACCCAGTTGCACCCAAATCTCACCACCACCACAGACCGGATCTCTATTACTACTAGGTAATTCAGTAAGCCACATAAAGGATCGTAACAAAAATAAAAATCTAGGACCACAAAGGAAAGAAAACGTTAAGTTCATATGATCCATCATTCCGCTCTATCCAGGACCATCCTCAGTTAAACCATAGATCATCAAATCATTTCTTTTTGCCTCCAAGCGCATCCTTTTGGGCCTTCTCTTTACCCTTAGACCTTCAACTTCTTAAACCAACTCACCCCAATCGGTGTTGTTCTTGGTCTCCATCTTACATGGCCAAAGCATCAATGCCTACTTTCCCTTATCTTATTACCTATGAATGATACCCTAAAGTTCCTCGAATGCATTCATTTCTATATCTGTCATTCCTCATCTTGACACCTATCCATCTCAACATCCCCATTTCAATTACAACATCCTATGAACATGTTGTCAGTTGACAGCCTAAGATTCTGGTCCATAAAGCATGAATGGTCTTATAGCTATCCTAGAAGATCTCCCCATTAGTTGATTTGTTATGCGGCTATCACATAAAACTCCAAGGGCAGATCTCCACTTCATCCATCCAGCTCTTACTCTACAAGCAACATCCCTCATCAATCTCACCATTCTCATGAATTATCAACCAAGATATTGAAAACAATTTCTCAGAACTCAATCCTAAAGTCTAACCCATTTCCTTCAATTTTTTCTAAGTCCTTTCATACTAGACATAAATCCTAATGTATAAATGATGAAAAATAATACTTAAACAAAAATTTACTATAAATAGTAAATATATGTATAAATTGGACTTTTGACCATCCAAATTATGAAATCTTGTGAAATAAATAGGTTAGTTGGATAGAATAACACCTCCTACCCCAAAATCATATGCTACACGTCACATAAATTCATTCTGGTTTACAAATTGGCCCCGAAAATGCCTCAAATGGAGTCGGGGGCTAAACGGAGCACTTACAGGGGGACCCAGGGTGAGACCCATGCCTTTTTGGGGCCTAGGGGTCATGAGGACCTCGCCCAAATGGTGAGGCATTGCTGGTTAATCCAGAGGGTGGTGAGGCCTCGCCGTGCAGTGGGCCCGTCCGGGCAGGCTGCCTCGGCCGAATGCATTTGGACTAGGGTACCCCCTGGTGCATGGGTCGTGGCTTAAAACCACCCCAAACACCTACTTCCTTCACAAAAGTCCC
>JAJHSJ010000014.1:34583418-34805159 GCA_021015155.1 Magnolia officinalis
ATAGAACTTTGCTTCTTGCTAAACCAAGAAACAAGACAATTTCCAATGTAGAAACAACCACCACTGGTTGATTTCCTATCATCAATGTTTCTTGCCCAGTCAGCATCTGAGTACCCGGCTATTGAACACTAGTCTCATGTGGATACCAGAGACCCAGTTTAGCAGAACTTGCGACATATCGCATAATCCGCTTAACAGCAGTAGTTAAGTGAGATTCTTTAGGGTTTGACTGATAACGAGCACAAATACCAACACTCAAAGCGATATCTGGTCTACTTGCAGTCAAATAAAGCAAACTACCAATCAAACTACGATACAATTTAGGATCTACATCATTACCTGTAGAGTCTTTTGAGAGTCTCAAAGTTGTACTCATAGGAGTATCAAAATTTTTACCATTCTCAAATCCAAATTCTTAATTAAGTTCAGAGCATATTTGGTTTGAGAGATAAAAATTCCATCGGTTGTTGTTTTACTTACAACCCTAGGAAATAATTTAATTCTCCAACCATGCTCATTTTGAATTTAGACTTCATTAAATGCAAACTCAACAGTCATGTTAGTACAGGTTGATCCATAAATAATATCGTCAACATATATTTGAACCATTAGAATACATCGTTATGTTTCTTAACAAAGAGCGTCTTATCAACACATCCCATCTGAAAATTATGACTTAGAAACAACTTAGTCAGTTTTTCGTACCATGATCTGGGAGCTGTTTCAGACCATAGAGAGCCTTCTTAAGACGATAACACATGATCAGTAAATTTAGGATCTTCAAACCCTGTAGGTTGTTCAACATATACCTCTTCATGTAAATCACCATTCAAAAAGGCATTTTTACATCCGTTGGTAAATTTAATCTTTCTAAAACAAGCAATGGAGATAAAAAGTCTGATTGATTCAAGACGGCTACAGGGGCAAATGTTTCATTATAGTCATGTAACATCCCGGATTTTTTGCCAACCTGGGATTAGACATCCTTAGGCATTGGGTCAATCTTAACACCTGATTAACTTTTCAAATGCTTAATTCAAAGCCTCAAATCCCGTCTTAAACCATTTTCTTCACAAATCCCACCCTTCACTACCTTGTGCTTTCAATTTTTCAAAGCACTTTCGTCCTAGACACTATCTTAAACTAGCTAAGTAGTAAAAACTTGGATCACTTTATATACAAACTGCAAAGGCCTAAGTACCATCTCAACCAGAAAACAATTAGGATTAAATCCTTTAGAAATTTAACAAAGTTAGTAACTAAGTGCAAAACTCGATTAGCCATGAAATCCGTTGGGATCGCTTTAAATACGATCTGCAAGACCCAAAAAACTTGCAAAATCAGTGACTCTAGGTTTCCCTAAAGTTTAGAACCAAACTCATTTCCCGTCTGCTCTCGGGAATGAAACGAAACTTCGTATTAGGTCTAGACCGCACATCGGGAGACCGATTAAACACGAAGCTAAGGAACTAGGACCGCCTCACTGGGCTTGACAATCATATCAAAAATCAGATGATTCCGATGTCCCACGGCCATTTATTTCGATCCGGAGCGAGGGAGTGTGAAAAACACTATTCCTTTGAAATCAAAATATCTGGAATAGTGATCTGGCACCATTCGCTTGCGCATCAGTATTAAGCAACCAGACCGTCAGAATCAGACCAAATTACACCCTCGGATCAGGAAAAATTTCAGGAACATTTACATGTACTTGGAATTTCGGATCGTGGCCCACTGACCGTTGAACTGAAAGTGGTCCGCCACGTGCGATCTGGGAATCCGATCGAGTCGAAAACGTAATCCCTCATAGATCCATGTGTGATGAGCTTAAGTCTGACGTTTGGCTCAAGGAGGGCCACCAGAACCTCTCTTTTGAGCTGGAAAAGTGACGAAATACCTATATTAGCAGTAACCTTTGAACAGGAGTCTATTTCGGTGAGTTTTGAGACTATATAAGGACCTTAAACCCTCTCTCATGGCAGCCATACGAATTTGGAATTGAGAGAGGGAAAAGAGAGAGAAAGTGAGGGAGAAGTGGGAGAATCTCCCTGCCGTCGTTCCCTGCCACCACACGGGCTGCACCATCCCTTTCTTGACGCTTTTCCGGCGTTCCGGCGTCGTTTCTAGGTAAGAAACCCTAACCCTAATCTGTTTTGGGGTTTAGACTGTTGTAGGTTGTGAAATAGCTAACCTATTTCGTTCTCTAGGTTGCCAAACTGCCGAATACGGAAGCTTAGCGAACCTATCAACTCCGTTACGATTCTACGACAAAAGGTGCGGACTTTAGGTGTATAGGTTAGGGTTTTCAACGCTTTCAATGTCAGATAATGATAGATTCATGATCTGCATGCAATTGCACATGTACAAAGTGCTTTCCGTTTCCTGTTTCGATTAACGTTGTAGAATATGGAATTTCACATACTCTAGGTATACGTAGAAATACCGTATACGTATTTTTTTGGAGAATGTTTGACATGTTTATTTAATGTATGATTATACTATATATGGATAAAATACTAGTTTGGCGAAAGGAATCGCCGTAATACATGTTCACTTGTAAATGCTACGTATGTTGAAATTGTGTATTCTAGAAAATACTGTACGTATATAATTTTGGATATGTATTTATCATGATTATTTGCTGTGTAGTAATATTTATACATAGATAAAATACTTGCTTGGCTAAGGGATAGCCCTAATACATGTTTTGCTAACATGCACCATGTATGTTGTAATAGTGTATTCTAAGTGTTTGTGAAAGTGGCTGAATGAGTATAGAATTCTCATTCGTGCTCGCCATGACTAATTGTCATGGATTCATGATTGATGTATTGGCGATACCCCCTTTGACGAAAGGATTTGCCCTAAGTCACGCCACGGCCAATATACACTATATATGCTAAAATGTGTGGCCCAAGTGTTTGTGGAAATGACTGAATGGATATGGAACTTGGATTCCTGCTTGCCATGACTATCCGTCGTGGGTGTACGCGTGTTATGATTGGGGCAACTCCCTAGTGAAAGGATTTGGCCTAATGCCTATGTGATCGACATATGTCGTGTATGTTGATGTATGTTTGTTTAAGTGTTTCTTGAAATGTCTGAATGAGTAGTAGTTAGCAAATTGTAAAGTATAAGGGTGTTGAGATATGATTCTCAACCTCTTTTAACTATGTGTATGATCTCCTTTGATAGTTGTGTGATTAGGAATTGAACATGTACAAACGCATGCTTGTGTTGTGATTCATAACATGCTCAACTGCTTTATGATTTTAACTATGTAATGCATATGTTTAAATTTATATTTACGTTGTATGATCCGTCATGGGTGATGGGGGAGCGGAGCAACGAGTGCGTGCAACAGCCCTGGCAGCCCTAAACGGATAATACCAGACCTGATTGTATGAGTTGAATCCTGATCCATTACTGCTTTATTATCTGCAATTGATTGTGTTTGGGGCTATGATTATGGCCCAGGCAATCGGTAACGAGATTGAACTCGTGGCTGAGATTCATTTGCCACGTGGGATGTGTTCGACGAACTCGAGTCGTGCGTTGCCTGTCGGCAGTGGCTAGGCCACACGAAGTTGTTTATGCACTTCATGTCGTGCAGCTCAACGGGCGATCGTGCTAGTCGAGCTCGTCAAGTAACCCGATCTGTTATGCATGTTCACCCTGTTTGGACGCTACTGCTTGAACCTAGGGTACCAAACTTACCAGTGAAACCCCCTTTTAACCATGGTACCTCGATCCGCTAAGACGCATGAGCCGGGCATGGTGGTATGGGACACCGTGGTCGAGCTGTCGGCCTACGCTGGGGCCATGTGCCCCCCGTAGTGACCATTGCGCAACCAACTCGTGAGCCGAATATGGTGGTATGGGACACTGTATTCGAGTGTCGATACATACGGCGAGAGCCGAGTACGGTGAGACCTGTACTCGTGCTGACGGGCGACGAGTCCTCCGTAGTATCTTCGAGTATACTCCAAGGGTCTGTGATTGGCGACGAGTCTTTCACAGCAACTAGAGTATGAGTGGAGCCGAGTACGGTGAGACCTGTACTCGAGCTGACGGCTAGTGATTGAGCCGAGTACGGTGAGACCTGTACTCGAGCTGACGGTCAGCAATTGAGCCGCATACGGTGAGATCTGTATCCGTGCTGACGGGTGACGAGCCCTTTGCGATGTTCGCTAAGCCTCTCAAACCATAATATCGTATGAGATTAACTAGGATTGACGACCCTAGAATGGATCATGTTTGGGAATGATACAAGGGAGGTACCTTAGTTTCCCAATACTGCTGTTTGAAATGGACTAATAAAAACTTGGTAATCATGAGCATCATCGCACCGCATGTGCTTTGTAGATGTGGCGCACTGAGGGAGTAAGCATTCGCGAACGTAAGATGATGTCGCTTGAGGGTGGTTTGGCAAGGGCATACAGCATCATGTCATTTCATTCTGCATTTAATAAGAGTAGTTAGAATTGTTTGATTTGTACTGCTTTATCATTACTGCTTGATTGAATTGATAACATGTTAACCTATGCTTTACTGTTCCACTGAGTTGATCACTCACTCCCACGTTACGGGACGGTGTTGTACACACCAACCAGATTTGTTGAGTTTCAGGTGATGGCGATGCTGTGAAGCAGAGCCGGACTACTTCTATATGATGATAGGAGGATTTCTCCTATCTGTATCTCTCTGGCAGGTCAATGAAGACCTGATATTGTATTGACGGGGCTATGGTACGTGGGATAAGAGGACATTACACTTCCTCACATTTGGTATATTTTAGAACTGCACTTGTATTTATTTAACCTGGTAATGTTATCACACTCTGGAGACTCATCATAAGTTATATATTTTATCTATCTATCACAGTCTTCCGCTTGCAAATTTAACTGTCTCTGAGTATGTATGATTGCTGTTTTGGCTTAATCTCACTCATGTTCAATGCACGAATTCAGTCAACATTCAATCATCATTCATTTTGTTGCATAAGTGATGTTCTGGAACTCGGGAGTTGAGTTTATGTTCGACCCCCGATTTTCAGGGCGTTACAAGATGGTATCAGAGCATGATTTGGATTAAACTGGACCGGGTTATGATCACACGACGCACTCTGACGCACTCTGACTTAGGAGGGAGCGACGAAAACATAGAAACTGACTTAGGATTTTCCAAATTCACCGAACGGCGAAACCAACCGAAATCGACCGTTGAGATTGGACCCGTAGGCCTCAATGATCGCACGAAACGATCTCGAATCACCTCTAGGCCGTCAGTTGACGGGTTTGAGTCATTCCCTAGAAATGAATGTTCTTAGGTTGTGGGTCAACCACAACACCAAAGCCTAAAACCCCTTTTTACCCAATTTCTTCAAAATCTCTCCTTGCACCACTTCATTCTTTATTTTTTCTAAATCCTATCATACCAGATATAAATTCTAACGTATAAATGATGAAGAATAACATCTAAACAAAAATTTACTATAAATAGTAAATATATGTATAAATTGGACTTTTGACCATTCAAATTGGAATCTAACCAAGTAAATGGGTTAGTTGGATAGATTAGCTCCTCCTACCCCAAAATCATATGTCACACATTATATAAAATCATTCCAATTACAAATTTGCACTGAAAATGCTTCAACTGGAGTCAGGGGCCTCCCCACTTAAATCCGATGGGACCCAGGGTCGAACTAGGGTGCATTTGGCACCTTGGGACCATGGAGAGTACACCTCAGCCGTGGCGGCAGCCCACCGGCCACTTGGACGGAGGTGGAACCGCGGTTCCGGAGGTGGACCGCGGTCAAACTTGGCCGTACGGGTCGGGCCGGGTCTGGTCTTGGTCGGGCCGACCTCCCCTACCCCCTGGCACGTGCGGTTTTGGCTGGGGTTTGGGATTTTTAGGTCTGGAGCTCCCCTCTCTCTCAAAACGCCCCTCCAATCTCTCTTTTTCCTCCTATTCTTGCTGTTTTTCTCAAATCGCCACTCCAATCATCTCATTTCCCATTTTCGGTCATCACCCACTCCCATCAATTGTTCACAGTAACACCCACCCTCTACCCTCTCCGTTTCCTCATTTGGACTCCCACACGCCCACTTGTAGCTCAAAATCGGGCAAGCCCTCTAACCCATCCATTTTCTTCATTTTCCTTTCTTTCTTTCTTGTCAGTTGGGCCTCTACAACCCCTGATGAGAACCAAATCTATGGAGAACAAAACCTCCAGCCCTACCTCTCTCTCTCCATCACTTTTCATTCGCTTTTCCATGGCTCTATCCGAGCATGTACGGCTATTCCCTTGGATGTCTAATCATCCATACTGTTGCCTCGTAGTTCACATGGGTTACTGTCTTAGGGTGCTTATGACTTCATGTTGATGGTTGTAGTTGTTGGTAGAATATTTTAGATATTTGAGGACGTTTAGGGCCCGTTCGGCCAATTGCATTAGGTGAGTTAGGGTGGATAGAATTGAAAAGGTAACAATAAATGTATGTGTAGGTATGGCCCTAGATTGGTTGTATCCCATATTTTCCAATACCATGTTTGGAGTGTGTGCAATTAAAAGTAAATTTTGAGATTTTCTTTCAAATAACACTTAGTAATTCTGCTTCCTGGGATTTGGAAATCCCATCTCACACTTTCCGACACCAGGCTCATTTTCCAAAGCCTATACCAATAATTTTGATCCCCACCCACCCTCCTACCAACCATGTCACTCCAAATCCGAGGTAGGATTAGTAATGCGGTCACATTTAATACAACTTAAGACCACTTGCCAAATAGTGTTGAAGTGATAAAGTCCCTTGATATACATTAACCTACCGCACTCTGATAGCTTAAGCTTTCTGAGTAAATGGTTGTTTGACAAATAGACCCTCAGAGTTTTGGACCTAGAGCAGTGCTTCAACAGACCTGACAGTATAGGAAATCCAACCAATTAAGAACGTGCACTCTAGAACCCCCCTTGTGGTTGGTTTGAGCATGTGTGACATGCTCGGGCGTAGTAGTTAAATTCAACTTTAGGCAACTCAATTCCAATTAGACAACTTTGACCCTAAGTGATAAAACCCTTCCTTGTATTAAAAATGAAGTGAAATCATCTAACGTATAAGCATCGACTTTGGACTCATCTATGAATTCCCGCTACTCCTCAATTAAGATTAGGCTACTGGTTAGGCTAAGGAGAGTACAAGACTAATTATTATGCTAAGCCAATTGAATAATAGACTTAGTTATTCGGCTTAACCGACTCAGACCCACTACACAATTTTCTTTCCGTGTTGGCCCGACCATTTACAATTAAGAGTTTATGATTTTGTCCTTGAAAAGTGTTAGGAGTATATCGCTGATAGAGACTTTATCTTTTAGGCCTAAGGAATTGCCCAAATGGGCAACAAATAGTTGGGGATTAGGTCCCAAATCGCATGCCATGTTGGCATCCATATTGTGTTTATGAACGTAAAAAGATAGCCTGCCTATTAAGCTAGACATAATTAAATAGGATAAGTCTGGACCGCGACAAAACTCCTTGGTAGAATTAGGCATCTTGCCTCAAACTCACACCCATCCGTGATAGCTCCTTTCTATAATCCTAGGTACCAAGACTGATGTAGTGGGAGACCGCGATTTCATTTCATGTCAAGGATAAGACTTAAATTACACCTTGTTCCGTCATACGGATCAGGACATAGCTCTTGAGCCTTGAGGGTGAAACTAAAATTTTAAGGGGGGTAGAACATTATGAGCCCAATCTAGTTAGGTCACCTAATACACCTCTTTGATCTGGGTGGCGCAGAGCGGAAACGCGGTGGACCCTACCCCACTGGCCCAGGATCGAAACGGTGCTCGTGAATACGAACATTATAGAAGCCCTAGCCTGCCCTACTATGAGAAACCGTTTTAGGATGATCTAGTAAGATTTGATTTACCATTTCCTTGGACATAGATGATAACGAGGACTCTCTTAGACTAAGACTTAAAGGGCAGCCTTAGAATAAACAATTTGAGCCTTTCAATGATGGACATTCCCTACTCTTAGAGAGTGATCAGACTACGGAGTTACTGAAATATACAACTGCGAAGTTTTCGCGGCTTGACCCAATTCCCAATCCTGGGTGACTGTCTTAGGCGAATGAAATATAGAATTCTTCCTTATACCCTTAGCCAATTTCGGGGACGAAATTTTATTTAAGGGGGGTGGTATTGTAACATCCCGGATTTTTTGCCAACCTGTGTTAGACATCCTTAGGCATTGGGTCAATCTGAACACCTGATTAATTTAAAGCTCAATTCAAAGCCTCTTGGAAAATAAAATGAACCTCTATACTATTTCTTACGAATCAATTTCCTAAACACCAAATACCTTAACCTTTCATCTTCTTCACACAACTCCCACCCTTCACTACCTTGTGCTTTCAATTTTTCAAAGCACTTTCGTCCTAGACACTATCTTAAACTAGCTAAGTAGTAAAAACTTGGATCACTTTATATACAAACTGCAAAGGCCTAAGTACCATCTCAACCAGAAAATAATTAGGATTAAATCCTTTAGAAATTTAACAAAGTTAACTAAGTGCAAAACTCGATTAGCCATGAAATCCGTTGGGATCGCTTTAAATACGATCTGCAAGACCCAAAACTTGCAAAATCAGTGACTCTAGGTTTCCCTAAAGTTTAGTACCAAAACATTTCCCGTCTGCTCTCGGAATGAACGAAACGAAACTTCGTATTAGGTCTAGACCGCACATCGGGAGACCGATTAACACGAAGCTAAGGAACTAGGACCGCCTCACTGGGCTTGACAATCATCTCAAAAATCAGATGATTCCGATGTCCCACGGCCATTTATTTCGATCCGGAGCGAGGGAGTGTGAAAAACACTATTCCCTTTGAAATTAAAATATCTGGAATAGTGATCTGGCACCTTTCGCTTGGCATCAGTATTAAGCAACCAGCCCGTCAGAATAGACCAAATTACACCCTCGGATCAGGAAAAATTTCAGGAACATTTACATGTACTTGGAATTTCGGATCGTGGCCCACTGACTGTTGAACTGAAAGTGGTCCGCCACGTGCGATCTGGGAATCCGATCGAGTCGAAAACGTAATCCCTCATAGATCCATGTGTGGTGAGCTTAAGTCTGACGTTTGGCTCAAGGAGGGCCACCAGAACCTCTCTTTTGAGATGGAAAAGTGACGAAATACCTATATTAGCAGTAACCTTTGAACAGGAGTCTATTTCGGTGAGTTTTGAGACTATATAAGGACCTTAAACCCTCTCTCATGGCAGCCATACGAATTTGGAATTGAGAGAGGAAAAGAGAGAGAAAGGGAGGGAGAAGTGGGAGAATCTCCCTGCCGTCGTTCCCTGCCACCACACGGCTGCACCATCCCTTTCTTGACGCTTTTCCGGCGTTTCCCGGCGTCGTTTCTAGGTAAGAAACCCCCTAATCTGTTTGGGGTTTAGACTGGTGTAGGTTGTGAAATAGCTAACCTATTTCGTTCTCTAGGTTGCCAAACTGCCGAATACGGAAGCTTAGCGAACCTATCAACTCCGTTACGATTCTACGACAAAAGGTGCGGACTTTAGGTGCATAGGTTAGGGTTTTCAACGCTTTCAATGTCAGATAATGATAGATTCATGATCTGCATGCAATTGCACATGTACAAAGTGCTTTCCGTTTCCTGTTTCGATTAACGTTGTAGAATATGGAATTTCACATACTCTAGGTATACGTAGAAATACTGTATACGTATTTTTTTGGAGAAATGTTTGACATGTTTATTTAATGTATGATTATACTATATATGGATAAAATACTAGTTTGGCGAAAGGAATCGCCGTAATACATGTTTACTTGTAAATGCTATGTATGTTGAAATTGCGTATTCTAGAAAATATTGTATACGTATAATTTTGGATATGTATTTATCATGATTATTTGCTGTAGTAATATATTATACATAGATAAAATACTTGCTTGGCTAAGGGATAGCCCTAATACATGTTTTGTTAACATGCACCATGTATGTTGTAATAGTGTATTCTAAGTGTTGTGAAAGTGGCTGAATGAGTATAGAATTCTCATTCGTGCTCGCCATGACTAATTGTCATGGATTCATGATTGATGTATTGGCGATACCCCCCTTTGACGAAGGATTTGCCCTAAGTCACGCCACGGCCAATATACACTATATATGCTAAAATGTGTGGCCCAAGCGTTTGTGTGGAAATGACTGAATGGATATGGAACTTGGATCCCTGCTTGCCATGACTATCCATCGTGGGTGTACGCGTGTTATGATTGGGGCAACTCCCCAGTGAAAGGATTTGGCCTAATGCCTATGTGATCGACATATGTCGTGTATGTTGATGTATGTTTGTTTAAAGTGTTTCTTGAAATGTCTGAATGAGTAGTAGTTAGCAAATTGTAAAGTATAAGGGTGTTGAGATATGTTTCTCAACCCTTTTTAACTATGTGTATGAACTCCTTTGATAGTTGTGTGATTAGGAATTGAACATGTACAAACGCATGCTGTGTTGTGATTCATAACATGCTCAACTGCTTTATGATTTTAACTATGTAATGCATGTTTAAATGTTTAAATTTATATTTACGTTATATGATCCGTCATGGGTGATGGGGGAGCGGAGCAACGAGTGCGTGCAACAGCCCTAGCAGCCCTAATCGGATAATACCAGACCTTGACTGTATGAGTTGAATCTTGATCCATTACTGCTTTATTTATCTGCAATTGATTATGTTTAGGGCTATGATTATGGCCCAGGCAATCGGTAACGAGATTGAACTCGTGGCTGAGATTCATTTGCCACGTGGGATGTGTTCGACGAACTCGAGTCGTGCATTGCCTGTCGGCAGTGGCTAGGCCACACGAAGTGTGTTTATGCACTTCATGTCATGCAGCTCAACGGGCGATCGTGCTAGTCGAGCTCGTCAAGTAACCCGATCTGTCTATGCATGTTCACCCTATTTGGACGCTACTGCTTGAACTAGGGTACCAAACTTACCAGTGAAACCCCCTTTTAACCATGGTACCTCGATCCGCTAAGACGCATGAGCCGGGCATGGTGGTATGGGACACCGTGGTCGAGCTGTCGGCCTACGCAGGGGCCATGTGCCTCCCCGTAGTGACCATTGCGCAACCAACTCGTGAGCCGAATATGGTGGTATGGGACACTGTATTCGAGAGTTATCGATACATACGGCGAGAGCCGAGTACGGTGAGACCTGTACTCGTGCTGACGGGCGACGAGTCCTCCGTAGTCTTCGAGTATACTCCAAGGGTCTGTGATTGGCGACGAGTCTTTCACAGCAACTAGAGTATGAGTGGAGCTGAGTACGGTGAGACCTGTACTCGAGCTGACGGCTAGTGATTGAGCCGAGTACGGTGAGACCTGTACTCGAGCTGACGGTCAGCAATTGAGCCGCATACGGTGAGATCTGTATCCGTGCTGACGGGTGACGAGCCCTTTGTGATGTCTTCGCTAAGCCACTCAAACCATAATGTCGTATGAGATTAACTAGGATTGACGACCCTAGAATGGATCATGTTTGGGAATGATACAAGGGAGGTACCTTAGTTTCCCAATACTGCTGTTTGAAATGGACTAATAAAAACTTGGTAATCATGAGCATCATCGCACCGCATGTGCTTTGTAGATGTGGCGCACTGAGGGAGTAAGCATTCTCGAACGTAAGATGATGTCGCTTGAGGGTGGTTTGGCAAGGGCATACAGCATCATGTCATTTCATTCTTGCATTTAATAAGAGTAGTTAGAATTGTTTGATTTGTACTGCTTTATCATTACTGCTTGATTGAATTGATAACATGTTAACCTATGCTTTACTGTTCCACTGAGTTGATCACTCACTCCCACGTTACGGGACGGTGTTGTACATACCAACCAGATTTGTTGAGTTTCAGGTGATGGCGATGCTTGTGAAGCAGAGCCGGACTACTTCTATGATGATAGGAGGATTTCTCCTATCTGAATCTCTCTGGCAGGTCAATGAAGACCTGTTATTGTATTGACGGGGCTATGGTGCGTGGGATAAGAGACATTATACTTCCTCACATTTGGTATATTTTAGAACTGCACTTGTATTTATTTAACCTGGTAATGTTATCACACTCTGGAGACTCATCATAAGTTATATATTTTATCTATCTATCACAGTCTTCCGCTTGCAAATTTAACTGTCTCTGGAGTATGATATGCTGTTTTGGCTTAATCTCACTCATGTTCAATGCACGAATTCAGTCAACATTCAATCATCATTCATTTTGTTGCATAAGTGATGTTTTGGAACTCGGGAGTTGAGTTTATGTTCGACCCCCGATTTTCAGGGCATTACAAGTCAATACCTTCAATTTGTGTATACCCCTGTACAACTAGCCTTGCTTTATTTCGAATAATATTTTCAAATTCATCAGATTGTTTTGAAAATCCATTTTGTTCCAATAATATGTTTATCTTTAGGTCTAGGAACAAGGTACCAGACATCATTTCTGACAAACTGATTAAGTTCTTCCTGCATCGCAACTATCCAGTTTTCATCCGAAAGTGCTTCTTTCACGTTAACCGGTTCTATCTGGGATGTAAAGCATACGTAGTTACATATGTCCTCTAATTGTCTACGAGTGCGCACACCAGTGAGAGGGTTTCCAAGTATTTGAGAAGTTAGATGATCTTTAACAGTCCTTAATTTAGAATTAGTTTCACTTGATGAAGTTTCTTGTTTTTCAAGTATAAGAACTTTATCATTATCTGAACTAGGGACAGGTGTATTCAAATGATCGTCAATCACAACATTTATTGACTCTTGAATCACACCGGTCCTGTTGTTCAGAACACAATATGCACGACTGTTTAAAGAATATCCTAAAAAGATCCCTTCATCACTTTAGTGTCGAACTTTCCCAAATTTTTACGGTCATGCAAAATATAGCACTTGCTGCCAAAAACTCGAAAGTATTTGACAGAAGGCTTTTTCTCAAACCACATTTCATAAGCCGTTTTATTATTAGATTTGTAAATATAAACACGGTTAATAATGTAGCAGGCAGTATTCACTGCTTCAGCCCAGAGATTCCTAGGAGCTTCATGCTATTTAACATAACATTTCCCATTTCTTGAAGCACTCTATTTTTCCTCTCAACAATTCCATTTTGTTGAGGAGTCTTAGGTGCAGAGAATTCATGCGATATTCCCTGATCGCTACAGAATTTCTCAAAACCGCTATTTTCAAATTCGGATCCATGATCACTACGAATCTTGTTGACTTGAGAACATTTTTCAGTTTGAATCCGTTTTATAATCGTTTTCACTTCATTAAGGGTTTCCGATTTGTCCCTCAAGAATGAAACCCAAGTGTATCTTGTATAATCATCTACGATAACTAAGATGTATTTTTTGCCACCTCGACTTTCCGTTCTTGTTGGTCCTATAAGATCCATGTGGAGAAGCTCGAGTGGTCTTGTGGTGGTATTGGAGTTCAACTTTTTGTGAGAGCTCCTAGTTTGTTTACCATACTGGCATTCACTACAAATCTTGTCTACTTTTTGCATCTTAGGTAGACCTCTAATTAGTTCTCCTTTGCTCAATCTGTATAAATTTTGGTAGTGTACATGTCCGAGGCGTTTATGCCATAATTCTGTCTCAACGGTATGGACCATGTAGCACGTTTGTTTAGATGAGCTACCATCGCTTACTATATAGCAGTTTTCTGAAGTTCTGCGACCAGTTAATATTACAGAACCCTTTTCGTTTATAATTTCACAACCTTGATTAGAAAATTTAACACTATGGTTGTTATCGCATATTGAGATATGCTCAACAGGTTGTGTTTTAAACCCTCAACATATAAAACATTTTAAATAAGGGAAGGTTATAGAGTTGGACCGTACCTTTGCCAATTATCTTGCAGTTGCTACCATCACCAAATGTGACTGACCCATCAGTCATATCTTTAAGATCGGTGAATAGCGCCTTGTCGCCTGTCATATGTCTGGAGCATCCACTATCTAGGTACCATTTGAAAGGCTTGTAGCTTTGAAAGCAGTGTGAGCAACCAAACAGGCAACCTTAGGAACCCATTTCAGAACTGTTTTGGGTTTAGGAGAATAGTTGGTCTTCTTTTGTTTACAGTTGTAAGAGTACCTACTGAGTTAGATTTTAATAGTCCTTAAGTAAATCAACAATTTTTTCAGCTAGTGGGTTTCGAATCTGATTTTTGAAATTTATATAGCTGCTTTTGGGTTTTTGAAAAGTTTTTGTATTTTTAGAAAAAACTTGACTAGTACCTTTTCCTTTTGAGTTAGAAGTCTCTCCCTTTCACAAAATTGGAAGGAGTATTCTTCTGTTTAGGAGACGTATTTTTATCATAGCCCAACCTGGATCGATCGCCACATTTTCTTGATCCGGATAATAATTTTTCTAATTTGGATCACCTTGGGCATATCTCCATGTGTCCTTCAAACTCAGAAGAGAAGATACTTCATTTTTAAGTTTCTCATTTTCAGATTTCAAATTTTCATTCAGGGAGGTTTTGAATTCCAGATCACACTTTGATTTTTCAAAACAATCTGAAATTTGGGATTTTTCTAAAACAAGGGTTTCAAACATTCTTTGAGTTTAAAAAACTTTTCTTTTTGAAGTTTAAGTTTGACGGCAATTTTACAACTTTCCTTATATAAGGCATTGTAAGCATCTTGAAGATCTTCATCATTTTCATGATCACTATTCAAATTTTCTTCACTTATTGAATCATCATGATCTGAAAAAGTAAACTTGGCTAGAGTCATAAGGGCCTTAAGTTCACTGCCTGACTCGGTTTCTGAATTTTCTGATTCAGAAGAGGCTTCAGAATCAGACTATTCATCCCAAGTAGCCAACATACCCTTCCTTTTATATCTGTCCTTTTTAGGACATTTGCTTGCTAAATGCCCATATTCTTGACAGTTGTAACATTGACTATCTTTCAAAGACTTCCAAGTTTTAGACTTACGTTTAGAACGTTTCTTTTCATTTGCCTTTTGAAAGTCGACTCTTTTCTTACTTTTGAAAATCTTATAAAACTTTTTCGCCAAAAAGGCCATATCATCTTCAAAATTTCTGAATCTGAATTTTCTTGAGTAATACCTTTAGACGACTTCAAAGCAATAGATTTACCTTTAGGAGCTTTAAAACTTAATTCATAGGTTTGTAAAGAACCAACTAATTCTTCTACCCTCATATTATCCGTATCACGAAGTTCCTGGATTGCGGTTACCTTAGAATTGAACCGTTCAGGAAGAGAGCGTAGTATTTTTGCACACACTTTACTTTCTGGGATCTTATCGCCAAGACCCCACATTGAGTTTACAATGTCATTCAATCTAGTGTAAAAGTCCATAAACATTTCATTTTCCTCCATATGAATTTCTTCAAATTTAGTTGTGAGGAGTTGGACTTTAGATTTCTTGACAATTGATGTACCTTCGTGTGTCATTTCTAATATATCCCAGGCTTGCTTTGCAGTATCACAAGATATGATTCTTTTGAACTCATCCGGTGATAATGCACAAGTGATTGCATTTAGTGCTTTAGCATTTGCACTACTCTCATTTTTCTGAAGTATGGTCCATTGGAAATATGGTGTAATTTTCATAGATTTTGAACCATCAACACCGTTACTTTCATGATAGGAGGATTCCATTCAGTCACTATGGCTTGCCACACACTTTCATCCATTGATTTGAGGAAGATCCTCATTCTGGCTTTCCAATAGGCATAGTTGGAGCCATCAAAGGGTGGAGGCCTATAACTGAAAGGCTATCAAAATTTGACATCTTTTATATAGCTTAAATCGTTAGCTCAGGAAAAAAATCCAAATAAAAAGCAACAAAAATGAGCTATTAGGCTCTGATACCACTTGAAAAGGCCAAGCTATATGTCCTAGAGGGGGGGGGGGGGGGGGGTGAATAGGACTATGCCAAATTAAAATAAAATCAGCGAAAATAAAATAAACCAATAGCCTTACAATTATAAATCAATTCACAATGCTGAAATCAAATCACCTTGATAAATAAGTATTGAGAGATTGATACAAATTCAGTTCTAAGGACAACCTTACACCATAATAAACAGGGGCTTATGGTAGGACAACCTTATTTCTAGAACATCTTTTGGATCAAGGACTCAATTTTAATAGAAATAAATGAATAGCAAGGAATTGAAATTAAATGCAGAAATATAGATCTAAATTATTACAACAATCCCCACACTTGCTTGAAATGTAAATAGTTACAACATTCACATCCACTTGTACATTCCACACAATTGAATGATAAAAGATATGAAAATTAAGCAAGCATTCAATCCACAAGACAAAGAGTTATAGTGGTTCGCCTGTGTGTACACCAACTGTCTTTCAACAGCCACACAGAATGCTACTCCACTCCTAATATCCTCACACATGGGATATTAGCGTTCACTATCAAATAGGTTCACCCAAAACCTTTACAATTGTGTCTTTTTCACTCGGGCTTATACAATTCAAAAACCCCTCTTTTCTGAGTTTTCTGGCTCTCCTCAGATAATCAATACAATGAGATTTTTCTGGCTTAACCTCAAACAAAACCAAAAGGAATGAAATTTTATAGAATTGTAAAATACCTGGATTTCTCCTTTTCGTAGCAGCCCGGTAGAACCAATCGGAGTAGATGATTGAATGTTAAAGTTCAATTTCCAATACTCACTTTAATATGGTTCTAAATTCTAATAGATTTTAAATTTTAACTAGTTGGGCGTAGCTATATTTGATTTTGATTCGAAAAGAAAAGGAATAAGGTAATTCGTATTTTCAAATAAGATTGGAATACAGAAACAAAATCAAATTAAATAAGCTAGCAAAAAGGAATATTAAATAATCACAACGTAGCTTAAAATAAACACAGACTTATCTCAGAGTGATCACTTGAAGTTTCTTGAATTCAATCAAGTTTTATTAGGAAAACTCTGAATTTCTTGTTCAATTTATAGAAACAAAAATCGCGTCTACGACTGGTCTTAGAAACCTTCGACTGGTCGTAGCTCTAACGGATATTTGAAATATTGAGCGCGATCTTTGAAAGTCGTTCCACGACTGGTCGTGGGAAGCCTATGACTGGTCGTGGGTCACCTACGACTGGTCGTAGGACAATAGATTAGCTTGCTGGACTTTGAGTCGTAGCCCTACGACTGGTCGAGAACGAGTCGAAGACACTCCTATGACCGGTCGAAGGACCTCCAGGACTGGTCGTAGGTGTACCAAAAAATTCTGAAAATCTTCAACAACTTAGGACTAGTCAAGAAATTTCTTGGACTAGTCGAACCAATGGTAGGACTGGTCGAATAGGAGCTAGGACTAGTCGTAGAATAGACCAAACTTATGTAAAATAAACATTTGATTTATGTATCCAAAGTGACCTACTTATAAGGTCAACCTAAGGTCAGTCAAACCTGAAACATGTCGTATGGACATTGAACTTCAACCATTCAACGAATGTAGATATTTGAACCATATCAAGCTTGAGATCTTGAACTTGTTGTACCTTTAATCTTGAGATCTTCATCAGCGTGAAAACTACTTCATGTGTTGCTTATGAGTCTTGAAGTCATTTCTTGAGTCTTGAAGTTGTTTCTTGAGACTTGAACTTCAACATTGTAGCTTTAAACATTGATAGGATGATGAAGTACACTTTGTATTTCTTAAAGATATCCAACATCATGAAGTGTTTATGCAGTGTCTTGAATACATATAAATCACCATACAAACACAAGACACAGATAGATGTTTTGACACAACAAAATTTGACAACCAAAGGAGCATGAGACCGTAGCACTTACAGTTAGGTTCTCAGGTAAACCTCCCCTTACAATTTAATAATCTAAATGAGTAAGCTATAGGTGGTGTATGGGATTGAGGAATCTAATTAGGTTCATTTGGGCAGCGACATTTGGAAGGTAGGGCGGGCTCAATCCCTAACCAAGTGCAATCAGAGATCGAGTCTATCACCACCTTGCGCTGACTTTGAATAGAGTAAGATGTTTTCCTAATGCCCCATTACTTAGGAGTTATTAAGATTAATTGGTTACCTAATTCGATTCCTTAAGTATTATGTCTTCATTTAGACAGGAAGCTCCCATTCATAGTTTATTCAAATAAACCCTCCAATCAAAAGGGTAGCAAGTAGGATTCAATCTTAAGAAGCATAAACACACACACACACACACACACACCCCTTCTAAGAACAACACCACTAAGAGAAATAACCCCTAAGGTGATGTCTTCTTCCCCTAAAGCTTTTCATTTCCAAATTAGTATAAGTGATAGTCTTTATTGGAATCACAAATGTTATCTCATAGCATGTGATCTCTTACATTAGTTGTCAATTCTTAAGACATGGCTTATATCTGAATTACAATTGATAGTTATGAACCATGATTGCATAGTTTAATTACTTACATAATAGCTTCCATTTAAATTTCAATTGATAGTTCATATCATGACCTATTGCGATTATTATGAATCAAATAGTTAACATATGTCTGGCATGCTATAGCTATATGCTTTCATATGAATTTTCCTAAGTCGCTTATGGACCTCTATTCACTACACTTACTAGTGGGCAATCCCTCTTGTGTATGTGAACCCACACTTAGGATGTAACAAGACAGGACGTGTTAAGAGATGGACCCTCGACTTGGAGGTTATCTAGGGCATGGAACGTTAATGTGGGTTTGCCATCCATAGGTCATACTACTTATGTGGCTTGGGAATGACTTCTTTAACCACTCTGATTTAACATTACCCGACTTAACCCCTTTGTGTCTTGATTTAATGTTCCATGCAACCCTTTTACAGCTTCGATTTAACATTTGTCCCATGTTTTGATATCTGCCCTACGTGGCTTCGATGGTTCATTCCCATATAACCATGCGATGGTAATTCCCACGTATTGAATTTTATTGGCCACTAGTCGATGGGCATCCATTAAACATCCTAGGGCGGGAAACCTCATGAGCTGGGGATGGTGGTCATGAGACACTATGCCCGAGCTGTTGACCTACGCTGGGTGACGAGCCTCCCACAGTGACCTTTGAGTTTACTTAAATTTGCTGATTGTAATTGGAATAATAATGGTTTGGCTAATCATGCATTCATAGCATATGGGAGATGACGGGTGACTAATTCTAAATGTTGTATCACGTGCCCTTAGGCTTAGTGGGGTATCGTTTCGCTAGCTCCCAGACCATCGACTATTGACCTACGTACATGATGTACAATGGCTTGGTCATTATGTTGTACGTGATCTACGTACGTGATGTGCTACACTGGTGACCGGCCATATGCATGGGTGACGAGCTCAAGTCCGACTGGATGAGCATCCCCAGGTCGATGCACATTCATGCATCCTTGCATTTAAATAAGACTGAATCATTTATTGTTTTGAATGCCTTGTTATTTTTAACTTTGCTTAGCTAAGGCGGCAGTGTGTAATCTTGAGGAAAATTCACACTGAGTTGGCCACTCATTCAGCAAATAGATAACCATACAGGTAATACAGGTGGCTTGGAAGATAATCATATTTAGATTGATAAAGAGCCGGGTATGATTATCAGGGATGCATGGCTGTGTTTGCCAAGAGAAGTTGCATGATCTTGCGGCTCAAGTTTATATGCATTTCATTATTTCTCATGTGTAAATTGTGTAATTCTTATATTTGTTAATATAGAGACATTGGTTTGTATAAGTCATTATGGGCAGCCGCTCGTATATTCTGAATGTAAGTGCAAATTTTCCTTTATGTTTGATTTGTCCATCTTCCACTAAACTGTTAACTCTGAAAGAAAAATAAAAGGAAAAAAAAAAAACCTAAATTTCACTATATTTAAAAGTTAACACTCGAGTTTTTGGAGAATGAGTCATATACTCGGGTTCTGAAAACTCAAGGCGTTACACTATGTACGACCAAAAGGTGGTAAAGCATCAAAAAGAAAATTTTTCTGACAGAAAAAGTGAGTGTCATCCTAAAGCAAGATGTGCCATAAAAATACAAAGTTCCCAGTAGCCCAACCATCACTTGTGTAATTAGGAATTACCAGATTTAGCACGCACTTCTTGATTTAGGAGCAAGCGTAAATCTGATTCCTTACTCAGTCTACGAACAACTAGGTCTGGGTCGATCGTTCAGTTCGTGTACCGAGAGGAATAATTGAGGATGTGTTGGTCCAGGTTGACAAATTCTACTACCCAGTAGATTTATTGTCCTGGATACTCAACCCATCGTGGACACGAGCACTTAAATTCCTATCATCCTTGGTCGCCCATTCCTTGCTACATCAAATGCAATCCTAAATTGCAGGAATGGAGTCATGAATCTATCTTTCGAGAATATGACATTAGAGCTTAATATTTTCTTCAATATGAGCAAATAGGTGGAGGATGATGACGATACCCACGACATTAACATGATTGATTCGTTCGTGGAAGATAGAACCCTGATGACCTTATCCTTTGACTCTCTAGAGACGTGCGTGGCACACTCCCATGATTTGGATGATGATACAATTAGGGAGATAGGTGTCATGCTTGATACTGTGCCAGACTTGAAGTTAACCGGTGTAGGCCACAATGTTGATGATCAAATATTGTATATTGGACCCCACTTATTACTTGGTTTTATGAACATGATAATGCTTAATGTTATATTTTAATCATGTTTGTTTTGCAAGGTGAATTCAAGAGCTTTGATTGAAAAGGATTCTAAAGGCATGGATTTAACGCTTAAGAATCACTAAAACTAGTGGACAGATCAACCAATCAGTCGTTAATCACTACTTGGGACTCACTTGATCTTTGGATGGACCTCACCTTTGGGAGCAACCCCTTAAATTAGATGGGAAAGCGGATGGATGGAGGAGATTTCTCAAAAATGGTGTGGTGGGCCCCACTCCAAGTGGTGAGCGCACACAACAGGTATACACCTGCATTACGCCCAATCCAGGAAACGGTCAAACCTATTTTGACCCGCAAGAAGCAAGAAGCTCCTTCTTCTTGAATCGTTTACCGCAGGGTGTCTTGCAGACGGTTTCCGTGGGCCATCATCTCAGTCTACATGATCGATCTGAACCGCTCATTTGAATCAGACGAAAGGTCTATCCTAGATCACTTAAACTACACCAAGAATGCATGCAGAAATCACCCTCGCCGTGCTGAACGTCTGGACCATCACCGTGTGATCGTCTCTGTAGGCCACGCCCATAGAAAATCAAAACACTCCCTCCTAAGCTAAGATCTCTCAACGGAACTAATGAACGGGGTAGATTTCTCAAATGTTGGAGTATGTGGACCCCACTGATACCACCGAAACCTCTCGTCCACACTGATTCGCAGGAAACAGGAAACCCGGAACGAACCAGGCACCGCTGCACATTGGACGGTCCAATCTGGAATAAAGAACATGATTCGGACCATCCAAACTTCCGCAAAGAAGGTCCCAACTCTGTCCAAGAAGTTAGATTTGAAGATCTGGATGGTCAGCCTATCAAATTTGGATCGTGCGCAAGTAGGCTTCCACGGTTTTGCCGCAACAAAATAAAGCTTGAATAATAATCAGGTTTGGTGAAAGAGATTTGTTGGAATGCTCTGGAAAATACGCAGCACCCTATAAATAGGGTGTTGTCCAATGGCTGAAGAAGGGGGAGAGAACGTGAGGGGAGCAAGGAAAGGAGAACGTGAGCAGGAGCAGGGAGGACAGTGTGGAGAAGCCATCACTTTATGTTTTTTTTTTTTTTTTTTTTTGTATATATGCTCTTCGAGACTCTAGCTCAATCATGTCCATGGTTGGTTAAACCTCTTAGCTAGGGCTAATGGGTGAAGCTTGTAGCGTGATGGGTTATTTTCTATTGTTTTGATTCATGTTGTTGAACTCTCTTTGATTTTAGTTTGATTATAAGAAATACTTTTAGTCTTTAATGATTTGTTGTGACTTAAATTACAATGGATCTGCGATAGCTTTGAGTATGTTCTTTTTATTAAGATTGTGATTTTAGGAAATCCTATTGTTCACCATCGTCCCCTGGGCATGGTTAGATGATGGATTCCTCC
Organism: Magnolia officinalis; assembly: GCA_021015155.1. Taxonomy (NCBI): domain Eukaryota; kingdom Viridiplantae; phylum Streptophyta; class Magnoliopsida; order Magnoliales; family Magnoliaceae; genus Magnolia; species Magnolia officinalis. The sequence continues at coordinate 34,605,585 of JAJHSJ010000014.1, forward strand.
CTAACTCTCACAATTCTCTCAGATTGGTTGTGGATTAGTAAATTCTGTTGTTTGTTTTGTCTCATGGGCATGGTTTTGTGATGGAATCAATTCTAGTTCTCCTACCTCTCATCCATTGAGAACTAGATCAAAGGAAGTTCAGATTTGATTTTTAATGAGATATATTCCAATTGGATAAAGATGGGACTCTGATTCCAGTTGTGTTCATGAATCAGGCGTAGATCTCCCCGATCTCTACAAGTGGATCCTTAGAAACCCTAGTTTCCAACTTTTGAGTTTCTGACATTTTTCATTAAGTTTTTCACAATTATTCTCTCACATATTCCAGATTTAGTTTTTCATCTTCTTCTAGTTCTAGTTCTAGTTGCTTTCAGAAGACACACGAGATTAGTCCCTATGGATTCAACCTCGATCTCACTGAGATTATTACTACATCGCGACCCTTCACTTGGGGTTGTGAACAAGCTTTTGGCGCCGTTGCCAGGGACTAACAGTTGCGTTTTTCTAAGATTAGCTAGTTTTGGGATTAGTTTAAGATTCGGTTTTTATATTTTCTAATTTTAGGATTAGGTTTTTCTGTTTGATTTTACAAACTACCCTAACTTTCCTACTTTCTAGGATCCTGATATAAACTTTCTAAATTGGTAATCTCTTTCTAATTTTTCTATTTTCTGTTAGGGTTTGTTTTCTATTTTTAGAAACTTTCTAATTCTAGGATTTCTTTTGTTTTTAGAAACTAACTCACTTTCTAATTCTAGATTTAGAAACTTTCTATTTTAGAAATTGACTAATTTTGTTTTGTTTTGCCGGATTTTAATTAGGAACTTCAAATTTAGTAACTTCTTTCTAATTCCCTTTCTCTTTCCATTTTTATAGTTCTATTTCCTCTCTCTTTTAGGTTTAAGTTAGAATATGAATTCGAGGGCTGAGAGTGTTTCATGCCCAAGTGGGTCCGTGACAACACTAAACATTTTTTGAGTGAAGGAGGATTGGTTGAGGGGTTATCTATCCATCATAGGATTAGACACCACTCGAGATCCCCAGAGTTAATTGAAGTAATGGCTGCAAATCAACCGGTAAATCAACAACATCAACCTAGGGCTGATGAAGTCCAGGATGAGAATGAGGTGCATCTACCACCCTGCCTCATACTTTATGAGATTATTTACAACCGGCGAGGGTGAGTACACCCTCATGCATGGTTTTCCAGAAAATAAAGGACATATGGATATCAAGCCAGGTGTAATCCAACTCCTTCCAAAATTTCATGGGCTTGAATATGAAAATCCGTATCTACACCTGAAAGAGTTTAACGAGATTATAGCCACTCTATAGTTTTCAAACGTGTCCGATGACACAGTTAGGCTGAAACTCTTTCCTTTTTCTTTGAAAGAGAAGGCTAAGACGTGGTTGCATTCACTACGTCCTCGATATTTTATATGATGGACTGACATCTCCCATGCGCCAATTAGTCGAGACAATGTGTAATGGGGGATTTATGAATAAAAGTGTCGATGATGTGTGGGACTACTTTGATTAGCTTGCTGAAAACACACAATCATGGGACGTCTCCCCAAAATCAAACACCATGTCTATGCCGACTCAAATCAAAGAGAGGGGAGGAATGTATCTCCTGAAAGAGGACGATGATATCAATGCTAAAGTGACTAATCTCACCAACAAACTTGAAACCATGGAATTAAAGAAGGATAAGGCTAAGGAAACTGTTTGTGGTATTTGTGCTTGTAACATTCACACAACTAGAAATTGTCCAACAATATCTGCCATTCAAGAGGTGCTGAATGAGCAATCCAATGCCATGCATAATTACCAAAGACCTTTCAATAGACCTACCTCTAATACATACAATCCTAGTTGGAGAAATCATCGAAACTTCAGTTAGAGGAATGGACAAATTGCTACCTCTCAAGGTTTCTTCAACTAAATTCTAAATCAAGAGAAACCTCAAGAGGATCCAATTCTAAAACATCTTTAAAAGCAAGAGTTTTTCAATCAGGGGATGCTACAAGCCTTTCAAGACCTTACAAAAGCCATACAAGGGCTTGACACAAGGAATACGATTGGGAATAAGGGGAGCCTTCCAGCTCAACCTCTTCCCAATCCAAAACCACAATATGAAGTTAGCGACTCGAACTCTTCAACCCAAATGGAGCAAACTAAATCTATCCCCACTCTTAGGAGTGGGAAGACCATTGACAAATCTATTCCGGTAAAGGCTGAAAAGCTTAAGGACTCGGAAGAGGATAATGATGATAGACCTAACACTGCTCCATAAGAATTAGAACCGGAACTTCAAGGCAAGTCGGTTACCCCATTCCCCCAACGATTGGTTGCACCAAAACCTCTCTCTAACTCTCAGGACATCTAGAGGTGTTGAAACAAGTGAAGGTCAATATTCCTCTACTAGATGCAGTTAAACAAATACATTCATATGCCAAATTTCTGAAAGACTTATATACGACCAAAAGAGGAAAAAATATTCAAAGAAAATCTTCTTAACTGAAAAAAGTGAGTGCCATTCTAAAGCATGATGTGCCGTAGAAATTCAAAGATTCCGGTAGCCCAACCATACCTTGTGTAATTGGGAACTATCGAATTGAGCACACACTTCTTGACTTAGGAGCAAACATAAATCTGATTTCCTACTCGGTCTATAAATAGTTAGGTTTGGGTGAATTAAAACTCACCCTAACTACATTACAACTTGCTGATCACTCAGTTCGTGTACCGAGAGGGATAATTGAGGATGTGTTGGTCTAGGTTGATAGATTCTACTACCCGGTAGATTTTATCATCCTGGATACGAAACTCATCAGTAACATGAGCAGTCAAATTCCCATCATTCTTGGTCGCCCATTCCTTGCCACTTCAAATGTAATCATTAATTACAAGAATGGGGTCATGAGTATGTCTTTTCGGGAATATAAAATTAGAGTTGAATATTTTTTTCAACACAGGATGGTGACGATTCCCATGACATTAACATGATTGACTCTTTTGTGTAAGATAGAACACTTTTGACCTTATCCTCTTACCCTCTAGAGACGTACTTGGCCCACCCCTATGATTTAGATGATGATATGATTAGGGAGATAGGTGTCAAGCTTGATACCGCGCTGATACTTAAAGTTAACCGGTGGAGGCCACAGTTTGAAGAATTGCCATCAAACCGAAGTAGTGTCTCTACTATCTAGCCTCAAGACGCCGAAGCTTGACCTAAAACCGTTGCCCTCTGATTTGAAATATGTCTACTTAGGTCAAGATGAGACATACTCGATGGTGATTTCATCCCACCTTGAGCAAGAACAAGAGAGTATGCTCATATCTACTCTCATTGAGCATAAGGGAGCCCTTGGATGGGCGATTGCGGACCTCAAGGGAATTGACCCTTCGGTTTGTACTCACCACATCTATCTTGAGGATAATGTGAAAACCTCTCGGCAACCATAACATAAACTAAATCTAAACATGAAGGAAGTGGTTAAGGCCAAGGTTCTTAAGCTGTTGGATGTGGGTATCATATACCCTATATCCGATTGCCAATGGGTGAGTCCAACTTAGATGCACGAGTATTGAGAGGTTGATATAGATGTTGTTCTATGGACAACCTTACACCAAAAACCAAAGGCTTATGGTAGGACAACTTGATTTCTAGAACGGTCTGTGTATCAAAGTCCTAAACCAATACAAAGGAATAAAGAATAAAACAGAAATAAATATCTACTCCTATTACAACATTCACCACATGTGCAGAAAATAAATTACAATCATTCACCACAAATACACAATAATAAACTTTCACCACGACTCCAACAATTAAAGTGGTTCGCTTGTGTGTACACCAACTGTTAGAAAACAGCCACACAATTATTCCACTTCCAATATCCTCACCCATGGGATATAATCTTAATAGGAATGCATATAACAAGTAAAATGAAATCAACCTAAACTGTAAAAAATTGCAAAAGTTAAGGCTGTGTTTGGCTCTGGATCGAGTCGGATCGAATTGGTTCGGATAGACCACTATCCGAACCCGACTTGAAAAACAGATCTCTATCCGAACTTGACTTGAAAAACTATAGGATCTGGATGGCCCCACTCAATCCGCACCGATCTAGGCCATCAGTTTGGTTCAGAACAGCTCGGATCGGGTCGAATCCACCAGATCGGGTCAAACATGCCCAACTCTATTAGTGTTCTATGCCCCAGATAGCCTCTAAGTCGAGGGTCCATCTCTTAACACGTCCCGTTTTGTTACATCCTAAGTGCGGGTTCACATACACAAGAGGGATTGCCCACTAGTAAGTGAAGTGAATAGAGATCCATAAGCAACTTACGACAATTCATGTGAAAGCATATAGTTATAGCATGCCAAACATATGTTAAGCTTTTGATTCATAATAATCACAATAAGTCATGATATGAACTATCAATTGAAATTTAAATGGAAGCTATTATGTAAGTAACTATTACATGTAATCATGGTTCACAACTATCAACTGTAACTCAGATATAAGCCATGTCTTAAGAATTGATAACTAATGTAAGAGATCTCATGCTATGAGATAATATTTGTTATTCTAATAAAGACTATTACTTAAACTAATTTGGAAATGGAAAGCTTAAGGGGAAGAAGTCATCACCTTGGGGGTTATTTCTCTCAGTGGTGTTATTCTTAGAAGGGGTGTGTGTGTGTGTTTATGCTTCTTAAGATTGAGTACTACTTGCTACCCTTATGATTGGAGGGTTCATTTGAATCAACTATGAATGGGAGCTACCTGTCTAGACGAAGACATGATACTTAAGCAATCGAATTACATAACTAATTAATCTTAATAACTCCTAAGTAATGGGGCATTGGGGAAACATCTTACTCTATTCAAAGTCGGTGCAAGGTGGTGATAGACTCGATCTCTGATTGCACTTGGTTAGGGATTGAGCCCGCCCTAACTTCCAAATTTCGTTGCCCAAATGCACCTAATTAGATCAATCCTCAATCCCATACACCACCTATAGCTTACTCATTTACATTATTGAATTGTAAGAGGAGGTTTACCTGAGAACCTAACTTGGTTAAAGGCTGAGAGGTCGGGTGCACCCCGAGAGGAGTTACTAAATTCAGGTTAGACTGGGTTAGTGCTGGTTGAGGGGCAGACGAGTCAACCTGACTGAGTCAACTTGGTTGAATCATCTGGCTCAATCCAGATTGTTTTTTGCCTTCCTTCTCCTTCTATTTCTCTCCTGACGCAGGGCCTCTGGCTCGCCATGACCTAGCCCGAGTCGGTTGGACATGTGCATTGAAGTGCGGCCCCGAGTCGGTAGCAGCGACTATTCTTTCTCTCCTTCATTCTCTCCTTCATTCTCTCCTTCATTCTCCCTTACCGTTCCATAACAGGGCTCCCAACTCGCTCCGAGTCAACCCAGCTCGGGTCGACTTGATGCAGCAGGGCAGCACCTGCAACCACTTCTCTCTCGCTCACTTGATTTCCCTCCCTCTTTCTCCTTTCTTCCTCTCTTTCTCTCTCCCTTTTCTTTTTGTATTTTCTAGAACTGGGGCTACTGACCACCATGACTCGCTCCGAGTTCGAGTCTTACTCGGATGGTCGATGGTGCGACACCAGCTTCCCGATTTCCTCTCCCTCTCTCATATTCTCTCTCTCTCTCTCTCTCTCTCTCTCTCTCTCTCTCTATATATATATATATATATATATATATATATATATATATATATATCTATATATATATATATATATATATATATATATCTTTCCTCCTCGTTTCTCTTCCTTCGATATGCATGGGGTGCTACTGTGATGGCCCACCTTGTGAGCCAAGTAGATCCAAAGCTCATGGTCACCCTTGCGAATGGTAGTTTTCTGACGAGGAAGAAGACGCGGCTTTCATGGCATATCGTAAACAGAGGGGCATCCTTTAGATATGATTCTTATGGATGCTTAGGTTTGGTTGTGGGGAGCTCCTGAAATGGAGGGGTCGAAGCTTGGAGGGGTTTTGGCTGGTGGTTTCAAGTGAATAGGAAAATAGTTGTTTTCTATGGTTTTTTTAAAAGGATAGGAGAAGAGACATTTTCTCTTCCTTCTTATAGAAAAACCTAATTCTCTCAAGCCGTTGGATGAGAATAAATGGCCCGGATGCTTTATTTCACGTTAGCTGGTAAGAGAGAAAACCAGTCGTTGTTTTCTCTCTGTTGTGGAAGAAACCCTAATCCTTAAGGTTTGGTTAAAGGGATGGGATTCTCCCAGACTTACGGTCGAGATGGAAGGAGGGACATGCATGCGTACCTCCATCCTGGCAACAGTAGGACATAATTCCCATTTTCAAAAAAATCCACTGCATGCCATTTCCTTGCTCGTGTTGTCGTGAGCACGCGTGCGTACATGAATGCGAACAGATGACATGGTTTTGGTCAAACTGAGCTTCCCGACATGATGGACGGTTTGGATCATTAAGGTGGGCCCCGATTTATGGCCATGATCGAAAATTACAGACGTATGTCCATCCGCTGGCAGAAAACTGTAAAAGAGAGAGTTCTTCCTCTTTGTGGGAATTCTCAGGTCAAACCTGGTTTGACCAAGGTCGTGGTCCAGTGCACCTCGAGTGCACCTCCTCTGGTGCACACACAAAACGTTTATAGGGCCCACCAAGATGTTTTTGAGAAATCCACTCCATCCATGATGCTCTATGGGCTTAACTGGGCCATCCTGACCGGTGTTGTGGCAAATCAAATGCTTAGGTGGGCCATAATAACCGAAACACAGTCTGTAGGTGCTGATTACATCGATTCGATGGTTGAATCGATTCCAATCTGATCATCAACGGTCGGAAGGTCCTAATGGATCACTCTTATGCTACAGACTTGTTACTACCAGAATAATAATTTTAATTTTAATTTTATTATATATATATATATAATTTTTCATGTTGTGGGCCGCTCTGTAGGTTATTAGGACTATTCATCTCATGATTTTATATTATTAAATATTTAACTATTATTATTACATATACATTGTTGTTTATTTATCTTTTCATTATACCTACATGTAAGACGTGGGACTACTCATTATGCGTCATTTATCCACCTATCCTAATGTTAGGGTTACTTTGCATCAAAGTGAGTCACGCCACATGAATCTCTAATTACCAAATGATGGTTTAGTGAGCGTTCAAGCAATCTAGCGATTGGATTGACCAAGATTTAATTATCAATAACCCTGGGGATCTTAAGGAATGTTTAGGTGTGATCTGGGAGTTGGATATGAAACCAGATAATCTGATCTGTGTTTTCAAATGATGGATCGTCCTACGAGACATTATAAACTTTGTTAATGGTAGATTTCGTGATTTAGGATTGTAAATCTGTAATGGTCGGCTAGATTTGTCCATCAATGAAGTTGGGATCCTAAGAAAATAGATCTCTTTAGTGGTATGATAATCCATCTTGAAAATCGACGGATAGATAGCTTGATGTATGGATTGGGACTGCTTTTAACGGTCGGATTTAGGCTAGAATGCACGTGAATGTTTACTTAAGTTAGGCATGTATTTATACCAAATTTGGTTACACGGTAACCCCTTAGTACTAAAAAATACGGGGTGTTACACATAGGTCATTCAGAAATTTGGCATATGAAAGAATTTGTTTCACAACATCTAGAAGAGGGATGCTGACCTTTAATTGTTTAAGCACATCTATAATGCCTGAGAGTTAGAGAGAGGTTTTGGTGCAACCAACCGTTAGGGGAATGGAGTAATCGGTTTACTTTGAAGTTCCGGTTCTACCTCATGTGTAGCATCACTAGGTCTATCAATTTCATCTACATCCGGGTCATTAGGCTTTCCAGCCCTTACCGAAATAGATTTGTCAACTATCTTCCCACTCCTAAGAGTGATGATAGACTTAGCTTGCTCCATTAAATTTAAAGAGCTTAGTTCACTAACTCTGTATTGCGGTTTAGGGTTGGGGATAGGTTAAGCTAGAAGTATCCCTTTCTCCATAACCATAACACGTGAGTCTATCTTTTGGAGGGCCTTTGTGAGTTCTTGCAAGGCTTGAAGAGTAATTTGTTAGATAAGATCTTGAGGATTTTGAACCAATTCGTCTTAAGGTTTCCCTTGATTAAAGAATTGATTAGGGATACCTTAAGGTATAGCCGATTGTCCATTTCTCCAATTGAAATTTGGGTGATTTCTCCAATTAGGATTGTATGTGTTCGAAGTGAGTCCTTCGAAAAGCCTTTGGTAGTTGTTTACGGCATTCGACTGCTCATTCAATATTTCTTAAAATGCAGGTATTGTTGGACAATTTTCAGTTGTATGAATATTGCACACACAAATCCTTCCTAAGTTCCATGGTTTCGAGTTTTCTTGTGAGACTGACCACTTTAGCATTTATATCGTCATCCTCCTTCAACAAGTATATTCCACCCCTCTCCTTTGATTGATTAGGCTTAGATGTGGTGCTAGGTCTTGGGGAGATGTCCCATGATTGTGCGATTTCAGCGAGTTTCTCAAAGTAATCCCATACTACATCGACATTTTTGTTCATGAATTCCCCATTGCACATTGTCTTGATGAATTGGCGCATAGAATATGTCAGTCCGTCATAAAAGAAACTTGTTATGCACCATGTTTCAAAATCATGTTGTGGGCAAGAACTAATAAGATCCTTGAACTGCTCCCAACATTGGAAGAATGTTTTGTATTCCTTTTGGGCAAAGTTCATGATGACTTCCTAATGGTGTTCGTCTTATGGTATGGAACTTTTTTTTTCTATGAACTCCTTCATCATGTCATTCCATGTGCCAATAGATCGCGGACGTAGTCAGTACAACCACATCTTAGCTTTTTCTTTCAAGGAGAAAGGAAAGAGTTTCAGCCTAACCGTGTCCTCAGACACGTTAGGAAAATATAAAGTGGCTATAATCTCATCAAACTCTTTCAAGTGTAGGTATGAAATTTCATATTCAAGTCCAAGGAACTTTAGAAGGAGTTGGATCACTCCTGACTTGATATCCATGTTTCCTATATTTTCTGGAAAGATCATATAGGAAGGTGTGCTCACTCCTGTCAGTTGTAAATAGTCTCGTAAAGTACGAGGCAGGGGTGCATGACGCACCTCTTTCTCATCTGGGCTTCCGCAACCAGAGCTTGTGGTTGCCTTGCTAGTTGATTTTCAGGTTGATTAGTAGCCATCACTTCAATTGACTTTGAGGATCTCAAGTGGTGTCTAACCCTGCGATGGATAGATAACCCATCAACTAATCCTCCTTCACTTAAGAGACGTAGAGTGTCGTCACGGACCCACTTGGGCATGAAACACTCTCAGTCCTAAAGTTCAAATTCTAACCTACCCCTAAAAAGGAGGGAACCTGAAGCAGTAAAGAATCTACAAATAGAAAGAGAGAGAGAGAGAGAGAGAGAGAGAGAGAGAGAGAGAGAGAAGATTGAGATAAGAGGAGAGATGAAAATAAAAAAAATAATTAGTTTTAAAATAAAGAAAAATAAGTTAGTTTCTTAAAATAAAATTTAAAAAAAAACAAAAAACTACGTGCCATTGTCTGATAGGTGCATAGGATTTACCAAAAGGTGATTGAGAGACTAACTTGAGAGAAGAAGAAAATACTGAGAGATTATATTATGGGTGATAATATGTAGCAACAACCATCAGACTCTCCCACCTATGACCCATATGACTATGATTAGTGGAAACATCAACATTAGAGAGATGAACCAACAATTGATTATAGTGGTTATTCTCTTGGATCCCCTACCTTTGAAATCCAACCAGAAATTATCCAAGTGGATTCACGTTTGAATTTCACAGACTATTAAGAATAGTTCAACCAACTTGTCGCATGCCTAATGAAATCATTGGAAGAGATTGAATGCGCCTCGATAAGGTTGAAGAGGCTAGGTTATCACAATCTCAACCCAATAAGGGTGCCATTATTTGATAGGAAAGTTTCTAAATCTGAAAATAGAAAGAAAAGTTAGTTTCTAAAAATAAATTAGAAATAACCATAACCTAAACATACAAAGTAAATAAATCTTAATCTTAACCTAATTCCAAAATTAATCAAATCCAGAAAAAGCAACCGTCGATCCCTAGCAACGGCACCAAAAACTTGTTCACAACCCCAAGTGTAGGGTTGCGATGTAGTAATAATTTCAGAAACGCACAAGATCAGTCCCTGTGGATTCAACCTCGGTCTAACCAAGATTATTACTACATTGCGACCCTACACTTGGGGTTGTGAACGAGTTTTTCTAAAAACTTATACGTTTCTGAAATTAACTAGAAGTAGAACTATAAGAAGATGTGAAACTAATTCTGAAGTATTTGATAGAGTAATTGTGAATAGTGTAATTAAAACTAAGAATTTAAAGGTAGGAACTAGGGTGCCAAGGATTCACTTGTAGTGATCAGGGAACCCTCTTGCTTGATTCAAGTAACACAATTAGAATTGGAGTCCTATCCTATCCAATTGAAAAATATATCAATAAAATCAAATTTGAACTTCCATAGACCTAATTCTTAATGAATGAGAACTATGATAATTGGCAGGGTTTCCATCACCAAACCATGCCCAGGAGACAATGGCAAACAACAGGATTTACCAATCCCATAATCTCAAAATAAGGAAAAGAAGATACTCAAAGCTATTGTAAATCTACTGTAATTTAAGTCACAATAAATCATTAAAACCTGAAAGTACTCCTTTAAATCAAATTAGAATCAAAGAAGGTTCAACATAAACATGAATTAAAGTAAGAGAAACATCTCATTACGCTACAAGCTTCACCTCTTACCCTTAGCTAAGATGTTTAGCCAACCATAGACATGATTGGATCTAAAACCCTAAAAGAAAGCATGAAAACAACTAAGGAAGAAAAAAAAAAAAAAAACTATTAGCGACGACTTCTCCACCCTTTTGCTCCATCCTTAAACCCTAAAAGATGCCTAAGAACATCCTAGGGAGTCTTATTTATAGTTGTGGAACTCCAACTTTCACACCTAGTTGAAAAACTCTAGAAAATACCTCAAATTTATGTAGTTTGCTAAAATAGGCTTCACTATACGTAATTTCTCAAAATAGACTTCACTCTACGCAATTTCACAAAATGACCTAGAGTTTCAGAATATGCGTTTTCAGGACGATTTCACGATTCTTTTTCTTCACTTCAAATCTTTGATTCTCTTCATTCCTCACTTGATTTTCTTGGATCTTTGACATGTGAATTCTTCAATCTTAGTCTCCTAAGATCCATCCCTTGCCTTATTTATTCTTGAGTATCAAATCCATGCTTTTATCACCATTTTCAATCCAAGCACTCAAATTCACGTTGCAACACATACATGAGTAAAATAAAACATTAAGCATTATCATGTTCATAAAACCAAGATATAAATGGGGAATAATATACAATATTTGACCCTCAATAACTAGCCTAACTTGAAGTTCGGGTCAAATTCCAGCAATGCAATTCTCGGATTTTGGCGAGAATTTGGCCAGCCAAATCCTGTATTCGGCTAGCCTAATTTTGGCTTCGGCTAACCGAATTTTGGATAAAACTTATCCTGCGCAATTCAATAATCATTAGAACGATTTCGATGGAATCCGGCCAGCCGAACCTATTCTTAGGCTAGCTAAATTTTCATATCCTTTGGCTATAAATAGGGACCTTCTCTCATTCTAAATTACAACGAAAAAACACTCTAAACCTTCTACAAGTGATAGAGAAGCTCAGGTCCTCGTTAAGCTATTTGTGCGGTATTTATAAATTTGTTTTAAGCTTATTCAATTCCCTTTCTCAAGCTAATCTCAATTACATTCTAAAGAGTAATCTATACTCCACTTGAGAATTAAGAGAATTGAATCTATAGCAGTAGGGGTTTTCATTTTCTAAAATACTTTAGAACCCTAGACCCTTTCTAGTTGAGCGAATACTGCCTCCTCTACATTCAAGAAAGAAGATTTTCTGCTACAAGCTTCGACTGCTTCTTCAAATCTACATTTGAAGATAAGTTCTTCATTATTTTATTTCATTTAGGGTTTTCTGAGATAGCCTATGAAAATCTTAGTGGGTTGAGTTGTGATAGCCCGTAAAAATCACAAATGGGGTTTTATTGTGGTGAGCCCGTGAAAATCACTAGGAACTGTATAAGGTTGTTAAGGTGAACTTGTGAAAACCTTGAAATAGTGAAAGCCAAATTTGCAAGGGTAGTAGTTTTGAGTGGAGTGGGTATGATTTGTAAGAACCGAACCACTATAACCCCTTTGTGCCCTGTGGTGAATGCTTATTTCCTTTTGGTGGTGAATGTTATTTATTTCATTTTTTGTGGTGAATACTGTATTTATTTTATCTTCTCTTGCCAGTTTGAAAGATCGATTGTAAATACATTTATGAAATAAGGTTGTCCTACCTAATATTTTAGTTGAAGGTTATCCTACGAATTATTTGGAATCAAGGTTTTAATAATTGAGCAATTGAGATCATATATTCCGTTTTTATTTTGATTATTTGGTATTGTCCTATTCACCCCCCTCTAGGACATCGATAATTTGTCTTTTCAACATTAAAGACAAGGCCAAGTTGGGACTAACATAATGGACGGTCCACATCAAAGGTTAGCCCCAAATGATGGATGGTGGATATTAAGGGTGGACAAAACAAACTTAAGGGAGAAGTACTTATGTGATGTTCGAAACCAAACATACTTTTCTACATTTTTGTGAATAAGTATGTTGTTTACTAAACATATTTACTGAGTAAGTAGAAACCAAGATAAGTGATCAAACTTAAGAGTTGACATCCTCAAGTATAGGGCTGCGTTATAGTAATAACTCGGTAAGACTGAGGTCGATTCACATGGAATTTAGTGAGAATACACTAAGAACTTAATCTAAGAAAATGGTTGGTCTAGGTTTTTAATCCAATGGAATAGAAGAGTTGTAAAAATAATTATAAAAATAACTAAGGATCCATGAATTCCCAGTTAATAGACTTTTGAATTTAATTCGTCATCCCGAGTTGATAACTCAACTTGAACTAGATTGCACTATGTTCTAATCGGAAGAAAACATAATAATATCGATCAAAAACATCCAACATAGATTAGAATCATGATAAGCTTGATCTCTCATGAAGATCTTGGTAATCACATCGTAGGAAATTGAAATCATCTAATGTATCGGGAGGCGACAATAGATCAAACAACTTCACAGACTGATTCCTTCCCTAATATAAGAATTTACTCACATCTAATCACAATTCAACATGAAAACCTTAACTTTCATTGAAGAAATGAATTAACTATCAAATATCCATTAAAAGGTCCATCACTTAGCCTTGACTAAGAGATTAGCCAAGCATGACAAGTTGTGGACCCCATTTCACATTTCCAACTCATCTATAGGCTTCCGCACATGTGGGTCCACGAAACCTGTGTTGTGGACCCCATTTCACATTTCCAACTCATCTATCTCTAAAGAAAGTTGTGTGGCCAAGCGCAACTATGACAAGTTGCGCACACCCTCACAACTTAGTCTCTTCGCAACTCATGACCCGTGCAAGTCACATTCCCTTCACTTATATGCTCCATTTCATTCTTCATTTCTTCTTTTTAAAACTTCTTTCCTTAACCAAATTTTATGCTCCAACAGATGCCCCCTTGATCCGAGATTTGACCACTCTAGGTCAACTTTAATGATCAATTTCCTTCTCAGGGTTTTGAGTTGCGCGGGTGCGAGTGTGCAACTCACAGCAGGTCCCACTGGTCTATAAATTTCAAAACTCCAGCCATTTCTTACTTCAAAATTTTTTCTCTCTGCCAAACCTCTTTTCGTACAACTCTCCCGCACAACTCCCCAGCACTTAGTGCAAAAAACCTTCGTTCTGAAACTCTGCCAAAATTTTCTTAATTTCCCGAACTTAACCAATTTCTCTTGACTATTTAGCCATGGCTCACACTAAGAGAACCTTTTGCATCATAGAAGAACCTACAGATCAACTTCCAACGCAAGTCTTCCGGGCTCTTCTTAAACTCCTGAACCTTCTCCAGCTCTTGCACCTTCTTCTATGGCTCCGATAACCACTTCTTCCCCTTCGACACATGAAGACCGCTCATGGAAGCGAATCAAAGTGACTAAGAAACGTCCTGCTTACATAAAGGAGTCAATCCTGCCCATCCTTGACTTTTCTGATAGAATCAAAACATTTTCTTGGCCGATATGCCAGGCAATCATTTTCGAAGAAATAACGGGGCCTCCGAAGCAAGGTCGCGAAAATGACTGGGAATCTTGGCTGAAACTAATAGCCAATTTGCACACCGACATCATCCGATCTCCCGTGAGAAAAGATACACCACCCCCATCGCTTTCTCAAAAGAAGCGGAAGAGATCGAAAAATCAGGAACTTCAAGAGAAAATCAAGGAGCATAAGAAGAAAAAACTCCTAAACACTTGGGACACTGTGAAGGTCCAAGATAGCTATATCAAATTCAACAGTCCTTTTAGGAACAAGTTAATAACGATCCCATTAAATATTCGACGTCATCTGTCCATCCTTCAAAGTGAGTTGACGGATCGAACGACTCAAAGTCGAATGATGTACACTCCAAACTGGTCGATGAGAGAACCTAGAATGCTAGAAGGCATTCTGTCAGAAAAGGGATCGAGATAGCAAGTCGGCAAAGTCCATCCCATGCGATTTCTTATCCCTTATTACAGTCCACATGAGCTGTTTTCCACAGATTTCTATGAAACGGTGTGCCAACGTTTCAGAGAAAGAAGATCACTATGGGGCAATGATGAATTCTGTACATGCGACTTCTTAACATCATGCAAGTACTATACTGACTAGGTCAAGGCCATCCTTAACAAACATTCTGCAACGTTGATGGAGGTCGGTCTTTACGGCGCGATCGAAGCTACCTTGGAGTATTTCTACAAAGATCATATGATCTATAAACTATTTCTCAGTTATCAGTGTTCCACCACCAATTCTTTTCATTTGCCCCTTGGCAAAGTCAGTATCACCCTGTGGGACCTACATAGAATGGCGGGACTTCCCATAACGGGTTGCTTCTTCGACGAGTACATTCCCACCAACGAGGAATTTTCGCACTTCTCCTCTTCCATGCGACAAGCATTAGTGCCAGATGCTTCTATCGAACTCTTCAGGGAAATGTCTAAGTTTCCTGATATCAAAAAGATCCCCCACTTCCTCTGGCTAGCTCACTTTTCCCAAGAGTTGCAGTATATCTTCTTTCTTCTCTCTTTTTTTTTTCTTGTATCTTGATTTCACGCACTTTACTAATATCGTTCTCATTCATCCCCTTCTTTCTCTTGCAGGTTTAAGAATAGTCATTCTGACGAATTGGAAAATGCCCACCGCAGGGTGAAGAGCCCTTCAGAATTCACACCCAAGGGCGAATTAGCAACTTTCCCGGCGTACTGGCTCAGTATCGTCATGCTACCAAGTTCCAAATGGGCTGACGCTATCAAACCTTCTATATTTGTCATCGCAAGAGGACTGACAGAAGGGCGAAGATACTCATTAGCACCCCCTGTACTCTGTTCACTATATCGGGCCTTTGGTAACATCGCTACGCATTGCCAGAATCCATCCATCGGGGCCAGCTCAGCGTTTACGTGGCATTATTTTTTCGAGTGGTTAGGTATATATTTCCCACGTACATACGACGACCCTGAAAAAGCTTACGTCCATCCCTTACGACTTCCATTATGCCATTATCAGTGGAGAATAATGCCGAAGAGGATGTACGAGTGGGTGATCGACACAATCGAGTCGATGAATACTATCAACTTCAATCAATTCTCATTTTCTCAATATATTGTGAATCACGAAGCTACTGATGATGAAGATCTTCCTCCGGCCGAGCGAGCCTTTTTCATCTCGATACGATCTAACAGCCTACCTTTACGAGAAGGTAGTGAATTTTGGAGGGAACCCTACTATCCAAGTAGGTTTGCACGGCAGTTCAAATACGATCAGAACATCCCCGATCATTTTGAAGTGGTTACTCGTACCATGCAGAGTTACGGCGTTGGGCCTTACAATTGGGGGCTAGTTTGGAGACAACTACTCGCAGCCCGAATCAACTCAAAATTCATCATTCCGAGTTTTGGATGTTTCATCCGCATGACTTATCCATGGATGCGATGGTGGGTGCATCAATCATTCCTCATTCGCCGATGCTTACCGGTAGATTCGCCTATATGGATCCCCGCTCCTTGGATTAGGAAACGCAATCTCATAGAGGGAATAGGCTACACCGTTGAATGCGATCATGCCCCTGCTCTTGGCGAAGTGTGTATAAAAATTTCTGTGGAAGAGCCCATTCATGAGGTTAAGCCCACCAACACTCTCGAAGGTTGGATCACTACAAGTTTCCCTTAACGCACTTCAAGACTCAAAGGAAACATGCTAGTAGGGAAGATGCTCCTACGGACGCCGTCGAAATACCTCATGTCTCTGCTTCCATAGACCCTACTCCTATTCCAGAGGCTGACAGTCCTTCAGAACCTCAAGAGGTGCCTTCATCTGTTGAACCACCACCATATGCACGCCGAGATCCTCGTCACCCGTGACTAGATCAAAGATGGGGGCGAGGTCTTCCGTATCCTTGATAATCGTTGCCACAGAAGCTCTCGCCTCTACTAAAAAAAGGCAATCGACAAGGAAGGGGAAGCAAGTAGTCATTGA
This sequence comes from Magnolia officinalis, assembly GCA_021015155.1. NCBI lineage: Eukaryota > Viridiplantae > Streptophyta > Magnoliopsida > Magnoliales > Magnoliaceae > Magnolia > Magnolia officinalis. The sequence goes on from JAJHSJ010000014.1 coordinate 34,622,352, forward strand.
GGAACCATCTCTAAACTCGTCATCATCTTCGTCGTCCTCAGAAAAAGAAGACGAAGGATCCTCCTCCAGCGATTCCCCTCCTACTGACCGTGAGTCATCTTCTAATGATTTAGAGGAAGAGGGAGAACTGAATGCAAATGAAGAGGTGGGAGAAGAAATAGAAGTAGCGGAAGAAGGAGAAGTAGATGTGGATGAGGCAGAAGGAGTGGTAGATGTGGGTGATAATGAACGAATCGGCGTAACTACGGAGATCGATGAAGATATTCCTCAAGAAAAGATCCCCCCTGCCACCACTACTAGTATTATCGAGGAAGAAGAGCCCCTCGACTACGGAGAATATGAAGACACAGCCGGGGCTGACTTAACTTTGTCATTTAGCAGCAACTACTCTACTCTCCCACGTGCGACACTTTCAAACTCTCTAGCCAATGTCACAATGTCTCTAGAGACTCTTCTGGTTCCTACAGGCGTAACTCAGGTTGCTCTGCCTATTCCTGCTTCGGCAAGCGCTCCGCTAAAAAGGTTAGGGAGCCTCTCGGGCTTTTAATCAAAACCAGAAGAGCAGTTCGTGGAATAATTTTCCCAACAAAGCCAACCGATATTGCTACTCCGACTACTGTGGCATTAAGTACTGAAAACCAGGCACCAACTTTTGTCAACATGGCTTCAAACTTACTGGACCATCTGCTCTTCTAGAAGAGAGTCAATCCCAAGAAACAGCAATCCCTACTCTGATGCCTTCAACAGCTACAGGTATACTTTACTATATTTTCTTGCTTTATAATGATAACCTGCAATCCACTTCCTAACTTGTATTTTTTATTCATATTTTATAGTTCACGATGTCTCCAGCGGCTCTGCGAGCTCCAATTCCATCGACACTGTATCAAACATCATATCCCTAGAGAAAATCTCCCCTCCCGGACTATCTTTATTGAGGAGCTCATTGTCGGCAGCCATATACATCTTCAAGGACCCTGATCAATGGTCAAATCTGGAAATAGTGTTGTCATCTTTGGAGAATGCAACAAAGATTGCCATGATCAATATATCTCCTTTGCGCGAGTCTCTTTACCATTTTTGTGAGACTTTTCACAAACTAGGAGATGCCCAGAATATGATCGTTGCTCCTTAAATCCTCACCCGCCAACAAGAATTGTCATAACTTAAAGAGAAAGTCTCAAGGGCAATGACGACGATCTCCAGCTACGACAAAGAATTTCACTCTCTGAAAGAGCAGGTAAAGGCTTCTAAGTATTCTTCAACCGCGATTACTAAAAGGATTACGATCCTTGTTGAGGGTCAAATATTGCATATCAGACCCCAGTTATTATCTGGATTTACGAACTTATACTGTTTAATGGACCTATTTAATCGTGTTTGTGATGCAGGATGTATTTAGGAGCTTGAACTGAAAATGGGTATTAGAAGCATGGTTTTAGTGCTCAAGATTCACCAAGGCAAGGAACGGACTCCATGGGATCAAAATCAATAGATTTACAAGCCAGGGATCCGGGAAGATCAAGCCGTTCATGTTAAAGAGGCCTGAAATTGGTCCAGAATGCAAGATCACGGGGTTCCCGCCATCGAATTGACACGAAACTTCATACATGCCCTGGGGACCATAAATAAACTGTACATATGAAATTTCAAGCATTGGATATCTCTAGAAGTGGGTTAAAGGATGGATCGGCCCAGTAATTCATTAAGTGGGGTCCACCTGACAGCAGGATATGCTTCAACTTTGGTCTCAACCCCTTAATCGGGGAGACAAAACATATGGACGGTTCAGATTTCTCATAAACATCACGTTGGGACCCATGTACATACGGTGTGCGTGCACCGTGTACATGCACTGGAAGTGCATTGTACCACCGCGACCCGTCAAAGTCGGTTTGACCGACCGATTTCAGCAAAAATGGAAATATCCGTTTTCTCCACAGCGTGAACGCCGTCCGAGGATCGGATGTAAATGTGGACCCCACTTATTGTCCAAAGGTGTAATCCAGACCGTCCATTTGTTCCCTGGGACATCTATTTTCACTGCCTAGGTGGTATAATTGCAAATAATTATCAGGAGTGAAATCCAGCCGTTCAAAAGCAAACGGACGGTAGAGCAGGAAATCATGTGGGCCGCGTCAGCAACAATCCAAAACAAGCCCTCTCCGACTGAATTTTCATCATGCATCTAGTGGATGGCGTGGATTTTACAGAAAAAGAGTGGAATGGGACCCACCGACTTCATAGCGGAAGAGATCCACGATCTCTGTTACAGCGTCCGGGATTCATCCGAATTTTTCGGGCGGTTGTGGCCCACCACATTTGATCAAATGGAGGATCTGATCCGTCCATCGTGTAGCTCATCCACAAATTCCCCAAGGGACGTTGTTTCTTTGAAAAGAAAGCAAAGGAAGATGGGAGTTTTCGTTGCCGTTTTCTGACTGCGAAAAAGCTTTCGCTGCAGCTGTGAAACGTCCGGTTTCTGCTGCGAAACTGAAGTCGATCGACGCTCTCTTTCGTCCCTGGCAGCTATAAAGAGAAGAGAAAAGAGAGAGCCAGCAGTCTCACGTGAAGAGAGAGAGAGAGAGAGAGAGAGAGAGAGAGAGAGAGAGAGAGAGAGATTAGTTAGTTTTCTTTGTTTTGATTTTTACTTTGGCGTGATCTAGCCAACATGGTTGGCTAAACCCCTTAGCTAGGGCTAAGGGGTGAAGCTTGTAGCTTGATGGGTCTGCTTCTATCGATATGATTCATGTTAGACTGAATTGTTGATTGATTGCAGCAAGATTAATGGGAATACTTCTGGTTTTAATGATTTAGGCCCCGTTTGTTAAATCTGAAATCTAAAGCCTGAATCTGAAATCTGAAGCCCGAATCTGAAATCTGAAGCCTAAATCTGAAATCTGAAGTCAAAAAACTTGTTTGGTAACTATGGCTGAAGTCTGAAAATTAAGTACTGAATTTGAAACAATCTGTTTGTTAACAAACATCTGAAATGTCTGAAATATGTTAATTTGACACATTTGCCCCTATCTATTTCCTGTTTGGAAATGCTTTACATTATAAAGAAATTATTTCTTATTAAATGAAAATAAAATATTTTATTTAATTCAAATAAACTATAAAGTACTTAATAGAAAATTAAAATATCATTATTCATAAAAACAGATAAAAATTTAATGATTTGCATGTATAAGTGTGGCGGCAATTTCTTCTCGCATATTAGACATAATAGTTTGTTCAAAGTTTCCAAATACTCCTTCCACTTCAGGCATATCATTCTCTGATTCGATATTCATCTCTGAAAGAACATTTTCATCATTGTATTGTTGGAAGAGTGGATCGGAGATGGATTCCTTTCTGATGTAGTTGTGTAGTGTCATGCATGCAATAACTATGTCTCTTTGCGTTGGGAAGGAATATGGTGTCATCCGCTTCAAAATTGCAAAATGCGCCTTCAACATGCCAAAAGACCTTTCGATTACATTCCGTAACTTTGCATGCATATGATTAAAAACCTCCTCTTTACTAGTAAGCCGCCCACTACTACGAAAGTCACCCAACCAATACCGAGCATTACGATATGGTGCCATAAATCCTCTTGTGTGAGTGTAAGCAGCATCAACAAGATAATATTTATCTACATAAAAACAAATGACATTTTAGCAAAATTTCAAGTTATAATTTCACTAAGCTATATGAAAAAATATATTAAATATTACCAGGATGGGGCAACGGAAATTTCTTATTTGGATCAAGTACAGCATCCATAAGTACCCTTGAATCATGTGCCACCCCTTCCCATCCAGCTATAACATATGTAAAAATCATATTAAAGTCACAGATGGCCATAACGTTCTGAGCACATTCACCCCTTCCTCTTCCTCTGTAAGGTATTTGTTTATCTGTCGGGATACATGCAAGAATGAGGGTTCCATCTAACACACCAACGGCACCCTAAACATTAAAGGTAAATTGTTAATCCTTGCGTAAGATGATTAAATTATAAGTAAATATATTTATATTTTTTTATATGAAGTTTTACCTTAAATATTTGCCGAAGATGTCGGTGTGTTCTGATTTCTTGGACATTTTGATCGAATGATGGAGTGAAGTGACAAATTTCTTTGGCAAATTTTAACATAGCCAATAATACCTCATGAAAGTATTTATGCACTGTTTGTGTTGAATGTACAAATCGATTTCTTACCAATCTATTCGAAGGTTATGACTAATTGTTATTATAAACATGGCAATCTTTTCCTCGAGTGATACATATCTACTATCAAATAACCACCTTGGAATGCGAAACAAGTTACACAAACTATTGAATGTATTTTTCTCCATTCTAAACAATTCGTAGCAAACTGAAGATGGACCATCTAGCAATTCTTTCACAAAATATGATCCAGGTAATGCAGGAGAACTTGCTTGTATTCTGTTAGTAGATGTCTCTAAATAATTAAATAGCAGCTTTAATACAATAATCTTCAATAATTTCTTCTGTTCATTTGTTAATGCCATAATTCTGTCAACATCGAAAGTAAAGACTTCAATTAGATGTTTAAACAATTAACTAGTTAAGATTAACAAATCTCTTAAATAGATTATATCAACAAAAATATAAAGTCTATAAGCAAAACTAATGTCAAAACATTAAAGAAAAAGAAATAAGACTAATGTAAAAAATATGAAAAAATAAACCACACACTAATCTAAAGTCTCTGTCCAAGGCTTCATATCCTCTTCTTCCTCTAGAAGCATCCACACTTCTCTATTCTCTTTCTTCTGGGTAAATGATTTTAGATCTTTAAAGTATAATGGATCTGGTCTTCTTATTGATGACATGCTGTTTAATTTCATTAAACATTCCTTGATAGTGGGTCCTTCTGCATCTGTCTTTTCCAACTGATGTATGAGTGCATCTACGCTGCTTTGGATATCCTTCTTCCTATTTGGTTTGTGTCGTTTGCGTTGATGAGCTTCTAAATCGATAAGCGGTGCCTGTTAGCATTCTTTAGTAGCTAGATTTATGTTAATACCGAGACTGTCTAAATTGATTTCATTTTCACTCATAGGTGTATTTGAAGGTATTTGAGATGACGACCCAAAATACTCCTCAGGAAGATTGTCGCTATGTGTTGTGTAGGCTTCAGCACCAGTTGCAACAAAACCTTCAAATAAGGCCCTCAATTCGTTCTCAAATGCTAGTGGTCTATTTTGGAATTGAGCTGCATTCTTATTTGCCTACAATAAAAATATTATAAAATCATGTCTTAATTTGATGAAAGACAAATTTTTTTATAAATATATAACAAAATTTCATAATTACCTTTATGTACTCATCCCATCTTTCTTCAGGCCAATCGAAATGGCCCGTCAATGCATTGTGCCTATGTCCCGTAATGCTTATCAATTTAATCCACGCAGTATACTGTACTTTCAGATAATCCCATAAATTCTTCAATTGCTTTTGATTAAATTCTTTTCCCGTACGCTTTTTCAACTCAATTATTAATTTGTTCCATGCTTGTTTGGTCAAGCTTGACCCTGACCTACCACCCTTATGTGCTTCTTCAAGACAACAATCAATAAATATTTTTTTCTCCAAATCACTCCATCTTGCCCTGCCACTATCCCTTGAAGTCATCGCTACAATAGCCTAGTATAAACTAAGAATTGTTTAAAGAAGAACAATTGGGTAAAAATCTTTTAATAAATTTACTTGATTAAAATAAATAGAAAAGACAAAAACTTAAGAAAATCATGTCAATCTTTAAAGATAAAGAGACTGTAATACCTATCGAAGAGAAATATTTATAATCCTTTATAAAGATGCTGAAAAAATAATCGATGATGCAATGGAGAAGTGAATGAGAAACCTGATGTATCTTAGAAAAAAATAAATGTGAATTGGTACTACACCAGATGATTTTCCGCCAAGTTTGATCTCCTTAAAACTGTTCATTCAACTTGAGCTCGATGAGCCCATATAGGCTTCTAACGCAGGAGCTTCCCGCGGATTGCGTACGGACGCTGTCTGAACGCAATCCACGTCTTTTCCCATGAGAACCGCGTACAGTGCAGAAACGGATTGGCTACTCCCCAGCCACTGTGGTCGGTGCTCTGTTAGCCCCTCCATGATGTATGTATTTCATCCATTCCGTTCATCCATTTTTACATATCATTTTAGTGCTTCACCCCAAAAATTAGAGGGATATAAATCTCAGGTGGATCACACCATATGAAAACAATAATGATTGGATATGCACCATTAAAATCCTCCTACGGCCTAGTGTATTGTTTATTTGACATCCAATCTTTTTATTAGTTCATACAGTCCTAGATGAAGGGAAAAAAACAAAGATAAGCTTGATCCAAAACTTTTATGTTCCCCAAAAAGTTTTTAATGGTCGACGCTATTCAACACTGTTTCCTGTAATGTGGCCCACTTTAGATTTTTAAATATCTAATTTTTGTCCCAAACCATGAAATAATCTAAGAAAATAGATAGATGGCATGGATGAAACAAATACATCATTGTAGGGCCCACAGAGCACCAACCATCAGCCATAGGCCAGTGGCAGTGGGAGTAGCAGGTCCGTCCCGGCTTCTAACCAAGGGACGCGGATTTCCTGCGAAAGCCTTTAGCAGGAAGTTCCTGCGCAAGGATACTGGGTGGAGCCCACCTACATGTTTTTGATAAATCCAATCCGTCCATCCGTTTTTCAAGATAATTTAAGGACTTAAGATAAAAAATTAGGTGTATATAGAACTAAGGTGGGACACACGAGATGAAACAGTGATCATTCGGTGAGCACTGTTGAAGCATTCTTATGCCCAAAAAATTATTGTATCAGTCTATACTTTTAGTTTTTTCACTTAATCCCATTGACAATGACCTTATAAATGGTTTAGATAACATATAAACATCAAGGTGAAGCCTGGGAAGATTTCAACAGTAGAAATTTCTTTCCTTAATTTTCCCTCTCGTGTGACCCACTTAAGATTTTTATCCCCCTCATTTTTTGTCCCACGCCCTAAAATGAGATCTCAAAATGGATGGACGGAATGGATTTCTCACATACATTGTGGTGGGCCCCACCAGATCCTTGCGCAGGAACTCCTTTCGCAGGCGGCGTCTTTGAAGAGGACGCAGACTGCGTACTAGCCCCGCCCGTCCCTGGCTCCGAACGGGCTGATCTGTGGGTGGGCCCACTGTGATGTATATGTACATCCAAACCCTCAATCCATTTTCTCAGATTATTTTAAGGCATGAACATAAAAATGGGGCAGATCCAACGCTCAAGTGGACCACACCAAATAATAATCTTGGTTGCATTAAAATGCACTAGTTGCATTAAATGGAAGAGTCATCTGTGATGTGGTCCATTTAATCGTTGGATATGACTCATTTTTGTTTTGATGCCTTAAAATAACATGAGAAAAGGGATAGAGGGTTTGGATGCCCAAAGAGCTAGGGACGGGGGTAGTACGCAATCCGCGTCCGTTGTACAAACGTTTCAAAGAGATCAAAGTTACATGGGCCACTGTGATGTTTTTTTTTTTTTTCTTACCATCCAACCTATTCAGTAGGTCATATAGACGTGGATGAAGTGAAAACACAAATATCAGCTTGATCTGAAACTTCTCCAACTCTCAAGAAGTTTTTAACGGTGGACATTCAATCCTCACCTTATGGTCTAATTAATTATTGGACTTGCTTCTTTGATTGGATTATACCTTGAATTAGCTAAAAAAGTTGATGAACGGTGTGGATCAAACACATAAATTATGGTAGGGCATAAAAAAGTTTCATAAGTTAAAGGTTGATTTTGTATTGTGCGGATTCCGTATAACTTGAAAAGGGGTATTTTTGGAATCAAAAAATTTTTGTTTAATGAAAAATCACGGAGCGCATTCCGTGTTCACCATTAAGCCAGATTCCTATCACGGAAAGAATTCAGTGAAAAACCACTTACCGCTTTCCGTCTTCCGCGTTAACAACGCATTAACAAACACCACTAAACACGGAAAATTTTTCCCATTCCGCGTTAAGTGCAAAAATTCAGCGTTAACAAACAGGCAGTTAGTATGACTGATATTACATTAGATCTGTGATGGCTTGAGTTTTCCTTTTTCTTATTCTGATTATGGGGTTAGAAGCCCTGTTGTTCACCATCGTCTCCTAGGCATGGTTGGATGACGGAACTCTTCCTGACGCTCATACATCATACAGATCAGTTGTGGATTGGTTGAACTTTGTTGTTGGCTTTGTCTCATAGGCATGGTTTTGTGATGGAATCCATTCTGATTTATAACCGTCTGATCTATTGAAACTGCATTAACCAAGGTTCAATCTTTATATCTTTTAACGTAGAATTCCTTGATCTTTACAAGTGGATCCCCTGAATTCCTAGTTCCCTTCCTTGAATTCTCTTAAGCTTAAGTTAAATATTTCACCATTATTATTCAAATCACCTGATTTAGATTATATCTTATTCCAATTCTAGTTCTAGTCAGTTTCAGAAGACGTACAAGTTTCAGTCCCTGTGGATTCGACCTCGGTCTTACCGAGTTTTATTACTACATCACAACCCTATACTTGGGGTGTGAACAAGATTTTGGAGCCGTTGCCGGGGATTGATGGTTACGTTTTTTTGAAATTAACTGGTTTTAGGGTTAGTTTAAGATTAGGACCTTTTTGATTTTTAGGTTTTATTTTTAGAATTTTCTAATTCAGGTTTTCCTTTAATTTTTAGAAATTTTCTTTCAAGTAACTTTCTATTTTTTGATAGTTTTCCTTTTTTTAGAAACTAACCCAACTTTCTTGTTTTGTAGGATTCTGAGATAGGTTTCTAAATTGGTAATTTCTCTCTTAATTTTTTTCCTTGCTATTTCTATATTAGGATTCCTTTTTAGTAAGTTTCTAATTCTAACTCTTTTAGATTCTAATTTTGTTTCCTATTTTATTCTGTTTAGAAACTAACTTTCCTGTTTTGTAGGCCTTTTAGAAATTTCTAATTCGGTAAGCTCTTTCTAATTTCTACTTTCTATTTTTCAAATTTCTATTACTAACTTACTTTCTAGTTTATAACTTTCCTAAATTGTTTTAGAAATTTTATACTCTCTTAGGAATTTCTCTTTTTCTAAATTAGAAACTAGTTTACTGCTATTTCTCTTCTTAGGATTTTCTAATTTTAGGTTAGAATTTCTCTACTTTCTATTTTTAGAACTTTTATATTTCTAGGCTTTCATTTAATTTAGAAATTATTTTTTTTTTTTCCTTTTTAGAAACTAACATTACTTTCTATTTTAGGATTAGGATTTCTAATTTAGAACTTTCTAACTTTAGGTTTAGAACTTTCCTCTTTTATTTTTAGAAACTAGGTTAGTTATTTTCCTTTTTAGAAACTCTTCCTAATTTTAGAAACTAACTCATTTTTGCTTTATTTTTAGAAACTTTCTAATTCTAGGTTTAGGAAACTTTCCTTTTCTAGAAACTAACTTTGTTTCCACCTTAGAATTTTCTAACTTTAGAATTTCTATTTTTAGGAACTAATATCTTTTGGTTTCTTTTTGCAGGATCTTAATTTAGGGACTCTAATTTAGTAACTTCCTTCCAACCCTTTCTTCTTTTTTTTAGATTTTTATTTCCCTTCTTAAGATTAGGTTTAGAATTTGATTGAGGGCTGTGAGTGTTTCATGCCCAAGTGGGCTCGTGACAACACTCGACGTCTCTTGACTGAAGGAGGATTAGTTGAGGGGTTAACTGTCCATCGCAGGACTAGACACCGCTCGAATTCCCCCGAGTTAATTGAGGATATGGCTGAAAATCAACCTCGTCTACCCCAACCTAGGGTAGAAGATGTCCAGGATGAGAATGAGGTTCATCAAGCACCCCCGCCTCGTACCTTACGAGATTACTTACAACCGGCAGGGGTGAGTACGCCCTCATGCATGGTTTTTAAGGAGAATGCAGGACATATGGATATCAAGCCAGGGGTGATCCAACTCCTTCCTAAATTTCATGGGCTTGAGTCAGAGAATCCATATCTACATCTGAAAGAGTTCGATGAGATCATGACTACCCTATACTTTCCTAACGTGTCTGATGACACGGTCAGGTTAAAACTTTTTCCCTTTTCTTTGAAAGAGAAAGCCAAGACGTGGTTACATTCACTACATCCTCAATCTATTGGCAGATGGAATGACATGACAAGGGAGTTTATTAAAAAGTTTTTTCCATATCATAAGACGAACACCCTTAGGAAGTCGATCATGAACTTCACCCAAAGGGAAGATGAAACATTCTTCCAATGTTGGGAGCGGTTCAAAGATCTTGTCAGTTCATGCCCACAACATGGTTTTGAAACGTGGCGCATCACGAACTTTTTCTACGATGGACTGACGTCTCCCATGCGCCAATTAGTTGAGACAATGTGTAATGGGGAGTTTATGAATAAAGGTGTCGATGAGGTGTGGGACTACTTTGATAAACTTGCTGAGAACACACAAACATGGGACATCTCCCCTAGACCGAGTACTACGCCTAGGACGACTCATTCCAAAGAAAAAGGTGGAATGTACCTCCTGAAAGAGGATGATGATATTAACGCCAAGGTAGCCAATCTCACTTGAAAACTCGAGGCCATGGAATTAAAGAAGGATAAGGCCAAGGAAATTGTTTGTAGTATTTGTGGTTGCAACATTCACACTACTGAGAATTGCCCAACTATATCTGCCTTTCAAGAGGTATTGAATAAGCAATCCAATGCAATAAGCAATTACCAAAGACCTTTCAGTGGGCCCACCTCTAACACATACAATCCTGGCTGGAGAAACCATCCAAACTTCAGTTGGAGGAATGGACAAACCGCTACACCTCAAGGTTTCCTAAATCAAAATCCAACTCAAGAGAAACCTCAAGAGGATTCGGTTCTGAAACATTTTCAAAAGCAAGAGCTTTTCAATCAGGGTATGCTACAGGCCTTTGAAGACCTTACAAAAGCAATACAAGGACTTAAGGCTGAAAATGCGATTGGGAACAAGGGGAGCTTCCTAGCTCAACCTCTTCCTAATCCTAAACCGCAATATGAAGTTAGCAACCCAAGCTCTTCAAATCAGATGGAGCAAGCTAAATCTATCACCACTCTTAGGAGTGGAAAGATCATTGACAAAACCATTCCGGTTAGGGCTGAAAAGCCTAAGGACCCGGAAGTGGATAAAGAAGATGGATCTAGCCGTGCCCCACCAGAGTTAGAACCGGAACCTCAAGGGAAGCCGGTTGCTCCATTTCCCCAACGGTTGGTTGCACCAAAACCTCTCTCTAACTCTCAGGATATTCTAGAGGTGTTGAAACAAGTAAAGTCAACATTCTCTCTACTTGATGCTGTGTGTGAAACAAATACCTTCCTATGCCAAATTTGAAAGACTTATGTACGACCAAAAGACGGCAAAATATTCAAAAGAAAATCTTCCTGACTGAGAAAGTGAGTGTCATCCTAAAGCAAGATGTGCCGCAAAAATTCAAAGACCCCGGTAGCCCAACTATATCATGTGTAATTGGGGACTATCGAATTAATCACGCACTTCTTGACTTAGGAGCGAGCGTTAATCTTATTCCCTACTCGGTATACAAACAGTTGGGTTTAGGTGAATTAAAACCCACCTTAACCACACTACAACTTGTTGATCGCTCTGTTCGTGTACCAAGAGGGATAATTGAGGATGTGTTGGTCCAGGTTGATCGATTTTACTACCCAGTAGATTTCATCATCCTGGATACCGAACCCATCAACAATACAAGCACTCAGATTCCCGTCATTCTTGGTCGCCCATTCCTTGCCACTTCAAACGCAATTATCAATTGCAGGAATGGTGTCATGAGTATGTCTTTCAGGAATATGACATTAGAAATGAATATCTTTTTCAACACTGGCAGACGGGTAGAGGAAGATGACGATATCCACGATATTAACATGATCGATACTTTCGTAGAAGATAGGACACCCCTTACCTTATCCTCTAATTCTCTAGAGACGTGCCTGGCCCACTCCCATGAGTTTGATGATGACATAATTAGGGAGACGTGTGCCATGCTTGATGCGGTACCGGTACTTGAAGTTAACCGGTGGAGGCCACAATTTGAAGAGTTACCCCAAACTGATGAAGTGTCTCTACCGTCTAACCTCAAGCCACCGAAGCTTGACCTAAAACCTTTGCCCTCGGATTTAAAATATACATACTTAGGTCAAGATGAGACATACCCGGTGGTGATTTCTGCCCACCTTGAGAAAGAACAAGAGAGTATGCTCATATCTACTCTCCTGGTGCATAAGGGAGCCCTTGGATGGACAATCGCGGACCTCAAGGGAATCGACCCCTCGATTTGTACTCATCGCATATATCTTGAGGATAATGCGAAGACTGCTCGACAACCACAACGTAGACTAAATCCAAACATGAAGGAAGTGGTTAAGGCCGAGGTTCTTAAACTATTGGATGTGGGTATCATATACCCTATATCTGATAGTCAATGGGTGAGTCCAACTCAGGTGGTTCCTAAGAAGTCCGGGATCACCATCGTAGCCAATGCCAATAATGAAGTCGTGCCGACTAGAGTTACTACTGGTTGGAGGATGTGCATTGACTACAGGAAATTAAATACCGTCACGAGGAAAGACCACTTTCCTTTGCCCTTCATTGATCAGATCTTGGAAAGGTTAGCTGGTCATTCCTATTACTGTTTCTTTGACGGGTATTCGGGCTACAATCAAATAGAGATCGCCCCTGAAGATCAAGAAAAGACTACGTTTACATGTCCCTACGGCACCTTTGCTTACCGAAGGATGCCGTTTGGATTATGTAATGCTCCTGCCACCTTCCAGCGATGTATAATGAGCATATTTTCTGACATGGTGGGGCAATATTTAGAGGTCTTCATAGACGATTTCTCTGTTTTCGGTCCATCTTTCAGCGAGTGCTTGAAAAGTCTTAAATGTGTGCTGAAAAGATGTGAAGAAAAGAACTTGGTACTTAATTGGGAGAAGTGCCATTTCATGGTTCAGAAGGGAATTGTCCTTGGACACATTATTTCATCCAAAGGAATCGAGGTGGATAAGGGAAAGATCGATCTTATCTCTAACCTACCTCCACCCAAGAACATAAGGGACGTGCGATCCTTCTTAGGACACGCCGGGTTTTACAGAAGATTCATAAAGGACTTTAGTCTCATTTCTCGTCCTCTATGTAATCTACTTCAAAAGGATGCACCATACGAGTGGACTGAACCATGTCAGGAAGCTTTCACTAAGCTTAAGGGCATATTGACTAGTGCACCTATCATACAGCCACCTGACTGGAGCATTCCTTTTGAACTTATATGCGACGCGTCTGATTATGCTCTTGGGGCAGTTTTAGGCCAGAGAAAAGATAAGAAACCCTACGTTATTCATTATGCAAGTAAGACTCTAAATCCTGCCCAAGTGAACTACTCGACTACGGAAAAGGAACTCTTAGTCGTAGTGTTTGCCTTGGACAAATTTAGGTCCTACTTGATCGGATCCAAGATCATTATTTACACTGATCACGCAGCACTTAAGTATCTCCTGCCTAAGAATGATGCTAAGCCCCGCCTGATAAGATGGATCCTCCTACTCTAGGAATTTGACCTAGAGATAAAAGATAAAAAGGGAGTAGAGAACGTAGTGGCTGACCATCTTTCTCGCCTTAATCCCTCTGATTCCTTTGAGACGACGCAGATTAATGACATGTTCCCTAACGAACAATTGTTCAGAGTCTCCCATTCGCCTTGGTTCGCTGATATCGCTAATTATCTTGCCACAGGTTCCATACCAACACATTGGACTGCGCAAGATAAGAAGAAATTTTTCACCGAGGTGCGCAAATTCTTTTGGGATGATCCATACTTGTTTAAATATTGCCCAGACCAAATCTTGAGGAGATGTGTGCCAGACAATGAGCATCAGAGTGTCATCTCCTTCTGTCACTCACAGGCCTCTGGTGGTCACTTTTCTACAGAAAAGACCACGGCCAAAATTCTACAGTGCGGCTTCTATTGGCCCACTATGTTCAGGGACACTCATGAGTTTTGCAAAGCTTGTGAGCGTTGTCAGAAATTGGGAGCATTGTCCCATCGAAATATGATACCCTTGAATCCCATTCTTATCATAGAGGCATTTGATTGTTGGGGCATCGATTTCATGGGGCCATTCCCTCAATCTTTTGAGAATTTATATATTTGCTTGTCGTAGACTATGTCACTAAATGGGTCGAGGCGATTCCGTGTCGAACTAATGACCATCGCACGGTCATTAAATTCCTGAAAGAAAACATCCTTTCCCGATTCAGAACGCCTCGAGCCATCATTAGTGATGGGGGCTCACACTTTTGTAATAGGCCATTCGAGAGTTTAATGAAGAAATACGGTATCTCTCATAAGGTGAGCACCCCATACCACCCACAGACAAGTGGGCAAGCTGAGATTTCTAATAGGGAGATCAAGCACATTTTGGAGAAAACGGTTAACCCTGATCGTAAAGACTGGTCAATCTGATTGACCGATGCCTTATGGGCTTACCGTACTGCTTTTAAAACCCCTATTGGAATGTCTCCCTTTAGACTCGTCTATGGGAAGGCTTGCCACTTGCCTGTGAAGTTGGAACATAGAGCCTACTGGGCGATCAAAAATCTAAATTTCAATCTGAACAACGCTGGCTCGCTACGCAAACTTCAATTAAATGAACTTGAAGAAATCCGGAACGACGCGTACGAGAACTCGAGAATTTACAAGGACAGGATGAAGGCATTTCATGATCAACATATTCTATGAAAATCATTCACGCCAGGCCAGAAAGTCCTTTTGTATAACTCTCGATTACATCTCTTTCCAGGTAAGCTTCGATCTCGTTGGACCGGCCCTTTTACTGTTATCACTGCATATCCTCATGGGGTCGTTGAGATAAGAGACCCCGACAATGGCAAGGAGTTTAAAGTAAATGGACATCGCTTAAAGCCATTTGTCGAGAAATTTGATTCAGAGGACATGTCCATGCCTCTGACTGATCCTGTTTACCAGGAATGATCTCCTAGTCTGATGGAGGTATAGGTAGGTTTCCTGTTTGCATAGGACTAGGGTAATTGCTTTGGTCTGGCTGAAGACGTTAAACTTAGCGCTCCTGGGAGGCAACCCAGCTTTTGATTCCATGATTAGTCAATTCAATGTTTGTGGGTAACATTGCTGAAAACCCTCATGAGACTACAACTCGTCCACTAGGGGCAACCTCGGGGTTTAAAGGCTTGTTGCATACGCTAAATGCAATCGAGAGTACCTGCGAAAGTGGTATAGGTAGGAGTTTATTTTTGTTATTTATGTTTTACTTTCGATTGGTTTCACTCTTGTGCTGACCCGCTCTCATGTTGAGATCTCTATGGAAAAGTTTCTCTCGACTCGTTACCCAGGTACTATCTTCCCATTACTTCTCATTTACTTTCATTGTCCCATGTGCATTGCATGCTTATATCTTTTACATTGAGGACAATATAGATTTTAGGTTGGGGGTGGGAGATTAGGTTTCCTAATCAATGTTTTCTTGGTCTTGAGCAAAATTTGTGAAAATTTAATTTTTCTGGAATTTCTTGTGAATTCGAAGTGATTTTGACGGCCATCTTAGATTTAGAATTACAAGATAAGTGATGTTAGTAATTTATGACTCTTGGATCCCGTTATTTATTAGATTTCACAGTTGAGTTCGAATTATCAATTCATGATTAGAAGCTTTAAAACATTGATGGAGTGATGATTTCACATATCACATCTCTCTTATGCATTAAGGTTTCAGTTTAATATTGAAGGATTGACTTGGTGATCAGTAAGCATGAAAGGAACCAACCTGGGAAATTTGTCCATCATGTTCAATAAGAAGAATGAAAGAAAATGAGAAAACCCAGCTACAAGATAGCTGCCTGCGGAAAGGGTTGGGCGAATGGACTTCACCATGGGTTTGCTCCCCATAGGTGTAGAGTCGATTCCCCATGGTTGACTTTGAAAAATAAATATAAAAAAAAATTCGGTGATTGATCTTCACCATAGGTTTGCTCCCTATAGGTGAGGATTTGATTCCTTTCATTAGCATTAATTTTGATGGAAAAATCAAGGGGTGGAACATTGATCTATGAGGCAGTTTTTGGTTTAGGTTTGGATTGTCATGAGTTTTCTTATTTATTACCAATGATATCATGAAAGAGAGAAGTAAATCTTAATGTTGATAAGCTGAGATACACTATACACTCGTGGAACTCAATGTGTAGAATTATTCTAGTTAATGGATTAATATTTGAACTTGATTATGAAGTTACCGAGAGCTTGATTCTAGGGGAAATTAATAATCAACACTCATGAATCTTAGAAATCTGGTATCTGAATTGGTTTTTTGAAATATCATTCGAATTTATAGAAATTGTCCTATAGTTCTTAATTTATTTTTCGCATACTTTGCTCGGGACTAGCAAAATGCTGGTTGGGGGTTGTGTTGAGGGTCAAATATTATATATTAGACCCCAGTTATTGTCTGGATTTACGAACTTATACTGTTTAATGGACCTATTTAATCGTGTTTGTGATGCAGGATGTATTTAGGAGCTTGAACTGAAAATGGGTATTAGAAGCATGGTTTTAGCGCTTAAGATTCACCAAGGCAAGGAACGGACTCCATGGGATCAAAATCAATAGATTTACAAGCCAGTGATCCGGGAAGATCAAGCCGTTCATGTTAAAGAGGCCCGAAATTGGTCCAAAATGCAAGATCACGGGGTTCCCGCCATCGGATTGACATGAAACTTCATACATGGCCTGGGGACCATAAATAAACCGTACATATAAAATTTCAAGCATTGGATATCTCTGAAAGTGGGTTAAAGGATGGATCAGCCCAATAATTCATTGAGTGGGGTCCACCTGACTACAGGATATGCTTCAACTTTGGTCTCAACCCCTTAATTGGGGAGACAAAACATATGGACAGTTCAGATTTCTCATAAACATCACGTTGGGACCCATGTACGTATGGTGTGCGTGCACCGTGTACGTGCACTGGAAGTGCACTATACCACCGCGACCCGTCAAAGTCGGTTTGACCGACCGATTTCAGCAAAAACAGAAATATCCATTTTCTCCACAGTGTGAACGCCGTCCGAGGATCGGATGCAGATGTGAACCCCACCTATTGTCCAAAGGTGTAATCCAGACCGTCCATTTGTTCCCTGGGACATCTATTATCACTGCCTAGGTGGTATAATTGCAAATAATTATCAGGAGTGAAATCCAGCCGTTCAAAAGCAAACGGACGGTAGAGCAGGAAATCATGTGGGCCGCGTCAGCAACAATCCAAAACAGGCCCTCTCCGACTGAATTTTCATCTTGCATCCAGTGGACAGCGTGGATTTTGCAGAAAAAGAGTGGAATGGGACCCACCGACTTCACAGCGGAAGAGATCCGTGATCTCTGTTACAGCGTCCGGGATTCATCCAGATTTTTTGGGCGATTGTGGCCCACCACATTTGATCAGATGGAGGATCTGATCCGTCTATCGTGTAGCCCATCCACAAATTCCCCAAGGGACGTTGTTTCTTTGAAAAGAAAGCAAAGGAAGATGGGAGTTTTCGTTGCCGTTTTTTATCTGCGAAAAAGTTTTCGCTGCAGCGGTGAAATGTCCGGTTTCTGCTGCGAAACTGAAGTCGATCGACGCCCTCTTTCGTCCCTGGCAGCTATAAAGAGAAGAGAAAAGAGAGAGCTAGCAGTCTCACGTGAAGAGAGAGAGAGAGAGAGAGAGAGAGAGAGAGAGAGAGAGAGAGAGTTAGTTTTTCTTTGTTTTGATTTTTACTTTGGCGTGATTTAGCCAACATGGTTGGCTAAACCCCTTAGCTAGGGCTAAGGGGTGTAGCTTGTAGCTTGATGGATCTGCTTCTATGGATATGATTCATGTTAGACTGAATTGTTGATTGATTGCAGCAAGATTAGTGGGAATACTTCTGGTTTTAATGAGTTTTCCTTTTTCTTATTCTGATTATGGGGTTAGGAAGCCCTGTTGTTCACCATCGTCTCCTAGGCATGGTTGGATGATGGAACTCTTCCTGACGCTCATACATCATACAGATCGGTTGTGGATTGGTTGAACTCTGTTGTTGGCTTTGTCTCATAGGCATGGTTTTGTGATGGAATCCATTCTGATTTATAACTGTCTGATCTATTGAAACTGCATTAACCAAGGTTCAATCTTTATATCTTTTAACGTAGAATTCCCTGATCTCTACAAGTGGATCCCCTGAATTCCTAGTTCCCTTCCTTGAATTCTCTTAAGCTTAAGTTAAATATTTCACCATTATTATTCAAATCACCTGATTTACATTATATCTTATTCCAATTCTAGTTCTAGTCAGTTTCAGAAGACGTACAGGTTTCAGTCCCTGTGGATTCGACCTCGGTCTTACCGAGTTTTATTACTACAGCACAACCCTATACTTGGGGAGTGAACAATCCTCAGGCTGCAAATTTTAGACTTAGAAGCTGAGCAACATGAAGTGGATTGAGAACTAGCAAACTTGAATATTGATGTCAACAGGCGGATAGCTAGCCTTGAGCAATTGGAGATTTCAAAAGGAGAGGAAGCAATGATTTCTTTGGAACAAGATCTGATTGACTCTCCTAATCAGATCAAGCTCATTATTGACGCTGAAGTTAAAAATGTGGCTGCTGAAGTTCAATTAAAAGATGATCTACGATGATACATGCTTGCACTAGGAATGTCAGAGGACATATAGAATTTCTTTTGATATTTGCTATGACTTATTTTCGTGCTTGTCTCTCTTCTTCTTTTCTTAATGTCATGAACAAATTTTTTGATAACTCATGAGTGTTATGAATGAATGTCATGAACAGTCAGTTCTTCCAATCATGCTTTTCTTTTCTGTAGTAGCGTCTTTTTTATTAGCATGTTATCTTCTTTTGTCATCAATACAATGTTGCCTATATGGTGTTATCTCGCATGGGCGGTGCTAAGTTCCAGTTTCAGTTAGTTGCACACACAGTTTAGGCTTGTAAGTAGTTGTAGCGATCACAGTTTAGACTCATAAGTAGTTAGAGTTGGTCTTACACGAATGGCAGTTGTAACTCTCTAGAGTTCGCGGGGCTTATCACAGCTGGGGAGTTCACAAACCACAATCCATCAGAGGAGCCCAGTGAAGCTATCGTGGTAGTGAACTCAATAGGATTTACACACAGGGTTGGCCACAGTAACTCTTTAGAGTTCGTGAGGCGCACAAGGCTACTGTGGGGTACCAAATCCAAGGTCGTCAGTCTATCAATGAGGGGTCATCTTGCTTCAGAGACCTGCCCTCACGCGTTACTACTAAATTCAAACCAGGGATCTAGGGAGTCATCTTGCTTCAGAGACTCACTTTTCCTTTATCTGCAAGGTCAGACCCATTTACGAGGGGGCGCTCTCTAGCCGCCCACATGACGCTGCTTGAAGCTGTACAGATGGCATAGGTCACTGCCCGCATGGGTGCGCGTATACTCTTTCCGGGCTTTTTAAGGCCACAGGTAATACTACTACCCGTATAGTTCTTCCATATCACCGTCGCCAATTAATGATAAGCCTTATGCGTATCCGACTTCATAGCGGCGTATTTCTCGCTATCATACGTGATAGATCGTCATTACTGTTGTGACCCTTATATTTGTCTTTATAAGCTCATTCTACTGCAGTAAATGATAAACTGGCCTCGCTGGGATAATGAATCGAAATTAATATATCACGCTTGCTGATGATAGTCAACAAAATCTTATGGTTAAAATGGCATATTACCTTGGCGGTGTTATTAATTTCGATAAATTTAAATAATAAAATGGTCTCGCATCAGTATCATGATAATAGTAATGACATCTTTTGGTAATTTGACGATAGTCACTAGCGCTTCGATAATAATCATTTGGCGATTGGCAAGGGTGATAATCATTGGCGACAGTCATTGGCGATAATCATTGGCGTACCTAAAAACCTGCATTTTATTCATATAGAAAGTGGAATACATTTTATAGTTTTTATTACCTGCGTTGCCTCCTTTTGGTTTTGAAGGTATTGTGTCGATACCTTTTGAAGCCAAAATCACCGCCGCTCCATGAATTTGGCTTATTATCGACAAACTGAATCTGGGTGTGTCGTCGCCCATTTATGCCTCCAATTAAGAGTGTTTTTTGTTGCAATTTCATATCTTTCGTCTCATTTATTTCTTTATCGGGGCATTTAGGCTGCAATACCCCTGTTTTGTCTATTACTGGGCATCGGCTCATCATGCGAAGCCTGCCATCGTCTTCGAATGCAGATGCCCTCAGAATTTTCTTTTAATCGATGAACTACTTTACCAATTCATTGTTTTGGTGGTCGACAGAAGACAGATCTTCCAGATCGACTCTTCTGACGGATGTCACTGACAATCCACTTACGGATGTCATATTTACAACTGCCTTTCAACGTTGTTCATCGTCTTTTTTCAGGACTATTTCTCTTTGCCTTATCCTTCTTTGCAATATATTTTTCAACGTGAAGCAATCTTCTATCTGATGCCTTAAGCAATGATGATAATGACAATAATTCTTTTCTTTAGTCATTTCAGCTTCTTCTGGATATCTTGGTGAAGGTAACCTGATGGTTTTAGCAGCCAGTAACTGCTCCATCATTGGCAACACATCCTTTCTATCAAATGCATACTCTCTATGTAAGTCGTATGACCGCGGTTGCTTATCGTTCTTATGGTCCCTTCGCCGGTCTGAGTCTTCTCTTCCCTTCGTTTCTCTCTTGTCACGAAAGGTGTTTTTCTTGTTCTCTTGGTCAACAACATTCACTAATGCCCTGTTTAACCCTCTTTTTTCAGTTTTGACTTGGAAGGCTGGTATCTTTTTAGTCATCAGCTCAAGTGCATGCGCCTTGGTCGCCAAGTCTCAAAAAGTCCTTATATCGGCGCTAGTAAGTCTGAATGCGATCCCTACCTCCATAAAGCTTAGACATATTTTCACCTCTTCTCTCTCTTCCAGTAATTGCCGATAAGATGCTCCAAGGTCTTCCACCTGCCGATGAATTTCTCCACAGATTCATTTTCTCTTTGCCTTCCAGATGCTACCTTTGTAATGATAACATCACGGTCTGACGAAAAGAAATTTGACATAAATGCATCCTACATCTGTTCCCACGTCTGTATTGATTATGGGGCCAAGCTGGAGTGTCATCGGAATGCTTTGCCTGTTAAGGAAGACTCAAATAGACGTAAGCAATATTGGGGAACAACGAAGAAATTCCCCATAGACGTGATGAAGTGCATCAAATGCTCGTCGAGGGATCCGTCTCCACTAAATTTTTAAAACTCAGGGTGTTTGAAATTAGCGAGGAAAGGTATATCTTCTACCTCTCATCGATACAACGTTCGGT
Organism: Magnolia officinalis; assembly: GCA_021015155.1. NCBI lineage: Eukaryota > Viridiplantae > Streptophyta > Magnoliopsida > Magnoliales > Magnoliaceae > Magnolia > Magnolia officinalis. Next base: position 34,643,852 of record JAJHSJ010000014.1, read on the forward strand.
ACCAGAACCTTCCTGTATTGTCTTGCTCCCTTTCCATTCTGACAGCCTCCACGACCACCTGTCACACTTCCTCCTGCATTATAATTCTTATCATAGGGACGGATCCGTGTGATCCCGCTCTAAGCAGTTGTTAACCTTCAGGTTGTTGTTCCCACTCATTCATAGTAGCCATCTTGGAGGTGATATTATTTGGGCGACATTGTGCGCAAGAGTGGCCAGAGCTTCCCGAAGATTCTTGCTGTAACACCCTGAAATTGGGGGTCGAGCATAAACTCAACTCCCGAGTTCCAACGCATCACTTATGCAACAAAATGAATGATGATTGAATGTTGTCTGTATTAGTGCATTGAACATGAGTGACATTAAGCCAAAACAGCATATCATACTCCAGAGACAGTTAAATTTGTAAGCGGAAGACTATGATAGATATATAAAATATATAAACTAGTGAGTCTCCAGAGTGTGATAATGTTACCAGGTTAATTCATTACAAGTACAATTTCAAATTTTACTAAGTTGTGGAAGTGTAATGTCTTCTATCCCAAACACATAGCCCTGTCAATGCAATACCAAGTCTTCATAGACCTGTCAGAGAGCTACATGTAGGAGAACTCCTCCTCAACATCATAGCATTAGTCCGGTTCTGCTTCATAAGCATCGCCATCACCTGAAACTCAACAAATCTGGTTGGTGTGTACAACACCGTCCCGTAACGTGGGAGTGAGTGATCAACTAAGTAGAACAGTAAAGCATAGGTTAACATGTTATCAATTCAGTCAAGCAGTAAAGTCAAACGATTCTAAATACTCTTGTTAATGCAAGTATGGAATGCAGTCATGATGTATACCCTTGCCAAACCACCCTCGTGCGACACCATCTTACATTCGCGGCATGCTTTCATCCCTCAGTGCTCCACATCTTCTAGGCACATGCAATGCGATGATGAGCATGTTTACCGAGTTCTTATTAATCCATTTCAAACAGCAATATTGGGAAACTAAGGTACCTCCCTTGTATCATTCCCAAACATGATCCATTCTAGGATCGTCAATCCTAGTTAATCTCATACAATATTATGGTTTAAGAGGTATCGCGAAGGCATCACAAAGGGCTCGTCACCCATCAGCACGGATACAAATCTCACCGTATGAGGCTCAATTGCTGGCCATCAGCTCGAATACAGGTCTCACCGTACTCGGCTCAATCGTTGGCCGTCAGCTCGAATACAGGTCTCACCGTACTCGGCTCAACTCATGCTCTAGTTGCTGCGAAGGGCTCATCGCTCATCACAGACTTTAGAGTATACTCGAAGACACTACGAAGGACTCGTCACCCGTCAGTACGAATACAGGTCTCATCGTATTCGGCTCTCGCCGTAGGTGTCGACAGCTCGAATATAGTGTCCCACACCACCATAATCGGCTCACAAGTCTGGTTGCTCACTGGTCACTACGGGGAGGCACGTGGCCCCAGCATAGGCCGACAGCTCAACCACGGTGTCCCATACCACCATGCCGGCTCATGAGTCTTAGCGGATCGAGGTACCATAGTTAAAAGGGATTTCACTGGTAAGTTTGGTACCCTAGGTTCAAGCAGAGGCGTCCAAACATGGTGAACATACATAATACAAATCAGGTTACTTGAGGAGCTCGGCTAGCTCGAGCGCACAACAAGTTGAACGATATGAAGCGCATAAGCACTTCGTGTGGCCAACCACTATCGCCAACAGAAGTACGACTCGGGTTCGTCGAACACATCTCACGTGGCAAATGAATCTCAGCCACGAATTCATTTTCGTTACCAATTGCCTGGACTATAATCATAGCCTCAATCACATTCAATTGTAGATAGTTAAAGCAGTAATGGATCAAGGTTCAAATCATACAATCAAAGTCTGATATTATCCATTTAGGGCTGCTAGGGCTGTTGCACGCACTTGTTGCTCCACTCCCCCATCACCCATGACAGATCATACAACGTAAACATGAATTTAAACATATGCATTACATAGATAAAATCATACAATCAGTTGAGCATATTATGAAGCACAACACAAGCATGAGTTTGTACATATTCAATTCCTAATCACACAGCTATTCAAGAAATCATACACATAGTTAAAGGAGTTGAGAATCATATCTCAACACCCTTATACATTACAATTTACTAACTACTACTCATTCAAACGTTTTAACAAACACTTAGACTGCATACATCAACATACATGACATATGTTGATCACATAGGTATAAGGTCAAATCCTTTTACTAGGGAGTTACCCCAATCATAACACGCATACACCCACGACGGATAGTCATGGCAAGCAGGAATCCAAGTTCCATATTCATTCAGTCATTTCCATAAATACTTGGGCCACACATTTTAGCATTGTATATTGGCCGTGGCGTGATTTAGGGCAAATCCTTTCGTCAAAGGGGTATCGCCAATACAACAATTATATATCCATGACAATTAGTCATGGCGAGCACGAATGAGAATTCTATACTCATTCGGTCATTTTCACAAACACTTGGAATACACTATTTTAACATACATAGTATATATTAGCAAAAACATGTATTAGGGCGAACCCTTTCGCCAAATAAGTATTTTATCCATATATAATATATTCATACGGAAAATAATCATGGCAAACACATTTCCAAAATTTATACGTATACGGTACTTTCTACAAATACCTAGAGTATGTAAAATTCCATATTCTTCATCCTTAATCGAAACGGAAAACAGACAGCACCTTGTACATGTGTAATTGCATGCAGATCATGAATCTATCCTTATCTGACATTGAAAGCGTTGAAAACCATAACCCATACATCTAAAGTCCGTACCTTTTGTCGTAGAATCATAAAGGAGTCGATAGAATTGCTAAGCTTCTGTATATGACAGTTTGGAAGCCTATAGAACGAAATAGGTTAGCTATTTCATAACCTACAACTATCAAAACCCCAAATAGATTAGGGTTAGGATTTCTTACCTAGAAACGACGCCGGAATCGCCGGGAAAGCGATTAGAAATGGAGTGGTAGAGCATGGATAGCAGCAGGGGATAGCAGTAGGGAGTTTCTCCCACTTCTCTCACACTTTCTCTCTCTTTTCTCTCTTCTCTCTCTAAGGTTTCTCTTAAATTCGTATGGTTGTGAGAGAGAGGGTTCTAAGGTCCTTATATAGCCTAAAAAGTCTCCAAAATAGACTTATGGGCAAGGTATACTTAGGTTATAATCAAAGCGGACCTGTTTCAGCTCAACGGAGTACTTCTGGCGGGCTCCCTTGAGCCAAAGGTCGGACTTAAGCTCACTAACACTGGATTTACGTTTAGTTAAGTTTTCGTTTCAGTCAGGATTCCAGATCACGCGTGACGGACCAGTTTCAGTTCAACGGTCAGTGGATCTCGATCGGAGATTCTGAGTACATAGATATGTTTGGGAAAATATCCCTGATCCGAGGGTGTAAATTGGTCTGATTCTGACGGTCAGGTTGTTCAATGCTGATCCGCAAGCAAGAGGTGTCAGATTACTATTTAAGATATTTTATTTGTAAAGAAAAATATGTATTTTCACACTCCTCGCTCCGGACTCAAGCGAACAGCCGTGGGACACTGTCTGGATTCGATTTCCGAGATAGTTGTCAAGCCCAGCGAGGCGGTCCTAAGTCCTTAACTTCATATTATTCGGACTCCCGATGTACGGTCCAGAGCTGATATGGAGTTTCGAGATGCTCCCGAGAGCAGCCGGGTAATGAGATTGATCCTAGATTTTAGGGTAACCTAGCGTCAATGATTTTATAAGTTTTGGATCTTGCAGATCGTGTTTAAAGTGATTGGTGCTAATTTCACAGGTACTGTAGTTTAAGACTAGCTAATTCTCGCCTAATTTCTAAAGGATTTAGTCCTGAGTAATTTCTATCTGAGGTGGTACCTGGGCCTTTGTAGTTTGTATATAAAGTGATCCAAGTTATACTACTTAGCTAGTTTAAGATAGCGTCTAGGGTGAAAGTACTTAGAAAAATTGAAAGAACAAGGTGGTGAAGGGTGGAATTTGTGAAGGAAATGGGTTAACAAGCGATTTTAGACTGTGGGATTGAGTTCTGACAAGTTAATAAGGTGTTAGGATCGACCCATTACTTAAGGACATCTAATCCCAGGTTGGCAAAAATCCGGGATGTTACACCTGCACTCATCCATTAATGCCTGCTGCGCTTGGGCCATTTCAACTAACTTATCTTCAGTGGTAAGCGGGGGGTATTTACTTGTTTCGGCCATGCATACTGCAGCTTCTTCATTTCCTAACGAGGCGGTCATCGGGGTAAAACAAAAACAGGTCGGTGTAACAGGGCTTATTGGAAAGGGGGTTTTGTTTGATCCTTCCGTACTCTCATAAGATTCGACTGATTGCGATACGATGCAAGGTGATACACTTTGAGGTGACACATAAATCTGCGAACCCTCCATATGTGACTTACTTTTTGCTTTTTCGTCTATCAGATACTTGCAATAGGTAGGGCTGGAGGTTCTTGCTGTGAAGATGAGGGTGAAGATCTTCTGGGATATATTGTTGGGGGAGCAAGTTCAAGATTTTTCTTTGCCGCGTTTCGTGTCACAGGCCCTCTAGCTCTCGGCATTGATGGACTCATCCTGGCTGTGTTTTTCGATCTCTAGTGTGTCACCACAATCCAATCGTTCTCGCCTTCTTGCACTATCGGGGAGATCATTACGACCCCTACAGTAGCTTGGAATTAGTCTTTCATGTTTGATGCAAACCGCTCTTGCTGGGCCGAGGGTTGTTCAGGGGCATACTTAACTACAAATCCTGTTGGTATGAAGTAGAAGATCATTTCTCTTGCCAAGATTGTCATTTCTCTTGAAATTTCTAGCTTGGATATGTACGTCGTTTGTAATTTTCTCAGTCGGAGAACATATACGACATTGATTAGTATTCGTTTACAAACATATTTTATCCCGGAGATGAAAGGAAGGATGTTCCCGCCGGGAGTCGCCATTTTGGCGCCTTATAGGACGCTAAACAATGATAAAATTCTCTAAGTCATTCTTAAGTCAATATTAAGTAAGATAGATCCCCGAAAAAGTCGCCATTTTGTTTCAACCAGAAACGAAATGTATTTGATTCGGGGAATTATCTCACTCAATAATGACAAAAAGAAAGAACTAAGAGAACAATCATTGAATTTATTCATCCTGAGTTCTCTACATCCTCTTGATCCTCTAATTCCAAGATAGAATTTTCAGAAAATACAAAAGTACAATTATTGAATAGGCTCAAATATAAATTTCGGCAGCATTCCGGCTCATATCAGTCATGTCTCCATGGGAGATGAGTTATGCGGGATTTTCATATACTTCATCCCTCATTGACATGATAAAGGAGTGCTAAGATTCCTTTGTAACATCTAAGTCAGCCCGAAGACTTGAGAAAATGCAACATAATGCAGCCTCGAAGAGTACCCACGCAACTCCTTCATGATTGCGTGAGCCGAGGAGTTGCACAGGCCCGCGCAACTCACTAGGAGTGGTGCGGCCTGACATTCTGCGCCCTACACTCCCTCTCCCCCTCTTTCAATCACCAATACATGTCACAGGCACTGGTCTTCCGAACATCCGATCTCTCAAATGAAGGGGGTAGGGGGTATTTATAAGCTTCCGCACGTGTGGGCCCTTGAAACCTGTGTTGTGGATCTCATTTTGTATTTCCAACTCATCTATCTCTGAAGGAAGTTGCGCAGACCCATGAAACTTGGGTCCTGCATAACTCATGACCGCGCAAGTCACATTCCCTTCACTTTTATGCTCCATTTCATTCTCCATTTCTCCTTCTTAAAGCCTCTTTCCTTAACCAAAATTTATGCTCCAACACTGATTTCAAACTGATTTTAAATTTTTACACATTTATGTTATGCTTCAGTTGCACTAATAATCACCTTCAGTTGCACCAAGTCCAACTAAATAATAGAGTCGGGATATGTTATTTTCTTGGTGATCTACAATCTAAATTGGCCGATCTTGAAAAATGGCTTCATGGATGCTAAAATGGACTTGATCTCGGTTTATGGATCCACGTATAATGATCAAGGTCCAAAATTAGGAGAAATGTCATAATAAAAAATTGATTAAGAAATTTTTGGTAGTTGATCGATGGTGGGAAAGATCTAAATCTGAAATTTAACATGTTATGCCAAAAGGCAAGAACCAACTTTGGGGTGGTCATCATCTCACGGTACATGATCATAAATCGAAGTTCAAATTTTGTATGATCTCGTAGTCATATAAGGCCAAGGCGTGGTCAAATTTTGAGTCACGGTTGACGATTGGAAATGAGTCAATTGAAAGGTCCAGATTTGAGAAGATTTGGTAACGTGGTTATTTCCTAACTTGGATCTTAAGAAAAAGCTTATCAAGGTGTGACTCTCATATCTTACATTTGGTTTATAAGATGGACGATCCAAGTCACTCACATGACAGGAAATATTTGAATATGACCACCCATCAACTTTCCTCATTTGATGGATACTAAAATCAAGGGTTAAGTGGTTGATTTGATAATTGGGCCACTTTTACTGTAATTTAGGGGCTAAAATTCAACGTGTATTTATTTGTTTAAAATGTTAAATAGGCATGAAATAAAATTCCAAGTCAACGAATTATGGGAATCATTTGATCTAAAAATTAAGGGTGCAGGTTAAGAGTATTTTAATAAATATTTCTAATCTTAGTGTTTTTATCAAATCTAACGCTTCCAAATATTTCTAGATATGTTTCTAAACAATTCTTAAAAAGAACTCTTATTTAAATTATTACAAATAAAGAATTATTTTCAAAATAAGTTAAAATTTTCAGGAAAAATATACATATCAAATGACAGGCTAAATTTATGTTAAAACAGTAACATCTGGAATGTTAGACGGCATATCTGGGCTTGGATCTGTTCCATTTTGGGATCGGGCTCGGTCATGAGTTGGCCCAATGGGAAGACGGTATAGATATAGAATTTATACATCACGTCGGATCCACAACTCTAATGCCTACATGTCCGAGGGCCCAAAGGTCCCTTGGACAGTCTAGGTTGCTGGACTGTCCGGCCAACAAAGACAGTTGGACGGCATGGATAAAACACATGTATCATAGTGGGTGGATGACAACATATTCATCAAGGTGGGGTCCCTTGTGGGCCGCACACGTTGGTCAGATGGAAAATATACATTACAATGGGTCCACGAGATTTTTAATGGTGGCCGTTCAATCACATTATTTTCTAAAATATGGCCCACTAAAGATTTGGAGCCACCCACGTCATTTTAATGTGGTGAGGCCCACCTGATCTGACAGAGTGGATAGACACTGTGGATACAGATTACATGCATGAAGGTGGGGCCCAACAGCGTGGGGACCACGTTATCTCAAGACAGTGCACATGCTGTTTTAGGACAACAAGGTCCCACCTTGGTCCTGCATTGTTTTGTTTTTTAATTATTATTTTGAAAGGGTCCAGGTCTGTGTAACCATGTGAATAGTTTGGATGGCAAATAAACATCACCGTCGGCCCCTTGGGTTTTCAACGGTGGTTGTCACGATCCCCACTATTTCTTGTCGTATGGCCCACCCAAATTTTGGATCAACCTCATTACCCTGAAATAATTTGAAAAAAATGGATGGATGCCATGGATTTAACTTACATACATCATAGTGGGGCCTGCAGTGGGCCCCACGTCCAGCGTTCAGTGTTGCATGCTATTCACAGCAGTTGTTGCTGCAACAAATTCATTTATTTTTTTAATAATTAAATATATTAATATATGTAAATTATTTACATATATAGTGCATGTGGGGTCTAACCACTCTAGTTGGGGTACTTCATGCTTTTCACAGTTTGGATTTCACATACACATCACAGTGTCCCACGGTGGGTCCCACACATTTTGAATCAGACTGATTTTTGTGTGGCCCTTTAGTACTCCAGATATTTGGGATCTTACAAACAGGTTGGATGGCTATAAACACCATAGTGGAGCCCACGGTTAGTGGGTCCCACAGATGGTTTAGATCAAGATATTCTTCATATTTTCCCTTCATCCAAACTGTTAGAACACATGAACGGTCTGGATGGCATACGATCATCATAGTGGGGCTCACATCCACTTCATAAAAAAGAAGGAAAATAAAGGAAAGAAAAGGTGAAGGCCGAAGGGAGAGTGCAGTCACCTAGACAAGGGAAATGGAAATGGAGTCCACCACCTTTTTCTTCTCTTACACTCACTAGCTCTCTCTCACTTAAAGTAGAAAAGGGGTGAAAATAGTTAAGTGAGGGTGCTTAGGTAGAGAACTAATTTAGGTTAATTAGTTGTTGGAGATTAATCATGATTAGATGGTTGGGTGAGATTAAGATTAGGGAGTCGATCCATAATTTAGAGGGAGCGAGGGGTTATGGGTAGTAGAGGTCACGAGGATGGGAAATGAATGAAGAGAGGAGAGGAGTGGTATGATGAGAGAGAGGGGGTGTGATGTCACGGGAAGGGGGTGATGCCATGAAGGATGGGGTTAGAGATTACCCCACATGTGCGCTTAGTTTTGCATGTGTGAGGGTGTTGTGTGGACGTCGTGCGCACACCAAGGATAGGTTCTTTGCACCATAGCAGGTTAATAGGCCACTGCGTGGACGCGTCGGGTGATACCTTTGGATCGTGGCGATGGGACGATCGATGTGGCGGGATCTCGGAGTCTTGGGTTACTCAGGTGCGCACTGCTCACGGGAAATCTAAGGCAGGTGGTCAAAATTGCAAGGCAAAAATCAGATGGTTAATGTCATCTTCTTAGTACAGTTGTTGGGTTATAATCCATTTAAAAGTGGACAAAATTTTGAATTATCTAGATTACTATTCAAGTGCCATATGTACAGTTGGAGAGTCACCATCTTTTTTTTAAAAAAAAATCATGGCAAAACCAGCACAATGGCTTAGCCCCAATTTTAAAAGAGCATGTGATATAACTAATTATCACACTCCATGCCCGTAAAAACATGCCCTTTATGATGGTTGAATGCAGGCTTAGAAATTTCACATATTGCATTTATTATCCCAAATTGATCAATTCAAATCATGAGACCTACGCGCGGTAAAAGGCCATTATCCAAAATCCTGGTTAATTTAACAATCCTAGCCTCTAGATAGTGTGTATTTCTTTGTTAAAATTTTAATTTTTACTATTTTTCATTCTGTCATTCACTAAATGCCTGTAAATTAGATAGTTGGATCAACTTAGTATGATTTACTATTTATGAACCATCCTAACTGAGACTTGCCATTTGAATGGTTTAATTTAAGTTAAATATGTGCCGCGTGTGCAATTTTGTAGTGACAATGTATCAATTATCACACGTTACTATTGTATTGTAGATACTAGCGTGTGTAAGGAGGCGCTTCTGCTCTCTTTTGTGCTCGGTGGTGCAGGGAGATAAGATATTTATTTCCTAATGGTGTGATGTGCTTAGAGTTGCCACTTGCCAGTAATCTCAAAATCTATGTTTGTCTAAACACCGTAGAATCACTATGAACTAAGGAGTGTTCCAAGACTCCCTTATTTGAATAACTCATGAAGTTGGTTTGTGACCAAGGATTTCAAGTAAGGGCCTCGCACCCCCACTCGCATGTAGTCTCTACTTTATAAAATTTAAGGTTTTTAGGAGATTTAAGGCTATAGATACTTATTACCCAACTTAACTACAAACTATTGAGGTGTGGAGCCAGCATACCAATGTCATCATTTGATGGGGTTTTCCTCCTCAGTTCAAAGGAGAGATAGTGTAGCCGGTTGTAAAAGGGATGTCTTTCACCGCACTGCTCGACTGGTCGAGTGGGCTTCTCGACCGGTCGAAGGGAGCTGCTCGATCGGTCGAGGCTCGCTGTACTTGAAGTCCAACGAGCAGGATTTTTTGGGCTCGACCAGTCGAGGACCTGGCTCGACTAGTCGAGGGTTACGCAGATTCTGTATAGATTTGGTGCGGACTGCGTAATTTTGAGGCGGTTTTGCAGTGGTGCGGAACAAAAGTTTCCTAAACTATAAATAGGGGTCCTAGGGTTATTTTAGGTTATGAAAAAGGGATAAAAAATGGTTTTCTCAAGCAAGGCTAAGGGTTTTCTATACGTCCAAGGTGAGTATATTGCTTGTAATCTCGTTTTTCTTCATAGTGGAAGTTTGCACCCGTGGTTTTTTACCCTGTTAGGGTTTTTCCATGTATATTCTGTCTTGTGGTTTGTTGGTATGCTTGAATTCTACTTCTAGATTATATTTCATGTTTATCATTTGTGGGTGAGACCGGAGATTGGATCTCGGTTCACTTGCATTGTTGGCGTGCTGCGCAACAACTGGTATCAAAGCTATTGATTTAGTTCAAGTGGGAGCGATGACGGAAGAATGGAAGACTAGAATTAAGAAGTTTGATGGTTCAAACTTTGCCTTCTAGAAGATGCAGATGGAGGATTATCTGTATCAGAAGGACCTATATTCTCATAGGAGGAAAAGAGAAGAAACCCGAGAAGATGACAGATGATAAATGGTCTTTATTAGATCGGAAGGCTTCAGGAACGATCCGATCTTCTTTTTTGTCTAAGAGCGTCATATTCAACATATCCAAGGTAAAGACCACAAAAGAATTAATGCAAACTCTAGCCACAATGTATAAGAAACCCTCAGCGTCCAACAAGGTTCATTCTATGAAACGGCTATTCAACATGAAGATGTCAGATGGTGGGAGCGTGGCCGAACATCTAAACGAGTTCAATTTAATCATGAGTCAATTGGAATCTATTGGCATCATTTTTTATGACGAGGTCAGGGCGTTATTGATCTTGTCCAGTTCGCCAGACAGTTGGGATGGTTCAGTGATTGCCGTGAGCAATTCTTCAAGGTCGACAAAGCTGAAATTCGATGATGTGGCGCGGTCTAATTCTCAGTGAAGAATCTAGAAGAAAGGCATCGGGAGTTTCATGAGATTCAGGGAATGCTCTAAACATTGAAGGAAGAGGAAGATCGTTGAACAAATGAGGCAATAAACACGGACGTTCTAAGTCAAGGAAGAAGTTCAAGGAACCAAAAGACAAGGACGGGTGTTAGCATTGCGGGAAGAAGGGGCATATGAAACATGATTGTAAGGAGCTTAAGAACAAGAAGGAAGCTCTCAAGGTGGGAAGGATTCAATGAATCAATCTAAGGAAAGTGACACAGAGGCGTTGATCTTGTCTCTTGATGCGAGGAATGAGTCTTGGGTCATAGACTCGGGTGCCTCGTTTCATGTCACTTCGTGTAAAGAAGTTTTCTGTGATTATGTGACAGGTGACTTCGGGAGAGTCTACCTAGGTGATGTTGAGCCATGCAGTATTGTTGGAAAAGGAGATGTCCATGTAAGTCAGAAAGATGGAATAACTTTAAAATTGAAGGATGTCAGACATGTACCGAGTTTGAGACGGAATTTGATCTCAGTGGGGTAGTTGGCTGATACCGGATATATGACTACATTCACAAGTGATTCCTGGAAGATCACAAAAGGTGCCTTGGTGATATCTCGAGGTAAGAAGGAAAGTACTTTGTACGTGACTTTCGGATCGTATAGTTCACTCGCAGTCGCATCAACTGGAGTGAATGGGCAGTTATGGCATCAGAAGATGGGACATATGAGTGAGAAGGGGATGAAAGTGCTTATAGGAGAAGCTAACAGGGCTAAAGTTTATTGACTTGAAATTCTGCGAGGACTGCGTCTATGGCAAGTAGAAGAGGGTAAGCTTCAAGAAAACAGGACGCGCTCCAAAGACACATCTGTTAGAACTTGTACACATTGATGTGTGGGGACCGACATAGGTATCATCTCTTGGTAGTTCACGTTATTTTATTTCCTTTATTAATGATGCTAGTAGAAAACTATGGGTCTATTTATTAAAGCACAAATCAGTAATGAAGGAGAGTACTATGATAAGAGGTTTAAGCAGTATTGTGCAGCAAATGGAATCAAACATCGGAAAAAGATTCCAGGGACACCGCAGCAGAACGGTGTGGCTGGGCTCATTAATATGACTATCCTTGAGCACACAGGAGCATGAGGTTACATGCAGGGTTGCGCAAGACGTTTTGGACAGATGCTGTGAATACTGCCACATATCTCATCAATATAAGTCCCTCAGCACCATTGGATGGTGGGCTACTAGAAGAAACGTGGACTAGGAAAGAAGTGAACCTTATACTTCTTAAAGTGTTCGGTTGCACTTCATATGTTCACATTGATACAGAGCACAAAAACTAGTTGGGTGTGAAGTCCAAGAAGTGCACGTTTATAGGCTACGGGCAGCATGATTTTGGTTATCAATTTTAGGATATAGAGAACCGAAAAAATCATCAGAAGCAAAGACTTAGTCTTCAATGAAAAAGTGATGCATAAGGACAGTGTGCAACAAAACAAAGATAAGGCTGATGAGAAAGAATTCGTAGAGTTGGAAGAGTTACCGGCACAGGTGTTACATGCCACAGGATGAGCATGCACAGGAGCATAATGTGGCAGAGCCGCAGACACCGGTAATAAGGAGGTCTACTCGAGAGAGGAGACCTAAGGTCCGATACTCACCCTCCTTATATTATCTACTGCTGACAGATAATGGTGAACCAGAGTGTTTTGAAGAGGCATTACAGTTAGATACACGGGTTAAGTGGGAGCAGGTCATGGATGATGAGATGGACTCTCTTGAGTCCAATCATATGTGGGAGCTAGTCGCTTTATCTAAGGGTAAGAAAACTCTTCATAATAAGTGGGTTTACAGACTAAAGGAGGTGCACGATGGTTCGAAACAGTACAAGGCCAGATTGGTTGTGAAAGGGTTCCAACAAAAGGCAGGTATCGACTTCACTGAAATATTTTCACCAGTGGTGAAAATGTCTACGATTCACATGGTCTTGAGTATAGTGGCTACAGAGGACTTACATCTAGAGCAGTTAGATGTTAAGACAGTCTTTCTTCATAGGGACCTTGAAGAAGAGATATACATGCATTAACCAACATGATACGTGACACCAGGAAAGGAGAATAAGGTGTGTAGACTGAAGAAGAGTTTATATGGCCTGAAGCAGGCCTAGAGGCAGTGGTACAAGAAGTTCGACAGTTTCATGTCGGGAAACGGTTTTAGGAGATGTCATGCAGACCACTATTGTTATTTGAAGAAGTTTAATATATCGTACATCATCCTTCTTCTGTACGTTAATGATATACTTGTGGCCGGATCAAGCATGAAGGACATCTCAGATCTCAAAAGACAACTGTCTAGAGAATTTACCATGAAGGATTTAGGAGCTATAAAATAAATCCTAAGCATGAGGATAAAGCGTGACAGGGAAAACAAGAAATTAGTTTTGTCATAGGCAGAATACATAGCCAAGGTACTTGATTGATTCAGTATAGGAGGTGTTAAGCCGGTTAGCACTCCATTAGCCAACCACTTCAAGCTATCTAAGGAACAAGGTACAAAGACACAGGAGGAATGGGACTATATGTTTAAAGTCTCATACGCGTCAGTTATTGGGAGCCTCATGTATGCTATGGTGAGCACGAGGCTAGATATTGCTCAAGCAGTGAAAGTTGTTAGCAGCTTCATGAACAACCCCGAGAAGGAACATTAGAAAGTTGTCAAGTGAATCCTTAGATACCTGGTAGGTACTGTGGATGTATGGTTGTGTTATGGAGGATCGGAAGCTAAGCTACAAGGCTACATAGATTCAGATTTGGTAGGAGATATCGACAGCAAAAGAAGCACTGCATGGTATGTCTTACTCTGGGTAGTATTGCAGTTAGTTGGGTCTCTCAGTTATAGAAGATAGTATCCATCAATACAACGGAAGTAGAATATGTTGCAGCTACAGAAGCGTGTAAGGAGATGGTGTGGATGCAAGGTTTCATGGAAGAGTTGGGAAAGAAGCAAAAAAGATTGCAAACTGTACATTGACAGTCAAAGTGCAATACACTTGGCTAAGAATTTGGCCTTTTATTCAAGGACCAAGCATATTGACAACAGATATCACTTCATACGTTCGTTACTGGAAATGGATCAATTGCCTCTGGAGAAGATCCATACAAGTGAGAACCCTGTGGATATGCTGACCAAAGCGGTCACATGGGAGAAGTTGAAGATCTGTTCAGCTTTGATTGATCTTCAGGCTTGAAAACGGGAAGGTGGTGCACTCTAGATGTAGAAGACGAAGGATTATGGTAATGTATTTCTAAGTGGGAGATTGTTGAGGTGTGGAGCTAGCACACCAATGACATCTTTGATGGGGCTTTCCTCCTCAGTTCAGAGGAGAGATAGTGCAGCTAGCAGGTTGTAAAAGGGATGTCCTTCACCGCGTTGCTCGACCGGTCAAGTGGCTTCTCGACCGGTCGAAGCGAGTTGCTCGATCGGTCGAGGCTCGCTCGACTCGAAGTCCAGCAAGCAAGGTTTTTTGGGCTCGATCAGTCGAGGACCTGTCTCAACTAGTTGAGGGTTACACAGATTCTGCACGGATTTGGTGCAGGCTGCTTAATTTTAAGGCAGTCGCCAGAGGTGTAGAAGGGAAGTTTCCTAAACTATAAATAGGGGTCCTAGGGTTATTCTAGGGTATGAAAAAGGGATGAAAAAGGGGTTTCTAAAGCAAGGCTAAGGGTTTTCTATACGTCCAAGGTGAGTATATTGCTTGTAATGTCGTTTTTCTTCATAGTGGAAGTTTGCACTCGTGGTTTTTTTTTACCCTTGTTGGGATTTTTCCACATATATTCTGTCTTATGGTTTGTTGGTATGCTTGGACTCTACTTCTAGATTATATTTCTTCCTGTTTATCGTTTGTGGGTGAGACTAAAGATTGGATCTCGGTTCACTTGCATTGTTAGTGTGCTGCGCAACACAAACAAGATCTAAGACTACAAAAGATTATTTTGGAACTACAACTATGATCGAGGAGACGATTATTGCTTGGGCTCGACTGCAGACAAGAATTGAAATCGATTATTTGAGTAAAGAAAATTTTGGTTTATGTCTTGTTGGAAATACATACAATAAGACTACTTGAAGATAGGCACATATGATCACATAAGACATGTAATCTTCATACCACACTTCCATGTCCATGATGATCTATGTCATTAAGGGTATTAGTATTTGTAACTGTGATTTGTCTCACTTCAATAAAACTAAATGTTGTGATGACTACCACGATCCGATATTGGTAGTCTTGATGGACCAGATATAAGGAACGCAACCTATATCTAATAATGAAATCTAATGGGTACCCATTTAGAATAGATCATTTGATTGATCAGTGTGGCCCAAGTTGGAGAATGTATGACATCTTTTGGTGGTCCTGACATGATCATTGGGCTAGATCGTATGATTGGATTACTTTGATGAGCATACCGGTCGGTGGGCTCCATCACATGTGTGATTGGCAAAGATATGTATGGGGCGGTTACGCTCATGTTGTTTTCTTATCCACAACAATTCAGATAGGCATGGAACACTTTTGCAGCGTGGACTCTCGAGGTAGGAAGAAGTTGTGATGGGCTAAACTTCTTCTCGCCCTCATTTATATAATTATGGTCTTGGTCACATCACCCACATATACGAAACCATAGTCCCATTAAAATGGTTTCCTTAAGTGTGTAAGGTGCGGAAGATCAAGCCAATTTCTTGTACATGCTCTAATGGCTTCCCAAGGTACAATGATTTGATTTGTCTTATTTTTAATTTAGCCAATCTTCATTATTCATATATAGATGATCCGTTGATCCGCAAATTAAGTATAACATTGCAATCCGAGTCCACTAGAAATCAAATACCAACCTTATATCAACCATTAAAAAAAAGATGCATGTTGAGTTTATTTAGAAAATGGAAAAGGAACAAAATGCCTTTTTATTTATATTTATAAACATTGATGTGATATAATCCAAAATAATTCTCAACAAACAATACATTCACACTCATGACTTCATATTAAAACACGGTTATACACAAAATCATGGTTGAGTCTACAACGCTATGAGACTTGAAGCATATGCTGAAATGAATAGAAGGGAGAATGACAGAGCAAGAGACAATGTGATAGATTCTGCATCCGATACATCCCCGCCAGTGGATGGGACAGCCTTAGATCCACTTCCTACATCCATAAAAACATGAATATCAAAATCATGAAATTAGAAAATGGATTTGTAAAGAATTAAATCAGACAGCCTGATAATGGAAATTAATTGGCTCATAGAATGTGAACAATTGGCCTTTTCTTCATAACCTCTAATTTGAAAGCCACGATCAGGTCCATATATCATATCTTTCAATCTATATAATTTTCTAGTGTGGGCCAACCATTTATATATGTAAATCCAATTTATATATGGAAAATTGGATTTGCATATGATTATTTATGCTGATTTATATGTGAAAATGTTTTCATACTTAGCCAAAACAATTTCATAACCCCCTCATACTGAAACACTTTGCCATGTAAAATTGGCTCCTTTGGTTTTACCACAACAATATCGACCGCCCACAAAAATTTCTATGTTTTAAACATTGCTTAGTAGGGAACTTAAAATAAATTGGTAAAATAGAAAATTTACCTGAAGGAACACTCGAGGCTGGAGTGGTTTGTACTGATGGTGCACTCGGCACTGTTGGCGTCGAAGGCGTAGCTGGTGTTTCCTTAGGAGGGGTAGGAGTAGTTGTTGGTCCAGCGGCACCTAACCACAATCAATATCACAGGTTCACAGAAAATCAGAAATTTCATGTTACTTATTTAAGGAGCTAAACTATAGTCCCACATGCACATCTATAACCACATGTGTAAGTGGGCTAGATTGATGAGGCTCAGCTGTGCTAGAGTCCTATGAGGTAGATGAGCTGAGATTTCAGGCCCAAATGGACAGCCTGGTCTAACTTGTGGGCCAAAACAGACATTGGCCTGGCCCACTTACAGCTGTATCTATATCGAACCAAACGTGATTAGCAGTGGAAATGACTTGGGTCGCCAATAGGTCCGCTGGCCCGACCCACTTCTGATGCGTGTTTGGGACAATTTAAATGGATAGTGGGTTGGGATCGGGTTAGAAAATATGGCTCATTTAAGTAAATGGGTGGAACTTGGGTTGAGCCCTACCCAACCCAACCTGCCGATATGGACAGATGGCCTAACCCAACAGAAAAATGCTCATGCACCTTGGGCTTACCATTACACTGGCTGACGGGTGGAGTCTGGACGTTGCAAGCGCCAGGGAGAGCAAGAGCTTGAGTCTGGTTGAGGGTGAGGCCCAGGGACGAGCCACCACCATTAAGAAGGGTGCAGAGGCATGGCGCCTGAGACTTAACAACATTGGAGAGCTGGGAGCAGCAAGAAGGTGATGGGGTCGACGCATTCCCTGTAATGTAGGCCAGGCATGGCGACAAGCTAATGATCGCGGTTGTGCAACCTGACTGGGCCATGGTTCCAGCCCACAGCGATACCAAAAGGACCATGACTAGGCCCACCTCCATACCTTTAAGAGCCATTTGAAGTGATGTGAGGATTTGGGTTGCTTGTGCTTGAGATTTCAAGTCTTGTGGTGATTGAGTACACACATTGGTAAGGGATTTATAAGAGAGGTTAGCTTAGATTATAAAAGGAAAACGGGTAATGTGGGTGGCCAACTCCCCTCTAATGGGCTCTTGGTAAGCTAATCATTTTCCACGATTTGACTTGGAAGAAGTCATCAGAAAATGCATTTGCTTGAAATACAAAGCTTTTGAAATGCGTCATGATTTGATTTTTCTAAATAGATAGTTTCCATCTGTCTTAGCTAATTTACCTACCAATATAAAAATCGTGTGAGGATTGGTTTGGCAGCCCACCATAGTGAATGGGCCTGTTTATCTCCAACGAGTGATTGAAATTGATCAGCCACTGCGCCCCACTATAGAATGAATGACGCAGATTGCCTACTGACGCTGTCAGTAGCCGGTAGGTACTGGACGGTGCTCTGTGGGGCCCACCATGATTATGTGTTTTATCAACGCCTTCATTCATTTTGCCATCTATTTAGACACAGGCCCAAAAATAAGCAGATCCAGATCATCATGTGTGGACCATACCAAAAGAAATAGTGGTGTTTGAACGGCCACCATTAAAAACTTCTTGGGCACTATAAAAGTTTTAGATGAAGCTGGTATTTTTGTTTTCCCTTCATCTAGGTTTGTGTGACCTAATCAACAGGTTGGATGCCAAATAAGCATTAAAGTGGGCCGTAGGAGGTTTTTAATGGCGGTCGTTCAATTACCACTGTTTTCTCATCGTGTGGTCAACTTGCTGTCTGGACCTATCTCACTTTTTTTCTCATGCCCCTAAAATGAT
Organism: Magnolia officinalis; assembly: GCA_021015155.1. Taxonomy (NCBI): domain Eukaryota; kingdom Viridiplantae; phylum Streptophyta; class Magnoliopsida; order Magnoliales; family Magnoliaceae; genus Magnolia; species Magnolia officinalis. The sequence continues at coordinate 34,662,266 of JAJHSJ010000014.1, forward strand.
CTGGAAAAATAGATAGACCGTGTGGAACAAACACATATATCATGCTGGCGCCCACAGAGCATTTTCCAGTAGGAACCTAGCTACTGGCAGCGTCAATAGGCAGCAGGCAATCCACGTCCACATTGGGAGCGGATTAGATGTGGTCCAGGCCTCATCCAACACGGTGACCATGGGGCCACCTTGATGTATGAATTGTATATCCACGTTGTAAGTGCTAAAATGATTAAGCACACTTTAGTTGTCAAATTTCGTAGAGTCAAAATAACTTGACAAGAGATTTTCAAAATTGTTCCATGATCAAGAGAATATCAAGCTCAAAATCAAGAGAAAATCAATCTCAAGACTGGTACATTCTCAAGAGAAGATCAAGCTAAAGATCAACTAATGTTCAGGATTAGATCAAACTCAAAAGTCAAGATGAAGTCAATAATCAAGTTCAAGTCAAAAAAGTTCAGATATCTCATATATCTCAAGTAGTATAAAACCCTAGAAAAACCTCAGGATTAGGTACTTTCAAAATCTTTTAAATTGGGTTTTTATACTTGTGTTTGCTTTGAATTCAACCAGTCTAAGGTTTGGTTCGACTAGTTTAAGTTTTCTCGGCCAATCCAAGTTCAAGTCGAAGCAAAACCAATTTTCAGTTGCAAATTCGATTGGTTTAATTTTTTATTTCACTAGTCGAAACTTGACCTTTGACCAGCTCGAGAAAATTCTGCTCCAACTCCATCAACTACAACATTTCGGATTTTCGGAACTTCGATCAATCGAAGACGAAATTCGACTAGTCGAATAGAGCTCTTCGGCTAGTCGAACTGGTCCACGGGCTAGTTGAAGTTTGGATAGATCTTATCCCATGTAATCCGAAGTGTTGAACTGAAGTCAGTCTGCTCGAGTTAGTCGAAGATTCAATTTCTTTGCCTATAAATTGAGTTCCTCTCTCAATCTGAAATATCCATTATTATTATCAAAATATTTCTGTAAGAGAGAGAAATTCAAGTTATTAGCAAGCTATTTGAACGGTATTTATAAATTTTATTTATAGTTTTTGCTTAATTCCCTTAATCTCAGATCTTTCCATTCTGATTCTAAAAAGAGTAAACTATACTCTTCTTTTGAGATTTAAGAGAATTAACTCAAGTAGCCATTGGTTTGAACTTAATGAAAATCAATAAAACCCTGGACCCTTTCTAACTGATTGAACAAAGAACAATTTACATTCAAGAAAGCGGTTCTTCGGCTACTGTTTCTGATACATCTTCTACGGTGATGATACGTATACATTCTATTCTTTATTTGGTTTTTCTGGGATAGCCTGAAAATCTTATATAGGTTTTGTCTGAGATAGCCTAAAAATCTCAGTGAGGGATTTGATTGTGATAGCCCAGTAAAATTACAAGAATTGTATTAGGTTTTAAGGTGACCCTGGGAAAACCTTTTTCATAGTGAAAACGAAAATTACGTGGAGAGTAATTCTGGGAGTGGAGTAGGTGTAGTTGTTTTAGAACAGTTGTTGACACACCGAACCACTATAATTCTCTGTGTTATGTGGTGTATGCCTTTACTTTTTATGTGGTGAATGGTTGTAATTTATTTTCAGTTAAAGTGGTGAATGTTGTAATATTTACTTTTATTTACTCTTCCAAAGTTTGGGGTTTTGATTTTAAAGAAATTCTTGAAATAAGGTTGTCTTGCCTAAAACTTTAGGTCAAGGTTGTCCTATGAATTATTTGGAATCAACGTTTCAATACTTAAGCAATTGAGAACTCTGATTTATTTACATATTCAGCACTTATTTCAATTATTTGGCATAGTACCATTCACCCCCCCTCTAGGACATCTTAAGCTCTCCTTTTCAAGTGGTATCATAAAGAGTTGCTCTATTTTTTTTGGATTTACCTCCTTGAGCTAGATCTAAAGCTTTATTATGTCAAATTTCGACAGTTTTATTCATCACCAGGCCACCTCCTTTTGATGGCTCTAATTATTCATACTAGAAAGCCAGGATGAGGATCTTCCTCAAATCCTTAGATGAAAGTGTGTGGCAAGCCACTGTAATAACTTGCGCTCTATTGCCTAATGAATTCAAAAGAATTATTTTATGCGATACAACTAAGCAAGCATGAGACATTCTCGAAATGACACATGAAGGAACCACTATTGTCGAGAAATCAAAAATTCAAATCCTCACAACTAAATTTGAGGATATTTATATGGAAAAAAATGAGTCTTTTATGGACTTCTATACGAAATTAAATGACATAGTGAATTCCATGTGGGGTCTTGGAAATAGAATCCCTGAAAGTAAGGTTTGCGCAAAAATACTGCAATCACTACCTTATAGGTTTAATTCAAAGATTACTACTATACAAGAGTTAAGGGATACTGATGTTATGAAGGTTAAAGAGTTAGTTGGTTCTCTTTAAACTTATGAGTTGAATTTTAAGGCTCTTAAACTTAAGTCCATTGCTCTTAAATCTTTTAAATCTAATTCAAAAGAAACTAATTCTGATTTTGAAGAAAATGAAGATGATATGGCAATGTTAGCAAAGAAATTTTATAGAATTTTCAAAAATAAGAAAAGAACAGATTTTCAAAAACCACCTGATAAAAGAAAAGGAAAATTTAATTCTTGAAAATCTAAAACAAAAGACAGTCAATGTTTCAACTGTCATGAATATGGGCACTTGGCTAATAAATGTCTTAAAAAGGATAAATCTAAAAGAAATGGCATGCTAACTACTTGGGATGAATCATCTGATTCTAAAACTACTTCTAAATTTGATGAATCAGACCAAGAAAATGCAAATGAGATAAAAGCCTTTAAGAAAATAGCCATAGTTACTTCTTCAGACAGTTGTAATATGTTTGATTATGAGAATTCAAGAAGTGACCTTGAAAATGAAGATGATCTTCAAGATGCCTACAATGCCCTATATAAAGAGAGTTGTAAAATTACTGTTAAGTTAAAAATTCAAAAAGAAAATTATGCTAAATTAAAAATAGAACTTGAAAAAGCAGTTATAGAAAAATCTCATTTTTCCGATTGTTTTGAAAAAACAAAATTAGATTTAAGTTTTAAATCTTCTGAATTTCAAAAACTCAAAACAGAAAATGAGAAACTAAAACTTGAAGTTTCTTCCCTTCAGAGTTCAAAGGATACTTGGAAATATGTCCTTGGTGACCAAAAGCTTAAAAAATTGTTAACCTCATCAAGGCAATGTGGTGACAAGTTTGGTCTGGGTTATATTAAAAATAACTTTTTGAAAATCAAGGATTCTGCTCCTATTTTTGTAAGAGGAGAATCCTTGAACTCTAAAGGACAGATTTTAAGAGATGTAAATGATAATGATTTCAAAAACTCAAAAACTTCTCAAGTCTCTAAAATAAACAATAATGTCATCAGCTATAAACACCGAAGGAATAATAAACCACCACTAGCTGAAAAAATTATGAATTTACTTAAAAAGCTTCTGAAATCTAACTCAGATAAGACAGGAGTTTATAGAAAAAAGAGAAGTTTTAACTCCTAAATACAGCGAAAATCAAGAGATACTCTTAAACCTAGAACCGTAATGAAATGGGTTCCAAAGGCTAAGTGTCTTGTTGCCCATATAGCTTTGAAAGCCATTAGCCACTTAAGATGGTACCTGGATAGTGGATGTTCAAGAAACATGACAGGTGACACGGCGATATTCACCAATATCAACGAAGTAAACGGCGGCTCAGTCACTTTCGGAGATGAAAGCAACTGCGGAATAATAGGCCAAGGTAATGTACAACTTTCTAACTTATCTCTCTTTGAAAATGTGCTTTATGTTGAAAGATTAAAACATAATCTTTTGAGCATATCTCAAATTGTGATAATAAACACAATGTGAAATTTTCAGATCACGGATGTGAGATTATAAATGAAAAAGGTAGTGTAATATTAAATGGTCACAGGACATCTGAAAATTGTTATATAATTGATAACTCCTGCTCTACAAACATTCATATTACATGGTCCAAACAGAGGGGACTGAACTATAGCATAAACGTCTTGGACATGTGAACTATAGATATCTATATAAATTGAGCAAAAGAGATCACTTACATGGCTTACCCAAGCTAAAAAAGATAGAAAAAGTCTATGGCACATGTCAAATTGGCAAGCAGATTAGGAGTAGTTACAAGAAAGTGAACTCCTTAGCCATGGTTAAACCTATAGAACTTCTCCACATGGATTTAGTTGGACCAACTAGAATGGAGAATATAGGTAGAAAGAAGTATTTTCTGGTCATAGTTGATGACTATACTAGATATACGTGGTTAGCCTTTTTATAAGAAAAATCAGATACTCTTGATAAAGTCAGGAAAATTTTAAAATGTATCCAGACTAAAAAAGAGATTTATGTGGTCAAAATTAGAAGTGATCGGTACCGAATTTGAAAATAGCCAACACTTAGAATTTTTTTATAATAATTGTCTGGCTAACGGGCGCATGAGAGCAGGGAGATGTGTGCATCTTTTTCCAAGGAATTGGCCTTTATTGTGACCGCCCGCTCCACTTTCCTTGGAATATTAATTGGCCCCGCACTCTCTTAGTTATCCCAACTGCTACATCTCATTACCCGCGGTCATTAAATGTCTCTGACGATGTTTATAAAATCAACATTCTTTGTCATTTTGCCACCTACATCTCCTCTACTTCTGCTAACAGACCTTGAGCCTTCATGTCTCTTCAGTCTCTCACTCGCAATCATTGGCCCTTCTTAAGGAAATCCTCACTATGGGGATTGAGTATTTCTCCCAAACTCGCCTCCATAATGTTTGCCCTTTTGTTAGAGATGTTACTAAAGTATCTCAATATGACGAACCTCTTAAAGAACTTCTAAAGGTTTTGATAAAACTATAATGCCTCGGGGATGCTTATTTTAAAATCGATATGCAGATTAAAAAAAGCATGTCGGTCTGATGAGGAAGTGGTCTTCCATTCACGCAGAATCCAAAACTCTCTCAGCCTGATATGATGCTTCATGGAGCCATCTGTAACGCCCTGAAAATCGGGGGTCGAGCATAAACTCAACTCCCGAGTTCCAGAACATCACTTATGCAACAAAATGAATGATGATTGAATGTTGACTGTATCGTGCATTGAACATGAGTGAGATAAGCCAAAACAGCATATCATACTCCAGAGACAGTTAAGTTTGCAAGCGGAAGACTGTGATAGATAGATAAAATATATAACTTATGATGAGTCTCCAGAGTGTGATAACATTACCAGGTTAAATAAATACAAGTGCAGTTCTAAAATTTACCAAATGTGAGGAAGTGTAATGCCTTCTATCCCAAGAACCATAACCCCGTCAATACAATACCAGGTCTTCATTGGCCTATCAGAAAGTTACATGTAGGAGAACTCCTCCTCCACATCATAGAAGTCCGGCTCTGCTTCATAAGCATCGCCATCACCTGAACTCAACAAATCTGGTGGGTGTTCGGAACACCGTCCCGTAACGTGGGAGTGAGTGATCAACTCAGTGGAACAGTAAAGCATAGGTTAACATGTTATCAATTCAATCAAGCAGTAATGATAAAGCAGTACAAATCAAACATTTCTAACTACTCTTGTTAAGTGCGAAAATGAAATGACATGATGCTGTATGCCCTTGCCAAACCACCCTCAAGCGACATCATCTACGTTCGCGAATGCTTACTCCCTCAGTGCGCCACATCTACAAAGCACATGCGGTGCGATGATGCTCATGATTACCAAGTTTTTATTAGTCCATTTCAAACAGCAGTATTGGGAAACTAAGGTACCTCCCTTGTATCATTCCCAAACATGATCCATTCTAGGGTCGTCAATCCTAGTTATTCTCAATACGATATTATAGTTTGAGAAGCTTAGTGAAGGCATCGCAAAGGGCTCGTCACCCGTCAGCGCGGATACAGATCTCACCGTATGCGGCTCAATTGCTGGCCGTCAGCTCGAGTACAGGTCTCACCGTACTCGGCTCAATCACTAGCCGTCAGCTCAAGTACAGGTCTCACCATACTTGGCTCAACTCACACTCTAGTTGCTGTGAAAGACTCGTCGCCAATCACAGACCCTTGGAGTGTACTCGATGATACCACGGAGGACTCGTCGCCCGTCAGCACGAGCACAGATCTCACCGTACTCGGCTCTCGCCGAAGTATCGACAGCTCGAATACAGTGTCCCATACCACCGTATTCGGCTCATGAGTTAGTTGCGCAATGGTCACTACGAGGAGGCACATGGCCCCAGCGTAGGCGACAGCTCGACCACGGTGTCCCATACCACCATGCCCGGCTCATGCGACTTAGCGGATTAGGTACCATGGTTAAACGGGGATCGCCACTGGTAAGTTTGGTACCCTAGGTTCAAGCAGTAGCGACCAAACAGGGTGAACAACATAAGGCAAATCGGGTTACTTGACGAGCTCGACTAGCACGATCGCCCTTTGAGCTGCACGACATGAAGTGCATAAACAACTTCGTGTGGCCTAGCCACTGCCGACAGGCAACGTACGACTCGAGTTCGTCGAACACATCCCACGTGGCAAATGAATCTCAGCCACAAGTTCAATCTCGTTACCGATTGCCTGGACTATATCATAGCCCCAAACACAATCAATTACAGAGATATAAAGCAGTGATGGATCAGGATTCAAATCATACAATCAGTCTGGTATTATCGTTTAGGGCTGCCAGGGCTGTTGCACGCACTCGTTGCTCCGCTCCCCCATCACCCATGACGGATCATACATCATAAATATAAATTTAAACATATGCATACATAGTTAAAATCATAAAACAATTGAGCATGTTATGAATCACAACACAAGCATGAGTTTGTACATGTTCAAATCCTAATCACACAACTATCAAAGGAGATCATACACATAGTGAAAAGAGGTTGAGAATCATATCTCAAAACCCTTATATATTACAATTTGCTAACTACTACACATTCGACATTTCAAGAAACGCTTAAACAAACATACATCAAACATACATGACATATGTCGATCACATAGGCATTAGGCCAAATCCTTCACTAGGGAGTTGCCCCAATCATAACACGCGTACACCACGATGGATAGTCATGGCAGGAGCAGGAACCCAAGTTCCATATTCATTCAGCTATTTCCACAAATACTTGGGTCACACATTTTAGCACATATAGTGTATACTGGCCGTGGCGTGATTTAGGGCAAATCCTTTCGTCAAAGGGATATCGCCATTACAACAATCAATATCCATGAATTAGTCATGGCGAGCACGAATGGAATTCTATACTCATTCAGCCATTTTCACAAACACTTAGTAAGAATACACTATTCCAACATACATAGTGTATGTTAGCAAACATGTATTAGGGTATTCTTTCGCTAAGCGGTTATTTTATCCGCGTTATACCGTATTCATACAACAATTAATCATGACAATTATATTTCCAAAATTTACACATACGCGGTGGTATTTCTAGAATACACAATTTCAACATACTAGGCATTTACACACGAGCATGTATTTCAGCGATTCCTTTCGCCAAACTAGTATTTATCCATATACTATATAATCATACATTAAATAAACATGTCAAGATTTTCTCAAAAAAATACGTATACGGTATTTCTACGGTATACCTAGAGTATGTGAAATTCCATATTCTACAACGTTAATCGAAACAGGAAACAGAAAGCACTTTGTACATGTGCATTAAACGCAGATCATGAATCTATCATTATCTGACATTGAAAGCGTTGAAAAACGTAACTTATACACTTAAAGTCCGCACCTTTGTCGTAGAATCGTAACGGAGTGATAGGTTGCTAAGCTTCCGTATACGGGAGTTGGCAACCAAGAGAACGAAATACGTTAGCTATCTCATAACCTACAACCACCCAAGCCCCAAATCAGATTAGGGTTAGGGTTTCTTACCTAGAAACGGGGCTGGATGGAATCGCCAGGAGGAAAGCGATGAGAAAGGGATGGTGCAGCCCGTTTGGTGGCAGGGAACGACGGCAGGGAGATTCTCCCACTTCTCCCTCACTTTCTCTCTCTTTTCCCTCTCTCAAATCCAAATTCGTATGGCTGAAATGGAGAGGGTTTAAGGTCCTTATATAGCCTCAAAACTCACCGAAATAGACTCCTGTTCAAAGGTTACTGCTAATATAGGTATTCGTCACTTTTCCAGCTCAAAAGAGAGGTTCTGGTGGCCCTTCCTTGAGCCAACGTCAGACTTAAGCTCACACACATGGATCTATGTGGGATTACGTTTTCGACTCGATCGGATTCCCAGATCGCACGTGGCGGACCACTTTCAGTTCAACGGTCAGTGGGCCACGATCCGAATTTCAAGTACATGTAAATGTTTCCTGAAATTTTTCTTAATCCGGGGTGTAATTTGGTCTGATCTGACGGTCTGGTTGCTTAATACTGATGCGCCAAGTGAAGTGGTGTCAGACTCACATTCTAGATATTTATTTTTGGAAAAGGGAATAGTGTTTTTCACACTCCCTCGCTCCGGATCGAAACGAATGGCCGTGGGACATCGGCTGGATTTGATTTTTGAGATGATTGTCAAGCCCAGTGAGGGCGGTCCTAGTTCCATAGATTCGTGTTAATCGGACTCCCGATGTGCGGTCTAGACCTAATACGAAGTTTCGTTTAATTCCCGAGAGCAGAGCGGGAAATGAGGTTGGTTCTAAACTTTAGGGAAACCTAGAGTCACTGATTTTGCAAGTTTTGGGTCTTGCAGATCGTATTTAAAGCGATCCAACGGATTTCATGACTAAACGAGTTTAGTACTTAGTTAACTTTGTTAAATCTAAAAGGATTTAATCCACTGATTCTGGTCGTGAGGAGGTGGTACTTAGGCCTTTACAGTTTGTATATAAAGTGATCCAAGTTTTACTACTTAGCTAGTTTAAGTTAGTGTCTAGGGCGAAAGTGCTTTGAAAATTGAAAGCACAAGGTAGTGAAGGGTGGGATTTGTGAAGAAAATGGTTTAAGACAGGATTTGAGGCTTTGAATTGAGCGTTTGAAAGTTTAATCAGGTGTTAAGATTGACCCAATGCCTAAGGATGTCTAATCCCAGGTTGGCAAAAATCCGGGATGTTACACCATCGCTTGCATTGGACTCTTAACATAATTTCAACAAGGCCATGCTGCAATCGCTCGAAGCCCAGCGAAACAAGCTAGTCGAAGACCTCTCCGAGACTACACATCTCCATCCAAATAGGGATCGGCCTTACTCCCATGAGATCATGTCCCTCATTGATTATCAGATCTCCTTTATCAAGCTCGACCGCAAGAAAGCGACACTCGCAAGGCAGAAACTGACAACAAGGTTTCTGAAATCGATCGCCACATCGATGAAGTGATAAGCTTCCTCAACCAGTTTATAGTTGAGAGATCATCATGGAGGAGTAAGTAGGCACTGGCTGAGGAAGCTAAAGCGACAGCACTCACGGAGTTCCAAGAGATCCAGGTGGTTTATATATGAACTGCTCGATCGACCGATTGTTCCTCGTTATTGCACATATTTTTATTCGTATGTATTTTTTGTATTGGTTGATGGCCTATGTCCCTTCCTGCAGTAATAAAATCTTCTTTCTTTTTTAAAATCAGAAGTAAGGAGCTCATCGGTTCCATTTGTATTACTCATTCTGACCACGCACTATTTCGCATGAGGGATAGTAGGCCTTTAAGAATCGGTCGTTGATTGAATTTTTTTACAAATTTTATGTCCTTATCGCGCAAGAGATAGTCTTCACCTTTAAGGACTTGGACGACATGTAACACCCCGAACTTTTCAATAACCGAGTATTGAAAGTTCTCAAGTGTTACCATGAAATTTAACTTATTATGTACATGAGTACGATACCAATCTAGCTATCCTAACCTTACATCCATTCTCCAACACGAATCTGACCATTGAAAATAATCTCCATTCATAGATCAAGCCATCTGACCATTGAAAATAATCTCCATTCATAGATCAAGCCATCTGACCATTAATTTTGAGATAGGATTATCATATACCTAAGTATTCTCACTTGTCCATCATAACCAACTATTCAGTCAACTATTCACCGTTAGGCAAAGATATCTGATCGTCCACTTTGAATTTGGACCACCTGATCATAGTAAACAAGCTACTTGATCTCAACATCCACTCATACACATATCAAATTGAGATTCTGATCATTTCATCTTGTTCACCACCTATGAATATACTTAACCCACCATCAAAACTACAATTTGAGAAACTTATACATGTGAACAAGTCACTTGAATCTAACAGTATACATGTTCTACCTCTTGATCACTCCAAAAACTCACTTGTGATCATCCGTTTACAAAACCGACCATACACCTACTTACATACATGATCAGAGTACTAACCATCAAGTTTTTCTATTTTAACATGTCACCTGACCATTCATTATGATGGTTAATATATGTACATTCCCTTAATTAGTTTGGTGAATAATTTCTTATTCGTAATGATTTAGATATAAGTTCTTTTATAAGAATTATTTAGAAACGTGTCTACGATCATGTAGAACCATTAGATATCCCAAAACTCTCATATCAACAATAATTATGAAAATGTCATTAACCTAAACCCCTGAATTCTAGATCACAAGGTTTCCATAATCCGGTTATTGTGAATTTTATACCATGCCTATATATTATAAATTAACTATACATGTCAAATTTCAGCCCTTAGATCATTGTAAAAGTGACCCAATTTACAAATCAGCCCCTTAACCATTGATTTTTGTGTCCATCGAGTGAAGAAACTTTGTGGGTAGTCATAGTAGGATATTTCTCTTCATATGAATGACTTGGATTGCCCATTATATAGACTAAGTGTGAAATATGAAGACCCAACTTTGATAGGCTTTTACTTAGGCACGAAGTTATCATGTCAAGGCCTACCAACTCCTTATAAATCTGGATCTTCCGGTTTAACCACATCCTTCCGTCCATCGCAACTTAAATTTGGACCACACTGTAGTCTCATATGACTACGTGGTTATACAAAATTTAGGCCCCGACCTATGATCCTATACCATTGAAGGTTGATGTCACTTCCTTCCTTTTGGTACAAAAGATGAAATTTTAGATTTAGGCTTTTTCCACCATCGATCAACCATCAAAATTTGTCCAACCGTTTGCCTATCCTGACTACACATTTTTTTTCCAAATTTGGTCCTGATCATTAAGTGTGGACCATTAATTGAGATCAAGTTCGTTTTGGCACCCGTTAAGAGAATTTTCAAGATAGGCCAATCTAAATTTTGGATCACCAAGAAATCATATACCCTGACTCTATTCGACGACCCTGACATAATGGATGAATTAGATTTATAAAAATAAAAAAATAAAAAAAAATAAATAAATAAATAAAAAATGGGAGAAACCCAATCCAAGGGGGATGTGAAACACACCCCTCTCACACGTCCACCCCTTTTAAAAAGGGTGTGCATTCCCCTCTCCACTCACACGTCTAATCTCCCAGTGCCCAAGGAGAGAGAAGAGAGAGAGAGAGAGAGAGAGAGAGAGAGAGAGAGAGAGAGAGAGAGAGAAAGAGAAAGAGAAAAAAAGAGAAAGAGAGAAAAGGAGAAGCCTAGATGCCATCTTCCTTCTCCATATGCATAGTGTCTCCCTCTTGCTAAAGTGAGGTCGTGATACATGTGAAAGCTTTTCATGTAGAAGCTTTCGTACATGGATATTTACCTAAGGTTTAGATATAAGGATAAAGTGACGGATTCCTTTAAGCTTACCTTAATTCAAGTTGATATGATTTATCTTGCCTTTTACATGCTTTATTTTCATGTTACTATAATTCTCTCCCTGCAATTGTTTAATTTACCACCAACAATTATTTATCCTTTGAGAATTATGGTATGATGTTAATTATTATTTTTTTGTTAGTACACCCACTGTCAGTTCACACTTCACTGTTAGCCACCCCCACTACGGAATCGATACCAAGACCTCAATGTTGAAACGAGGTATCTTTCACGCAGTCTACCACTTGAGTTATGGATCAGGGTGTAGGTATGATGTTCATTATGTGTGATCTTTATTAATTTATGTGAGGCGATGGATATAAACCTTGCCCTAGCCTTTACCAATTTTGTTGAGTTAGCCCTAACTACCTCTTTTGTTGAGTTAGTCATTGCTACTCTCCTCTTTTGATGAGTTAGTCATTTCTACTCTTCTCCTTTATTATGTTAGCCTTGTGCTACCTCCCTCTATGGCTTGGGCATGTGTCTTAGATTTCTAAAACTCCCATGGTTCAATTTATTTCCCCTTTGGTGTATGTGATATGTTAGAGATCTCACATTTAGTGACTCATATATTTTATCGTGGACGTAATGTGTTACAAGTAGCGGCACTCTTAGTTGGCACGTAATCTCGTGGGTTGGTTGGAGTGATACACAATCGATGTAAGTAAATCGTCATGCGTGTTACATCACTTCTCAGGATTGGATGTCGCAAATAGTCACTCCATAAACACATCGTGTCATGTAAATCCCCCAATCGCGTTGTTATGTCGCCTTGAGATGTTCGCATAAATTCATGTTAACGTTAGACACGCTGGCGAATCTCCGTAGTGTGAGAATGCGGGGTAAGCCAAATTTTCTATAAATTATATTCCACATTGTGATGATCACTACGTATGATGGACCGCACAGACTTTGCTAGGAATGCATTCATATATATATATTGGTTGCACATACTGATACCACTCGTAGTGGTGGAGTACAAGACGTATCAAAACCTTTACATTACTTTTATGAATCTCTTGAATTATTGTTAATCTTAAAGGATAACCATCACTATGAGTAGGGCATTGAACCTCTTCAACCGTACAGATGATGCAAGTGATGTACAAATTGAAGACCTAGAGAACCATCTCCCTATGAAAGATTATATTGAATGAAAAAATTTATGATTTAATTTTATATTTCTGCTATAAACTCGATAATGTAATAAGCTCCCATTGAGAGGGCATTTGATAATTTGTTGAATTCTTTTACTCAAATGAAATAATAAATACGGTCAATTTTATTCTCGTGAATGGTTACCTTTATGAATGTAACTAGATGTGATCTAAATGAAAAAAAAAATATGGTGCAATTTTTAAAGCATCCAATTTATACATTATTAACACCCGGAATTCTCGGGCACGAGTATGTACTCGGGCCGCGGAAATTTAAGGATGTTATACAACAACATAGGGCCCCATCCCAAGTGGGAGACCATTTCTTACCCAAGTCTTAGTCCCTACATCCTATAGGGAGCACTACCTTCCAAACCTTATCCCATTCTCTGAAGGATTTTCCTTTCACCATCTTATTATATGCTCGGGCGACACGAATCTTGTTGGTGATTATAGAATTTAAAGCCTTCATCCGAGTTTTGTCTAACATTTCAAACTTAACCAACATCGCTTTTGTGAACTCAGGAGGAGTTAACTCAGCTTCATGTGCGATCCTTAATAATGACACGATGATTTCCAAAGGCACTATTGCATCATATTTGTATGTAAACAGACTCATCCTTGTACTGGTACTGGGTGAATTCCTATATGCCCAAAGTGCCTCAGACAGTTTTGTATGCTACTCTCGAAAATTTTCTTTGATCATTTTTGTCAATATATTATTTATCACTTTGTTGTTGGCCTTGACATGGCCATTTGCTTGCACATAGTATGGTGTCGAATATAGAATCTTAATTTTGTATTGGTCGGCCATGGCTTTAACCTCTTTTGCTAAGAATGTTACGCCTCAATCCATGGTAATCGATTCAAGAATTCCAAACTCAATAAAATTGATAATCTTCATATGGTTGACTCATTTCATAGGTATTGCCTCCACCCACTTGGTGAAATAATCAATAGCCACAATGATGAAAGAATCCATGCACGATGAGGGAGGATGGATTGACCTATCAAATCGATCGCCAATCCTTGGAAAGGTCATGGCTTGATAATCAGGTGAATCTCAGCTACAGGCATGTGCTGTTTCGGCCCATTTTTCTAGTATGCTTCACATCATTTGGCATATTTGAATGCAATCAACCATATTGTCGGCCAAAAGTATCCGTAGCATCTAAGTGTAAGCCTCATTTTTCTCCCAGCCTAATGGGCTCTACATAATCCGGTGTGAACCTCGCCCACTGTTAGCATAGCTTCTCTTTTAGCTAAGTACTTTAGTAGTACACCATCGACGCCTTTCTGGTATAACTCACCGTCAATTATGACATAATTGACGGCTGATCTCCTCATATTTCTGGTTACTTTAATCAGTGGGCTTTGAAGATAACCTATGAGAGGAGCTCTCCAGTCATCATCTTCTATCTCAATTCGACATATTTTCATGATTGCCTCTCTCTCGAAGACTGTAGGTACCTTCTTTGTACGATGATCATCCCTTCAGCTGATCCTTTTAAGATGTCCAACCCTACGGCCAGCTGCGTCATTTCATTGGCATTCATGTTGTGATCTCGAGTTATATGCATCAATTCTACCTCATCGAAGCTATCTAACATTTGGAATGCCAAGGCATAGTAAGGCAATAGTGTTGGGCTGGTGCATTTGAATAGTCCTACCATTTGATTTATCACTAATTGTGAATCGCCCATTACTATCATATTTCGTGTGCCTAATTCCATTAGTAATTCCAAACCAATTATCATAGCCTCATACTCAGCCTGATTGTTAGTGCATTCGAATTCCAATTGGAATATTAATTCTTACATGTTCCCATTCGGTGAAATTAGAATGATCCGATCCACTGAAGCTTTATAGGTCTTTGAGCCATCAAAAATAAGCTTCTAGGGCATCAAAGACACATTATACACGTCTAAAACCTTCGATAAAAGTTGGTTCGATAAGTCAGACGGATAATCGACCAGGAAGTTGGCTATATCCTGACCCTTTACTGATTTCTACGGAAAACACCTAAGATCGAATTCAGATGGAGCCAAAAACCATTTACTAATTCGACCGCTTAAAATCAGACAGTTCAACACATATTTCACTAGATCAGTCAATGTTATTACATTAACTCTTTTAGCTAACAAATAATGTCTTAGTTTAGTGGCTGCAAATTACAGAGATAAACACATCTTTTCTATTGTTAAGTATCACTTCTCGGTATCGAGGAGCGTCCGAATCGGATAGTAGACTGCTCGCTCTTTTCGATCGTCGTTGTTGTCGTCTTGGGCTATTAGTGCTCCGACCGACTCTGCTGATGCTACGACATACAACTTGAGCGGTCAACGTTTGACTGGTGGCATTAAAACCGACAGCTTTATCAAATACTCCTTAATCTTTTCAAAAGTAAGCTGATGTTCTACCTCCCACTTGAATTCAATAATACCATACTTCAATTTCATCAGAGGAGAGAAAACTTTAGTCTTTCCTGCATAATTGGAAATAAATCATCACATAAAATTGACATGCCCAAGGAAGCATTGCAATTCTGACTTGTTCCTTCATGGGTGATCGTTTATGACTACACGAGCTTTATTCAAGTCTACTTCGATTCTACGCTGATGTATGAGAAAAGTTAGAAAATTTCCAGTCGACACCCTCAAATGCGCATTTGAGGGGATCCATTTTTAACTTATGGAACCTTATTCGCTTAAACGAATTGCATAAATGAGCGAAGTAATCTCCCACATTGGCCAATTTCACCACTATATCAATAACGTAAACTTCCATGAACTAGTTGATCATGTCATGGAATATGGCATTCATTGCCCTTTGATATGTAGCCCCTGCATTTTTTTAGCACAAAAGGCATGTCTATCCAGAAATAGGTTCCCAAAGGCCCAGGACATCTAAATGTCATTTTCGGCACATCATCAGGTGCAATATATATAAGATTATAACTAGAATGGCCATCCATGAAACAAACCATCTTATGCCCGACTACTCGGTCGATTGGTTGATCGGCTATAGGCATTTGGTATTTATCCTTGGGTGTTGCTAAATTTAAATTTCTAAATTCAATACATACCGCAACTTACCATTCTTCTTGGTGACTGGGACTACATTCAAGATCCACTCGGCATACTTAATGGGCTTAAGGAAACTGGCCTTCAGCAGCCGTTCGATCTCTTCCTTTATTTTTTGTGTGACCTCTGTTGTCATCTGCCTAGGCAGTTGCTCATCCGGTCTATAACCTTCCTTTATTGGTAATCTGTGCTTGATTAGATTTTGATCTAGTCATGGCATCTCTTGATAATCCCACGTGAAGCAATCGACAAACTCTCTAAGCAAACCAGTGAGCTCAACTCTATTTGTGGTTTTAGCAATTTACTGATAAAAGTTGGCTTCAGGTCCTGCTCGGTTCCTAGATTCGCCTCGATTAAGGGATCTTAAACCTGAGCCTGAGAGTCTTTTAGTTTATCAGGTGCTTCCTTTAATTCCATGTCTATCTCATCCTCATCGGCCTGAATGACCATGTCGGCCAGATTTACAAAGCAACTATCGTTAACATTTTTCAGGCTCTCTTTAAGCCTTTTTTTTTTAATTATTATTCTAGCTGTGAAATCGGTTGTTTACTTTCCCATCTATTAGTATACTGTTCATGGGACCTCTTCGATGGTCTAATATGGAATCGGCTGAGAAGGTACAATGTCCCTCGGTAGGTTGTCGACCGGACGAATTATAACGAAAATAGCCCGCACAATGCTTTCTGGGTTCTTTCTTACAAATATCCCAGTTGGTCATCCATGCTTGTTTCTTCTAATAAAGCGAATCAGTCCCACTTTGTCTCCGTAGTAATAGGTCTCAATCACATTTGAGGTAGCCAAGAATGGCTTGTTTTCGGCCAAGACCAATTCAACTTTATCTTGATTCCAAAATATTATGAACTAATGTAGGGATGATGGGATGCGTGCAGAAAATGGATCCAGTCGATTGGTAGAAAGGGGCCAATACTCTTTTAGTGCCTACGGTCAAGTCGACCAGTAGCACACCATATGTGTTGGTGACATGTCCGGCGAAGTTACTGACCGTTACCTTAGACGAAATCAGATTGGCCATAGCTTTTCCCAAATTTTGCATCATTCTTACTGAGAGAAGATTAACAGTGGCCCCATTATCAACCAAGATCCTGGTGACTGGGCAGCCCTCGAGATGAGCAGATATGTACAGTGGTTTAAAATGTTGAGTCATATCATGAGTAGGCTTTTTTATGACCACTATCTTGGAAGATGCGCCTAACTTCATGATTACAGTATTTGCCTGTGGTATCTCATTCATTCTCGGTGCGTCCTCAATTGCATCTCCCAGGGGAAAAAGCATTTTGTATTGCTATAGGGGGATCAAGTTCTTCCACATCGCTTATCATTTAACTGGGTTGGAAACGTCTTGAAAAGTGGATGGGAAGGTGAGTACCATGTTGCAATCAAACACCATGGTTGGCGATGATCTAAAAATAATTTTTAAACCTGAAAGTTGCCCCCAAGTGTTTCCAAACCATAACACTCATCAAAACATATACCAGAATATTCGGCACTCTAGTTAGCTATTGAAGTTACCTTTACCTGCTTGAAAATGGGTTACGATACCTCCAATGCTTTAGTTGTTGCCATTAGTTCCTCAATCAGCGGATCATCCCCTGAAAACTTCTCACCACTCAGATAATTGGATAAGTCATCACGATAGCCAATATTACTTAATTCTGTGGTATTCTTTGGCTGGGTACCATCTTTTGTGACCCGATTGTGCATGACGGGTTTCAGTATTACTTCAACCATATTGTAACGCCCTAAAAATCTGGGGTCGAGCAAAGCTCTACTCCCGAGTTCCAGCGCATCACTTATGCAACATAGATAGTGATTATTGAATATTGTCCGTATTAGTGCAATTAAACATGAGTGAGATTATACTAAGACAGCATATTACACTCCAGAGTTAATGTAATTTGGCAAGCGGAAGACTGAAATATATACATTTAATTATGAAAACGTTTCACAAATTTCGGAGTATGAGTATGAAACCAGGTGAAATATATACATGTGTTGTTTCTAACCATATAAAGTGACGCCCCCACGCCTACACTGTATGATATTGTCCGCTCTGGGCACAGCCCTCACAGTTTTGTTCTCGGGGTCACCCCCAAAAGGCCTCATGTGGGGGAAGGATATTGGTAGCTCGCCCAGACCCGGTGCTCCCATGGTCCCGCCCACATCAACACCTATCCCACAAATATTGTCCAACTTAACTGACAACCCATCAGAGTACGTAGCGGTAGTTTTGTTCCCCATAGGGAGGCCTCATACAGTATAGGGTGGCAACTCCACATATAACCACCACAACTTCAGACGACACTTCTGATGTGAGATAAAGTTTCACCTTCATGTGTGCACAGTAGCCTGCCAGCCATCTTGGGGCCCACCCATATGTGTGTCAGCCCATGTGTACCACAGGTGACGGGGCGTCACAATATCCCCCACCGAGGGCAGAGCCGTCCTCAGCTCTGATACCATTTGTAACAGCCCACACCCACACTGTATGATATTATCGACTCTAGGCACAGCCCGCACGGTTTTGTTCTCGGGGTCGCCCCCAAAAGGCCTCATGTGGGGGAAGGATTGGTAGCTTGCACAGACCCGATGCTCCCGTGGTCCTGCCAACATCAATACCTATCCCACAGATATTATCCAACCCAACTGACAACCCATCAGAGTACGCAACGGTGGTTTTGTTCCCCGTAGGGAGGCGTCATACAGTATAGGGTGGCAACTCCACATATAACCATCACAACTTCAGATGACACTTCCGATGTGGGACAATGTTTCACCTTCACTGTGTGCACAGTAGCCTGCAAGCACAATAGCCTGCTAGCCACACAATAGCCTGCCAACCATCTTGGGGCCCGCCCACATGTGTGCCACAGTGACGGGGCGTCACATATAAAATGCAGGAAGTAAATGTGTTCAACTAAACAAGTATCCCAGTAGTCCCTGCGCATCGATATGAGATCTACATAGATCCGCCTGACAGTTGAACGTAGGAGAATCCTTCCTCCTCACCTACGAAGTCCAACTCTGCTGTATAGACCTTGTCATCGCCTGCAACTAAACCAGAGTCTGGGTGGTATTTTAAAACACTATCCCAGGTGGGAATGAGTAACTAATTCAGTGAAACTATAAAGTAAAGGTAAAATGTTATCAATTCAGTCAAGCAGTAATGATAAAGCAGTATAACAATCATATTCTAAATACTCTTGTTAATGCAAGGATGATATGTATTAATGATGCATGCCCTCGCCTACACTCCCTCAGCGACATCATCTCATGGTCGTGCATGGAAAACTCCATAAACGTGCGCTTCCGCACCAAACACATGTAATGCGGTGCATGATCATGTTAGCCAATATTTAATTAGGTTTATTTATGTAGCAGATTCGGGAAGCTAAGGTACCTCCCTTTTTATCATTAACCCAAACAATGATCCATCTAAAGTCGTCAATCCTAGTAATCACATGCGTTAGGCAACTTCGTAAGTTTATACTATAGGTTGCTACGGGAGGCTCGTCACCTCAGCGTATGCTTAATTCACACTCAAGGTCACTACCACCAATGCCCTACCAACTAACAGTCTATTTTCGAAGGTTCGTCACCAACCCGATTGGGGACCATAGCCAGGCTATGCCGGGATAGGCCTTTTTTATACTCAAGGTCACTACAGGAAGGCTCGTCACCTTAACGTAGTCCTAGTGTATACTCGGGGTCACTATGAGAAGCTCGTCACCTGATCGTAGGCCGACAGCTCGACCACGGTGTCCCATACCACCATGCACGACTCATGAGTCTTAGCGGATCGAGGTACTAAGGTTAAACGGGCTTTTCACTGGTAAGTTTGGTACCTTAGGTTTAAGCAGTAACGTCCATACATGGTGAACATACATTGGGCCAATCGGGTTACTTGACAAGCTCGACTGGTACGAGCGTACATTGAATTAATTGACATGGAGCACATATGCACTCCTCGTGGCCTAGCCACTGTTGATAATCAGCATACGACTTGGATTCCTCGAACGTATCCATCATGGCTAAAACATTTGGCTACCGATCGTAAACCATTACCCATTGCCTGGACTACATCATAGCCCCAATCACACTCCAAGTAATAGCATTCCCATATAGTAGTTATAACAGGATTTAGCAACCAACTCATGCATTTCAATCATTTGAGCATTCTAGAAACACGTAGTGCACATGACATCACACATGTACATTTCATACATAAATCATTTAGCCTAATGTCAATTACATGGAGAAATCTATTTGAATCACTAAGGTAATTGAGGATCTCATCCCAACACCTTTAATAAATACATTTCATCGAACAATTACTCATTCGGGCATTTTATCAAACACCTAGACTACACACTACAACAAACATGTAATATATTAGTTATAACCTATATTATGGCAAATCCTTTCATAAAGGAGTTGACACATATACAACGATCATGTATTTTCAATTAACAAGCATGACAAGCACAACTCATAATTCCATATTCGTTCAGACATTTCAACAAACACATGGAATGCATTATATTCTACATAATTCAAATACATGTGTAAGACTCTGAAAACGTCGTA
Source organism: Magnolia officinalis (assembly GCA_021015155.1). Taxonomy (NCBI): domain Eukaryota; kingdom Viridiplantae; phylum Streptophyta; class Magnoliopsida; order Magnoliales; family Magnoliaceae; genus Magnolia; species Magnolia officinalis. Next base: position 34,682,928 of record JAJHSJ010000014.1, read on the forward strand.
TCTAGGCGCATGTGATAGCAAGCAAGTCAGTCATAAACCATTACTGACATTGAAAGACTTGAAAACCATAACCTAAACATTTATAGTCCGCACCTTTCGTCGGTAAACTCATATCGAACTCAGTTCGAACATTACGCATTTGTCTACGGCACAACGGCAACCTATAGCATGAAATAGGTTAACTATTTCACCATTTACTCTATTTAGATACCTAAAACAGATTAGGGTTAGGATTTCTTACCCAAATGAAGTTGGAATGGCTCGTGTACCGATGGTGGGGAGGCGATTCGACGTGTGGAGTCATGGGAAAGGGTCCCAGCAACGATCTCCCTCTCTCTCTCTCTCTCTCTTCTCCTCACTCTCTCCTCCTCTTTTCTCTCTTCTCTCTCTTAAGGTTAGAGAAATTCGTATAAAATGAGAGAGGGGTGGGTTAAGGCCCTTATATAGGCCCATAACTGACGCAAATGGCTCCAGTGTCATGGTATACTTAGGCTATAGCCAAGGAGTGACTCTTTCGATCCAACGGAGCTGATCTGGAGACCCCCTTTCTGCATACAGTCTGGGGAAAGTTCCCTGACATTGGATCTAGGTCAAGTTAAGTTTTCGGTCCGATCGAATTTACGGATCGACCGCAGAGGACCAGTTTTAGTTCAATGGTCACCGGTACTCGATCAAGGCCATAAGTATATTGAGATGTGTTGAAAATTTTCCCTGATCGGAGAGTGAATTGGGTCAGAATCTGACGGTCTGAATCCTTAAATTTGGCCCGCAAATGAACAGCCCAAATCACTTAAATCTGAGTTCATTTTCTAAAGGTATTCACGTTTCTCACACACTTCACTCCGGGCTCAAGTTGTGCGTTTCGGTATACTATTTGAACTCGATTCCTGCGGTGGTTGTCATCAGACTTTCGACGCGCGGTCCAGGTCCGATACGGAGTTTCAATGTGCTCCCGAGGGCAACTGAGTTTTGAGACTGATCCTACGTTTCTATGTAATGTAACGTTAGTGATTCTGCTAGTTTTGGGTCTTGCAGTTCATATTTAAAGTGGTTCAAGTTAATTCCACAGATAATGTAGTTTAGCACTTAGTTAATTCTCGTCTAATTCCTGAAGAATTTGGTCCTGAGTAATTTCTGCTGAGGTGGTACTCTGGTCTTTATACGAATTTTTTCGGGACGTTACAATCTACCCCCTTTGAAGAAAAATTTCATCCCCGAAATTGCCTAAGGATAATAAGTAAAGATTTGATTATTCCTTTTGCCTAAGTTTTATTGATTTCAAGTTTCTATGCGTGGTAGGGTGTATACGATTTTACTAGTCTGGTTCATTTTAGTATACCCCCCTTAAAACTTTTTCTCCTTACAATTTTGCCCTGATGGTTTGCTACAATTTATTTACTTATCCATTTATTTGTAAGGATTTGGATTCATGACGACGATTTCCCTTTATTTAGAGTAAGATATATATTTTCAATGGTTGACCAACACGGAGAGACGGTTGTAGTGAGCTTGATCCTGATACATCAATCATCTACCTGATCAGGGTGGAAAGCTCATCGTATCCCTTCTTAATCCTGGTGAATCCTGGTCTTTTGCTTGGTTAAGCAGTGAGTCCATTGATAGTCACCCAGGATTGAGAATTGGGTCAATCCGCGAATGCTTCGCAGTTGTATATTTCAGTAACTCCGTAGTTCGATCACTTTAAAAGCTTAGGGAATGCCGATCATTGAAAGGCTCAAATCTCCTATTTATAAGGTTGCCCTTTAGGTCTTGGTCTACGTCTTAATTTAGGTCCAAGGTAGGAGTTAATAAATATCTTAATAGATCATCCTAAAAAGGTTTCTATTAGTATAGAATTGGCTAAGGCTTATATTAAGTTTATATTCAACGAGCGGATTTGTGGATACACTGCCCTCAGCTATTGTAATCCAACTTATACCCATTATTATGCCTTTTCTTTAATACAAATTGGTTTAATACTTGAACCCTAATTGTTTTCTTCCAGTAACTTCATTATTGACATTCTAAGGAAGGTTCAACTCCTATTTAGTGACCTAACCTTTCGTATAACTTGAATCAATTTCCTTCGATCCTGGGCCAGTGAGCTATTAGCCCACCAAGCTTCCATTGCGTCTATGAGTGGGTATACGAGTATACCTACTTAACCCGACTGAGTTCATAACTTTTCTACCCCCTTAAAGAAATTTGTTTTTACTTTCAAGGCTCAAGAATCTATGCCCCGATCCGTACGTCGAAACAAGGTGTAATTGAAGACCTATCCTTGACATGAAATGGGAAACGACCTCTCAATACATTAGTTTTTCTTTCATCGAGGATGTGTACTATAGCATTGATACCTTAAATGTGGGCAGTGACTTAAAAGGTTAAGGGCACAGCAGCTGCTCTCTCAGATGCTCAAGCCACTAGTGCATGTACACGTGTTTATCGAGGACGACTTGGTTGCACTGTCATAGATTGTTGAGGTGGAGTCACTACAACACGTGGTGGTTGACGGTCGATCTTTTGAGGTTGCGTGAAACCATTGTCTTTCATCTTAGTAAAATAGAAGGGGTCAGTGTGTCCCCCTTTGTTGCAATATATACACCAACGTTTCGTTCGCCTTTGCTAAGTCGGCAGAGCCATGAGCCTAGGAGGCGAATCTACAGGTGGCCTCTTACCTAGGACTGGCCGGTGCTGCAATTCGGGACGAGGCCTCGGGCCCATTGGGTTACTTGTCCGGGAAACCTCGTCACTATGTTACCCAGCTCGTAGAGACAAGTTGACTAGCTTGGCATAATTGGGAATGCTATCGTAACTCATCCTAGCGTGGATATTGGGCCGCAAACCATCTGAAAAATGTTGCATTTTCATCGATTCGTCAGCTAGGATCAAAGGAGTGTATCTGGCTAGCTCCGTAAACCTATCCTCATACTCAGCTATAGTCATCCCTCCTTGACGGAGGCGAAGGAATTCACCCTCTGTAAGACCCGTATCGTAAACCGTACCGTTCCGTAGGCTTCCACAGTCGAATTCTGGCAACCTTTGACCCTTAACCGGTATTTGCGCGCGACCTTGATTCACACGCCATCAACTACGAGTCGACTCAACCCCAAGACTTGTACCTTAGCGACCATGTCGTCGCCGCGGTTCCGATGCCCGACTCGCGCGCCGAGGCGATACTTTGGCCAGGAGATGTGGGCACAGCGTTCGGTGCGAGGAAAACACCGCGCGTACGAATTACGAGAGAATCTCTACAAAAGGTCACATCAATCAATCAACAATCAATCTCATCAATCCATCACCTCTCACCCTTTTCCAAGCAACCCCAAAGTCAAAAAGGCTCTTACACCCCCATACCTTTCTTACACAAATCTCCTCAAAAGTCAACAAAGTACACTCACCCCATCACTCACCCTTACAACCCTCTCTCACATCTCTCTCCCTCATTTTCTCTAAGCAATCGGCCAAGGCATGAGAGCTCCATTAGAGAGCTTTGTATGGCCCACTTCCAACCTTCCATCTCCACCATCCAACCGCCTAATGTCCATCATCCTCCGTTAAGTCGTACCCGAGGAGCTAGGGGTTCATCGGACCAAGTAGGATCGACAATGGTGGGTGCTTCTCTCTCTCTCTCCCTCCTCTCTTTATGTTATTATATATATATATATATATATATATATATATATATATATATATATATATATATATATAAATGATATGTGTGTATGGCCCACTTGATCGACAATCTGGATGGTCCAGATTTTCTGGACGTCCCGCGAATGGGGCCCGTCTTGCTGCCTGTTTTGGGCCAAGTAGGATGGAGGGAAACAACAAATATCGGCTTGGTCCGTGTGGACCCCACCATGATTGATGTATTTCATCCATGCCGTGTGGGGTGGCCACGTTCACGTGGGACCCACCTTGATGAAAATATCCACGCCGCCCGTCCAGCGTCCAGGGACGCTAGACGATGTGCAGTGGAGTGTGAACCGACAGTGGGTGGTGCTCCCAGCAAAAAAAAAAAAAAAATACTAGTAATAATAAATAAAATATGAGCTTGTTTAAGCTTTTTGGTGGACTACTCGTGTAGACTTTACCTTGATGCATTGATCTGATCCACGCCATCCATTCCATTACTTATCTCATTTTAGGCGTTGAACCGAAAAATGAAGCCAATCAAATTTTCTGACGAGCCATAGCATAGGAAATTTATGGTTTTTACCGTTAAAACTCACTTTAATGTTTCCACACGCCGACAACACATTGAATATTGGACTTGTTTGGTCCGTCTCAGGCTATGGAATGTAATGGGTGGTGTGGATCTGTCTAATGCGGGCCCTACCATGGAAAAACCTCAGGAAAACAATATTTAAAAGAAAAGAAAAAAAAATTATAAGCAGCAGCGCCTGCCATTGAAACCTTGTGTGGGGTTACAGAAGTTTTGGATCGCCGTGAAATTTGTTTTTCCCCTTCAAACCAGGTACGTGTGACCTTTGAACGGTTTGGATGGATAGTAAACATTAGGGTGGGCCCCACGTGGGACCCGCAATGATGCATGTGTTTTACTCCTACCGTTCAGGCGGACGGCGGAGCTCACCCCAAACGTATGTGTTCATTTAGCGCCGTCCAGCAGCAGCTGGACGGAGTGGATCCCACCATGAGTATGTGTTATGTCCTCACCGTCCACTGTTTGGACGGTGGGACCCACCGTGATGTACGTGTTCTATACATGCAATCCACCTGTTGGTCAGGTGGGCCACACTGCAAGAGTAGCGAGGGTTGAACATCAGCCATTGAAACCTATTTGGGGCAGAAGTTTTGGATTAATATAAAATTTGTTTCTCTTGGTCATCCAGGCCCGTTGGTTTGCAAATAAACATTTTTGGTGGGCCCCAGGTCTATGTGACTGTACCAACAGGTTGGGTGGGAAGTAAACATTACAGTGGCCCGGGTCCACATGACCTTACCAATGCATTGGATGGAAAATACATGTTATGGTGGGCCACACGTGTGGACCCACCTTATGAAGTGGAATGGCTGGCGTGCTGCACATCAGCTATACAGTTGGTGTATGTGACATCACCAAGCTATGTGGGCCCCACCTATTTCGTCCACGCCGTCCATCTACGAGACCCACCATGATGCATGTGTTGCACCCAAGCCGTTTAACCATTTTGAAAGACCGCCTGGCTTGAGACTAAAAATGAGATAGATCCAGTTGTCAGGTGGACTACACTATAGAAAACAGTGGAGTGAATGCGAACCGTTGAAACCCCTTGGGGTTACAAAGCTTTGGATCAATATGATATTTGTTTCTCCCTAGGACCTTGTGACCATGGGAATAGTCTGGATGGAAATTATATGTTGTGGTGGGCCCACTGGAATCTGAAAGTGGGATATTAACATCACCAGAGTTAGTTGTAGTATGGTGCAGATGATCTTTGGATACGATTATATATATAATATTCTAAAATAACCTCTAATAATGGTTGAAGTAAGTAGTTGGTTCGGCCCATTTAATGGGGGGCCCATTTGATGAGGCCGATTTGATATAATTGGGGCCCACTTGATAAGGCCCGATATGATGTATTTTGAGCCCACTTGATATAACCCATTTGATGCATGATTGACCCATAGGAGCGACTCATATGATATGGCCCACTTGCCATTTATCGGGCCCAATTTAAAGTATTTTGTGGCCCATTTGTCGGGCCCACTTTAATGTATTTTGTAGCCATTTATCGGGTCCACTTGAATGTATTTGATGGCCCATTTGTCGGGCCCACTTTGAGGTATTTTATGGCCCATTTGTCAGGCCCACTTTGATGTATTTTATGGTCCAATCGAGGTGCCCACCTTAATATATTTGTGGCCACCCATGAGGCCCACCTTGATATATTTGAGGCCCATGTGATACGGCCCATTTGATGTATTTTTGGCCCATGTGTAGGGCCCACCAGTTTGAATCTTTGGCTCATGTGATGGGGCCCACCTATTGTGTATTTATGGCTCATTAGCGAGTCCCATTGCAATGTAATTTCGACCCATGTGTCGTGGCCCATTATGATATATTTCCAACTCTTATGATGTGGCCCATTGTGATGTAATCGAGGCCCATTGATGTAGCCCACTTGAAGTCTATAAGGCCCATGTGTAGAGCCCAACTATTGTGTATTTAAAGCCCATGGGTTGTGGCCCATAATGATGTATATTAAGCCCATGTGCTATAGCACATAGTGAAGTGTATTAGGCCCTTGTATGTGGCCCACCTGTGAAGTATATTTGAGGCCCACCTGCGATGTATTCAAGGCCCATGGGCGAGGCCCATTATGATGTATCTGAGGCCCATGGGCATGGCCCAATGTAATGCATATGTGGCCTATGAGTGAGGCTCATAGTGATGTATGTTAGGCCCTTGTGTAAGGTCATGGATCCACTATATGTACGGCTCTATGTGAACCACTCCTTGGGGAGTAATGTCGGTTAAATGTCCACATTAATGGGTAATGGTGGTTGAATGCCCACATTGTGACCTTTCCTTAGGCCGATTGTTCGGCCGATTCCGATTGACATGACCGAATTGCCGATTCTGATTTTCGGTCCATTCCGATTGTCGAGGTGGAGTATCGAGGCCAATTCTAAGTGTCAATTTCAATTGTTGAGGCCGAGGCCGATTGTCGAGACCTATATGATGTATATGCGACCCGTAGTTGGGGCACATTGTGATGAATTCGTAGCCTATGGGCAAGGCCCATTGTGATATGTATTATGCCCATAATGCATGACCCATTTGATGTATTCGAGAACCATGTGTAGGGCCCACCTGTGATGTATTTGAGGCCCATGAGCAGGGCCCACCTGTTGTATATGTGTGGCCTTAAGTAAGGCCCATTGTGTTGTATTTTAGGCCGTTGTGTGAGGCCGTGAGCCCACTATATGTTTGGCCTTATGAGGGCCATTCCTTGGGGGCAATGTTCGTTAAACGTCCACATTATCGAGACCGGTTGTTGATGCCGGTTATTGATACCGACTATGAGTATGTGACAGCATAGCATCATGATACATGCCCATACGCATCATCTACATGTTTGTTATGAGATGTGGTTGATCATTGCATATGTCATTGAGCATATTGTTATGAGACTCCCTGATAGGCGGAGGTTATCTGACATGAGCGCACAGTATGCGCGGGATTGATGCATGACTAGATTGCATGACTCATGCATCTTACATTGTGTGTTGTGATTACTGTACGCCCTAGCGACATCAGGGCCGTAGCCTCCACAGGCATATCGTGGATGGCCAGATGGGACACCGAAAATCTGTTCTACATGGGGTGCTATAGATATCCCTGGGTGAAAGTCCCTAAACCCTCTTGGTTCCAGAGGTTGCTCCAACGTCTAGACCGAGTGGATGCATGAGCGCATGAGGGCCGTATACCGTTAGGCCGCGTCTCCCACTGTGTCGTGGTCGGTTGGAAGGGGGTACGGCCTTACCTGCCGAGAGGAGGGGGCAATGCTAGGCTGAGTCTGACCAGCTCGAGGAATGGGTCCGCTATCGACGAGCCGGGCCCGATATTGGCAGGCGGATAGTGAGGTCTCTTCCTCACCTTGTTGCGCGCGATGGGGCGGCAATCTGGTTTGGAGTGTAATAGACCCCGGTGATGATCCCAGAGATGAACTGTACTGATATGTGGACTTATTGAGTAGGAGTTGTATGCTCATTCATTCATTCATTCACTATCCACTCGGGCTGGTGGTGCGCAACTATTTGTTGTGTACCTTCGTTATGGCAAGGATTTCGGTTGGAGCGCGCGACTAACCTGAGGTCAGGAGTTACCACATTGTGTCTGACTATCCAAATTTAGGTATGGGACTGGTTTGGATAGAAGTCCCTTGTGGTGGATCCCGTAGCCTGCGATACTACGTACTATCATCCCGACTTCACATTCCAGCATGGTCATTCCATTAGCACCACATATTGCATATTGCATTACATCCTCGGCATATGACATTTTGAGTTGCCAGGTTTCTGTATTCCTGTGACTGGGATGAGAGTGATGGTATTCGTTAGCTCTTCCGAATTGCATATTGCATTATATCCTTGGCATCCGATATTTGATTATTTATAACTCATCATTTGCATAGCTGTCCTATATTGCGTATTCTGATATTGACTGACTTATGGACTTGTCAGTATTTCCGCTTACTCTGTTCTTGCATGATTTATGATCTTGTCGGTATTTCTGTTTACTCTGATAATTCCTGCTCTTGTCAGTATTTCTGCTTATTCCGACATTGTACGATTTATGGATTATCAGAGTTTCCGGTATTGTATGATTAAGGCATTGTATTGAATACTTGGCACTTACCTTGTGCACACACTTACACTACCCTCTAAGCTTTCTATAAGCTTAAGCACGATAGATGCGTGCAGGTAATGTTAGGTTGCAGCAGTGTTGAGCTTGGAACATGCAGCGGTCCTCTGGAGCTTGATTTTAATTTATGTATTTCCCCTTTCAGCATTGTACTCAAATGATTATATTAGTGGATATGTGATGATGATGTTGCCTTTGTGAATTGGGTAATCTTGTGGTTATGCTTATTACGAGTTAAATATATATTGAAAAAGAAAAGAAAAAAAAATCCTCCTTGTAGGATCCCAGGATCGGAATCTGGCATTTGGATGCTAGGAGCCGTGAATGGGGTACTACGGAGGCTGTCGGCAGCGGATTCGGTGATCGGGATTCCTGTGAATCCGATTTTTGGATTCGGGGCGTGACACCCTCCTTCTCATCATGGTATGTGAGGTGGAAGTATTTCTCATGGAAGCGGGTCTCAAAGGTGTTCCAGGTCCATACGTGTCCTTCAGAAACTGTCCATGAGATGCTATCCCCATAGACTAACTTCCTTCTCAAACATATATGTAACCAACTCGACCTGCTTTGCCTCAGTGCAGTGCAGCGGCTTCAGCATCTTAGAGATGCGGTCGAGCCAATATTCAGTCCTTGAGTCTGTGAGTACCCGCAAAAGTGGGAGGTGGGAAGCGTTGGAATCGTTCGAATAAACTGTTGGCATTCATGTTTCCAGCAGGTTGCACAGGCGGAACCACGTTCCTGTTCTGGGCAAGTGCCCCTCCAATGGTGGTCCATATCTGCTGTTGTTGCTACATAAGGAGCATCATCTGCTCCAACCTATCAGGAGGAGAAGCGACCTGAGGCACGTGAGGCATCGAGGTAGACGTGCGGTTCTTCTCTGGAACTGGTGGTGCAACAGGTGTCGGCCCATTTGTGGGGCCAGTGGCCGGCTGAGACTCTGGCATAGTCTCGTAGTTGGGCCCAAACTGGGGTCCGTATGGCTATCGCTTAGGGGAGGTGCCCCGTCAATCAAGTCACCAAGTGTAATACGTGTTGTACTCTGTGTGGCCTTAGGTGACATTCCCTATATACAACATAGGGTGCGACCAGTGTCGGATTTAGCATAAGCACATATACTCATCCACACATCACTCACATTCCAAACCAAAGGAAACTTCATGCATTTCATTTACCAAATTTATCACAATACATGAGGTATAGTCTTACATGAATCATGACAGAAGATGCATGTGAGCTAATTTAAATAAAGCTTCAAATACCTAAACACACCAACAACTCTATTATACTACTCAGCCTATCAAGGCTACCACACAAAACAAGAAAGCAAGCAACAAAGCAACTAAAAGATGACCACACATGTGACTAATCGTCCGAATCTGGTGATAGAGGAGGGGCGCCCTTGTCCTGCATACAGCACAGGATAACCCTCAAGGTGTGGGATACTTTGCTAAATTTCTGCTTCACGAAGGCCTGATTCTCTTTAAGCTTGGCTCGGGTCTCTTTGACCTCTTGTCGCGGGGCAACTTGGCCCTCCTCAATCTGAGCCAAACGGGCTTCTATAGCAGCCCAATCACTATCACACTCCTGTGTAGCAGGAGGAGATCCCTCATCCAAGTCTTGGGCCTCCTCAACTTCTTCTCCTCACTCTCTCCTTCTGACTCATTTTCTTTCTTCTCTATCTCATTACTTTCTTCCTCTTCACTTTGCGTCTCATCCCCATACTCGTCAAGTCGGGCTTGACGTTGTCAAGGGTCAATTCCCATGTTGTTAAGCGTAATATCATTAATGAAGTGGATCGGCGCAAGGTCATCCATGTTAAGTCTGGAGCTAAACTCTCGAGCAATCTTGCATACAAGTCGGCCGAAGGGAAGTGAGACATCATTCCTAACAGAGCGCACAGTCTGGACTATCTGTAGCAGGGTGAACGTAGGCAGACACAGCCTGTCTCCCTGCCCAACTTTATACAGGAAATCCACCATTAAGCGAGTGCATTCAGTACGGTTGCCCCACCTTAGATACACATTATATGTGAATATGTGGTGGAGCAGGCGGAAGTCCTCTGTCAATTCCGTCGATGGGAGGCATCTGCCTTCCTTCCAGTGAACTAGTCGGCCGCAAAGAAACCGCGTGTGGCGATCTTTTCCTCGCACAGTCTTGAGGTTCTCATCGCTAGCGTGTACCTCTCCACATGGAATCCCCATGATTCGGGCCATCAAGTCCACATTGACTGTCGCTTCCCGCCTTCCTATGAGAATAGTGAACTGTAGGGGCTCCAATAGTGGATTCTGAATGTGGGCGTAGAAGGCTCGAATAGTGTTTTCACATGTGTGAGACTTGCCCTTGAATATGGGACCCCACCCAGAGTCTGACAAGAGGTCCATTACTTGATACAGCCCAAACAGCCTTTCGTCCACGTGAGCTTCAAACACCACTCTACGGCCGTGAAACCAACCATGTTCGATGCCCGCCGGTAGAACTCTTTGGGTGGAATTTGGGGATCGAGATCCCACTTTGACCTTCACTCTTAGGCAGCACTTGTGCTAGCTTCGGCACCCATCTTTTTCCTTAGACGAGTAGGGCGGCTAGAACTGGCTTCGTCGATGGACGCTCTTCTCTTTCCCATGAGCGAGAGGAGTGTGGAGAACGAAAATATGGCGACCATAATCTCCAAGAGGGCCATAGTGTTGAAAAGCTTTCAAGTTGAGATAGGTTGGTGGGTTTTGGAGTTTATGAGTCACCAAGGTAGCTTGGTATGCTCAAATGAGAGAGATTAAAGGCAATAGGTGGTTGTAAAAGATGGGTTCCTCAAGGAAATGTTGGAGATGGGTATTTAATGAAGAAGGTGAAGAAGATGTGAGAATGGAGGAGGGATGTGAGGTGAAAAAATGAAAATTTTGGAAGTTTGGAAAGCTTGGAGGGATGGAAATGAAGGAAAGGGAGCAAATGGGAAAGAAGTAGCGGTCCCCACATGATTTGGTGGGCCCCAAGCTATGTACAAGGGACGGCCCGACCGGCCCGCTTCGGCCCGATAGGCCCGGACGAATCGGACAGGGGTGTGCCCCAGTCAACGGGGTGCCGCCCCCGCTGGACGGTGGCCACCCCCCTCCCGGGGTACTGGAAATGCGCAGGGGACCCCCTGGGTCCCACCGATTTGCGTGGTTTGCCCCCCCCCCCCCCCCCCCCCGCTACCGTTTAAGGCGGTTTCGGGTCCCAATGCGCACATATTCACGCCTTTTGACGTGATTTAAGTTTGGTATTCATCGGAAAATAACTCAAACCTGTTGATCGACGGGTTAAGAGGGGATTGAGATCATCTCACATGATCTTAGACGCATACGGGGTGGATTTCAACTGTCAATTTTGCCGATCGGTGAAACTAGGAATCCTAGGACTGTTTCTATGTTTCACCGCTCCCACATAAGTCAAAGTACGTCAGCGTGCATCGTGTTACCATAACCCAGGCCTAGTTTAATCCAAATCATGGTCTGATACCATCTTGTAATGCCCTGAAAATCGAGGATCGAGCAAAGCTCTACTCCTGAGTTCCAACGCATCACTTATGCAACATAGATAATGATGATTGAATGTTGTCCATAATAGTGCATTTAAACATGAGTGGGATTATACTAAAGCAACATATTATACTCCAGAGTTAATGTAATTGGGCAAGCAAAAGACTGAAATATATACATTTAATTATGAAAACGTTTCATAAATTTCAGAGTATGAGTATGAAACCGGACTAAATATATACATGTGTTGTTTCTAACCATATAAAATGCAGGAAGTAAATGTGTTCAACTAAACAAGTATCCCGGTAGTCCATGCGCATCGGTATGAGATCTACATAGATCTGCCCGATAGTTGAACATAGGATAATCCTTCCTCCTCGCCTACGAAGTCAACTCTACTGTATAGACATCGCCATCGCTTGCATCTAAACCAGAGTCTGGGTGGTGTTTTAAAACACCATCACAGGTGGGAATGAGTAGCTAATTCAGTGGAACTATAAAGTAAAGGTTAATATGTTATCAATTCAGTCAACCAGTAATGATAAAGTAGTACAACAATCATATTCTAAATACTCTTGTTAATGCAAGGATGATATGTATTAATGATGCATGCCCTCGCCTGCACTCCCTCAGCGACATTATCTGACGGTCGCGCATGACAAACTCTTTAAATGTGCGCTTCCGCGCCAAAGCACATGCAATGCAGTGTATGATCATGTTAGCCAATATTTAATTAGGTTTATTCATGCAACAGGTTCGGGAAGCTAAGGTACCTCCCTTTTTATCATTAACCCAAACAATGATCCATCTAGGGTCGTCAATTCTAGTAATCACATACGTTATGCAAGTTCGCGAGTTTTTATCATAGGTTGCTATGGAGGCTCGTCACCTCAACGTAGGCTTAATTCACACTCAAGGTCACTACCACCAACGCCCTACTAACTGGTAGTCTATTTTCAAAGGCTCGTCACCAACCCGACTGGAGACCACAGCCAGGCTGTGCAGGGGTAGGCCTGTTTTAAACTCAAGGTCACTACGGGAAGGCTCGTCACCTTAGCGTAGTCCTAGTGTATAATTGACGTCACTACAAGAGGCTCGTCACCTGATCGTAGGCCGACAGCTCGACCACGGTGTCCCATACCACCATGCTCGGCTCATGAGTCTTAGCAGATCGAGGTACCAAGGTTAAACAGGCTTTTCACTGGTAAGTTTGGTACCTTAGGTTCAAGCAGTAGCGTCCATACATGGTGAACATACATTGGGCCAATCAGGTTACTTGACAAGCTCGACTAGTATGAGCGTACATTGAATTAATCGACATGGAGCACATATGCACTCTTCGTGGCCTAGCTACTATCGATAATCAGCGTACGACTCAGATTCCTTGAACATATCCGTCGTGGCTAAAACAGTTCGGCCACTGATCATAAACTATTACCGATTGCCTGGACTACATCGTAGCCCCAATCACACTCCAAATAATAGCATTCCCATATAGTAGTCATAACAGGATTTAGCAACCAACTCATGCATTTCAATCATTTGAGCATTCTATAAACACATAGTGAACATGACATCACACATGTACATTTCATACATAAATCATTAAGCCTAATGTAAATTACATGGAGAAATCTATTCGAATCACTAAGGTAATTGAAGATCTAATCCCAACACCTTTAATAAATACATTTCATCGAATAATTACTTATTCGGGCATTTTATCAAACACCTAGACTACACACTACAACATACATGTAATATTTAGTTATAACCAATATTATGGCGAATCCTTTCACAAAAGAGTTGCCACACATACAGCGATCATGTATTTTCAATTTACAAGCATGACAAGCACAACTCATAATTCCATATTCATTCAGACATTTCAACAAACACATGGAATGCATTATATTCTACATAATTCATATATATGTGTAAGACGCTGAAAACGTCGTATCTAGGCGCATGTGATAGCAAGCAAGTCAGTCATAAACCATTACTGACATTGAAAGCCTTGAAAACCATAACCTAAACATTTATAGTCCGCACCTTCCGTCGGTAAACTCGTATCGAACTCAGTTCGAATATTACGCCTTTGTCTACGGCACAACGACAACCTATAGCGTGAAATAGGTTAGTTATTTCACCATTTACTCTATAAATGTTTAGGTTATGGTTAGGATTTCTTACCTAAATTGAAGTTGGAATAGCTCGTGTAGCGATGGTAGGGAGGCGATTCGACGTGTAGAGTCGTGAGAAAGGGTCCCAGCAATGATCTCTCTCTCTCTCTCTCTCTCTCTCTCTCTCTCTCTCTCTTCTCCTCACTCTCTCCTCCTCCCCTTTTCTCTCTTCTCTCTCCTAGGGTTAGAGAAATTCGTATGAAATGAGAGAGGGGTGGGTTAAGGCCCTTATATAGGCCCAGAACTGACGTAAATGGCCTCAAGGCCATGGTATACTTAAGTTATAGCCAAGGAGCGGCTGTTTCGATCCAACGGAGTTGATCTGAAGGCCTCCTTTCTGCATATGGTCTGAAAAAAGTTCCCTGACATTGGATCTAGGTCAAGTTAAGTTTTCGGTCCGATCGGATTTACGGATCGACCGCGGAGGACAAGTTTCAGTTCAATGGTCACCGATACTCAATCAGGGCTACAAGTATACTGAGATGTGTTGAAAATTTTTTCTGATCCGAGGGTGTAATTGGGTCAGAATTTGACGATCTGAATCATTAAATTTGTCCTGCAACTGAACGGCCCAAATCACTTAATTCTAAGTTCATTTTCTAAAGGTATCGCATTTCTCACACACTTCGCTTTGGGCTCAAGTTGTGCGTTTCGGTATACTATTTGAACTCGATTCCCACGGTGGTTGTCAAGTCCAATAAGGCGGTCATAACCGTATAGTTTCGCGGTCATCGGACTTTTGACGCGTGGTCCAGGTCCGTTACGGAGTTTCAATGTGCTCCCGAGAGCAACTGGGTTTTGAGACTGATCCTACGTTTCTAGGTAATGTAGCGTTAGCGATTCTTCTAGTTTTGGGTCTTACAGTTCATATTTAAAGTGGTTCAAGCTAATTCTACAGATAATTTAGTTTAACACTTGGTTAATTCTCGTCTAATTCCTAAAGAATTTGGTCTTGAGTGATTTCTGCCTGAGGTGGTACTCGGGTCTTTGTACGGATTTTTTCGGGACGTTACACATATTCATAGTTAGTTATACCTCTGATTAACAAATCCTCCAGAATGGTCGCGATCGCATGGCCCTCAACCGAGATGTATTCTTAGACTCCACTAATTCTCTTCTCATGGCCGCTTGATACCGATACCACCGACACTTCTACGTTTGAGTCATTGCTTCAGGGGTGGCCGGGAATTTGGGATGCATGACCATTTTCAAACTCCTTTCTGAGTCGATGAAGGCTTGACTATCCTTTGGCTCAAAATTCTCTACTAAAGCTGGCAATTGAGGGGTGTGAATGCTTTTCGCAGTCGATTGGTATCTCTCATATCGGTCCTTCTTGAGTTACATGTTCGACCTACCTTATTGGCCGATGTGGAACTTGCACTTCCTAGGCCATTCTGGCACATCGGCTAAATAAGGGTAAGGCTCGACCGCCGCATTGCATTGCTCTCGATTGTTCTGTTAAACTTACAGTTGTGGTGTATGACTCGTATCGTCCCGATCTCGGCCGTCCCGGTGCACCGCTGTAATAATCAGGACCAAGATCAACCCTCTATCATGGTCAATCTAATCTCCACAGGTTCACTTAGCCATTTTAACGTCCAAATTAGGCAGGAATGGGTCAGTATCTATCAACATTACTTCTTTGCCTTTTTTCAAGAATTTTAGGGCCTGTTTGATTTTTCAAATTCATTGTAAATGCCCTGTAAATACTAGCTTATTACAATTTCACCCTGTTTGGAAACGGGCGGGTAAATTTGCATGGGAAAAGGTCCAAAAGGATTAACTTAAATTTATGGGCCCCACCATGATGTATATGACATATCCGCGTCGTCCATCTGCTTTACCACGACATTTTGAGGCATGAGCCGAAAAATGAGGCAAATCCAACATTGAAGTGGCCCACACCAAAGTAAACAGTGGCCCCAAGAGGTTTTTAACGGTGGGTGTTTGATTTCCTTTTTCCGGTGGTGTGGTCAACTTGAAATTTAAATCTAGCTCATTTTTTGGGTCGTGCCCTAAATTCAGTTGGCATAACAGATGGACGGTGTGGATAATCCACATACATCACGGTGGGCCCCACAATTATTTAGCAGCATCCTCAATTTCAATGTTGGAAAAAGTAACAGTCAAATCAATCCTTGAAAACCATGCGTTAATTACCTATGGAAATAACATTACATATTTGCAATGTAATTACATTTACATTAGATAATCAAACAAGCCCTTAGAAGTCCGCAATCGATGTTGTCCTAAATGACGTTCCTGAACACAACACACTTCTTTGTGGAGTGAGAACGCATTCCGTGCCACTTACAATATTTGACCTTTTTTTAATTCATCAGTCATGGGTATTTTGTGATTACTAAGAATTTTAATAAACTTTCTTGCTAACAGTATTTTAAATATCTCGTTGGTCCTGGTGATATCAAAGGTATATATCTTCTAAGCCTTTTCTATGGTCGGCATAGTTGTTTCTGCTTGACCAGCGTTGAGCAAATGAGTGGCTTTTTTGCCACTACTTTGGCAATCACAACCTTATAGTTGGGTTCGTGATAATATGTTACAATTAATGAATTCTTTTTCTTAGATCCTTCTTAGATAAGCTCCTCATGCCTAGAAACTTTCTTAGTTAGATCATACAAATTGAAAAGCTCTGTTCCAATGAATTTCTTCCAGAGTTTGTATTCTAGGCCATCTTGTACAAGTTGCACAAATTCAGCCTCAGTCATGATAACCTTACACTGACTTTTCGCTCTTTTAAACCAGGTGATGTAAGTCTTACAAGATTCCCCAGACAATTGTCGAAAACGTGAGAGATCGGCCATGGTCATCTCCATGTCTTTGGAAAAGAATTGAACATGGAACTTCTCTTCCATCTCCCGATAGGTATGGACTGAATTTGGCAGTAAGTTGGAGTACTAAGTAAAGGTCGTTGTCGTCAATGAATGACTGAATAGTTGCAACTTGTGATGTTCATTGTTACCCTAATCACCACATTGCCTAGTAAATCGACCTACGTGATCAATGGTCGTTTGACCAAGGTCGCTCGAGAATAGGGCAAAATCCGGTCGATAATTCCTTGGCAATGGGTATTGTCAGTCAATCCATTCGGGATAAGGCTTATGGTAGATCGGGATAGTATTACGGACGATAACTTGGCCTGTAACCTCTTAGACCATTTGCATGATCTGGTCACAATATATCCGCTATAGTTTAACTATAGGCAGTGGATTAAGATAGACGGTTTTGTACCTCATGAAATAACAAATTTGTGGGAAATTGATGGAAATGTTGTACTCTCGGTATACCCTGATTTCGAATTTCAGGAACAAAATTCCTGACCTCTCGTTTTAGCCACATGAACTCGGCATGCAATGGAGCATTCCGTACATCCTGGATTGGGACGAGAGGCGAGCTCTGCCGAAGGGGAGGTATCGATGGCGGTTGAGTGATGTTACCGAGAGAACTTCCTTCGGCATTATACCGTGTTGTCGTAGGGGCTCTTTCGATGATGATGGCCATCAATCCGTGCATGGCTTTGATGTGGTTAGCCATCCATCAGTTCAGTCTCGGTTTGAATATGGAAGTGCTTAGCTTGAGCGTGTACCAATTCTGCATGAGCTCTCATATTCTTAAATGTGTTGAATACTCATTTGTACATCCTAGAGTCCGACCGTTATCTCTTCAATAAATGTAATCCAAGAGGTTGATGCCCCCTCCTGGTTTGTGAGACTGAGTGTTTGTCTATTGTTTAGATTCAATTACTCGGGGGCCACTTGAGTCGGCACTTCCTCGGTCGAAGGTGGTGCGTTCGGTGTCGAGGGTTTGACCCCAGTAATTTGTTACTTCTTCTATTCATATTTTCAATTGGTTGATTGGCAATATCGCACTGATAAGTAAACTAGGATGAGAGTCCCACCGGGCGTGCCAAGAATGTTAATGTTATTTCAATCTCAGTCACGTGATTAGTGCAAGCATGCCAAAATTGAATGTGCGGCTCAATTCAAATCGAACAATTACAACCCTAAGCGCCAATATAGGCAGATACTTCGGGAATCAACTGTATATAATTGAGTTCTAATAAGATCGGTCTCCTATTCAGCCACTTGCACAACATTGCTTAAGATAATCAGGCGATAGTTAGACAACTGCAGAACGACTCTCTGGATGAGTCATACATCTGCCTTCCATACGAAATGACTTTTTTTAGTTCGTCCTCTGAAAATGAGTCATACATCTGCCTTCCATACGAAATGACTTTTTCTTCAGCACAGATAAAACTAAAAGGGAAATTCTTACAGTTGGTCGTAGAGAACAACTGCAGAATGACTCTCTAGATGCAAAATATTACTTGATACTCAAACTGAATTCAATGTATGAGCGTAGACTTGGATTATAACTAAAGTTAACGACTACTTGATTACCTCTATAGATTATATAGGAATATAAATAGTAGATAAAGGAAAAGATTATACTAAGAAATGTAAATGACTAATAACTGAAAGAATAATTAAAATATATGATTTGGTTTGGTTAGTACGAAAATATTTTTCCTGCTAAATTCATTTGCTATTTATAGCCTTAAGCTGACCCTCCGGATGTTTCTCACATCCTGACAGTTGCTATAACCATTTCAACACTACTTGATTTAATTCTTTGCTTTTAAACCTGCCATCTGTGTCAATAACTACTTCAGCACAACCACTTTTCGCTCGACTCTCTTAATGGATGATGCGGCACTGCTAGATAAACACCAGCTATATTGTCATAAAATCATCTTCACATATCTCTAAAAATGAGAAATTTTCAACTGTAAACCCTACCTTTTACCCACGTCTTTTCCAAACTCTCCTAAACTTTACTTTCCAAAAGTAAACCATTATGTACGGACACACTATTTGTAGACGAAAATGCTCTTGTATTCATTGTCCATTATGTAGACCTATGGCTACGGATTATAACCGTAGCCATTAGTGGCGTAGCCATTGCTTCATTAGATTCGTAGCCATTAGTTCAGTACTTACACACTACAAATGGCTATGGTTATAATCCGTAGTTATAGGTCCACAAAATGGGGCAATAATATTTTCATCTGAAAATAGAATGTCCGTATATAATAGTTTAATTTTGAAAGTAAAATTTGGCAGCGTTTGGAAAGACGGTGGGTAAAAGGTGGGGTTTACAGTAAAAATTTCTCTCAAAAAATCTACAAATACACCGTATAATTCCCCAATGGTTACACGCAACATTTCCTGATCGGTTCTGGTACGAAAACTTCTGTGGCCCTACAAATGTTGAAAGAAGACATGATTGGCCGCACCTTCCATTTGGAAGTTTATACGGCAGGCGTCCTTCCTCTCGATGTCAGGCACGACTTCCGTGGATCCTGGGATCCACAAGGCGGGTGGGGCCCTGACTCTGGGGTCACGGTGATGTATGTGCCTTAAATCCACACCGTTCAATCATTTTGACAACTCATTTTAGGGCATGATCCCAAAAACGAAGCTGACCCAAATCTTAGGTGGACCACACCACACGAAATGGTCGTAAGTCAATCCCCGCCATTAAAAACTTCATGAAATCCACCGGAATGTTTATTTGCCATATAGCAACCTGTTGATATGGTCACAAAGACCTGGATGAAGATTCCACACAAATATCATCTTTGATCCAAAGCTTTTGTGGCCCACAAAAAGTTTTCAATGGTCAATTACCACAGTTTATGTACTATAGTCCATCTGAGACTTCGATCTACTTCATTTTTTTAATCATGTCCTAAAGTGAGCTTTCAAAACGAATGGACTGCGTGGATGTAGTCACATACATCAAGGTGGCCCCACAGTCAGGGGTCCACCAGGGAGCAGATTAGGTGTAACCCAGGTAAAGCTTAGTGGGTGTTACCCATACTGTGGGGTCCACCTCGATCATTTGTTATACATCCACACTGTCCATCCATTTCTCTAGCCCATTTTAGGAAGGGATACAAAAATTATCCACATCGAAATCTCAAGTGAACCACACAACAGGAAACAATGGTGATTGAGTGACTCACCATTAAAAATTTCCTAAGGGCCTATTGTAAAGTTTTATTAATGTTTATTTGCAATCCAACCAGTTCATGATGTCAAGAAGATCTGGATGAAGGAAAATAAAAATATCAGATTGATTCACTACTTTTATGGCCTGCAAAAAATTGTTAATGATTATTCATCACTGTTTCTATTGATATGGTCCACCTTAGATTTGGAGCTTCTTATGATTTGGGATAGCATCCTAAAACGAGATGCAAAAACAGATGGATAGCATGGATTAAAAAATAATAATAATAATAATAATAATAATCAAGGTGACCCCACACAGCTCGAACTGCATTGAAAGGCATGTGATCATAAGCAATCTGGATCAAACGGTTGTCATATATCGAGACCACAACCTTATAGGTTGGTGGGCCCTAGACGCAACTGAGTCATAGGAGTAGAGATGCACGTCTACGTTATTTGTAACAAGTCAAAAGTAGAGAAATAGAAGCAACATGCCAACCCTACCTACTCTACTCTATGCTTGCTTAGCCCATTTCAAAAACAAGCAAATAAAAGAAGCCAAGTTGGTTAAAGGTTGTTGAGCCTCAAAACCCACTTCAAATCTACCCCATTTTCCCTCCAATTTCTCCTTGTTTTCATATCCTCTATATAAGAAAAAAACCCTCTTCCCCTATCCCTCTCTAATCCATTCCATTCCATTCCATTCCTCTCTCTCTCTCTCTCTCTCTCTCTCTCTCAACAAGCAACAAGAAACATGGAAGTGATTAAGGGTGTACTAGTGGTGATGATCTTGGCAATTCCAATGTGGTCCGTCTCTGGTCAGATCAGCACCGCATGCACAGCTTCCATGATCAGTAGCTTTACTCCTTGCTTAAATTTCATAACGGGAAGTACAGGCAACGGCAACGGGTCTCCCGCCACAGGCTGTTGCTCTTCTCTCGCCTCGCTTGTTGGTAGTGGCACCGGCTGCGCCTGTCTCATTTTGACAGGGAACGTCCCATTACTCCCGATCAACCGTACACTCGCCCTCACGCTCCCACGTGCCTGTAACATGGCCCCTGTGCCCCTTTCATGCAAAGGTGAATTTCACCATTTTTATTTATTTATTTATTTTGTACACCATTCATCGACAATCTACAACCATTCAATCATGACAAGCTCTTCTTACCTGTCAACGACTGCGGGCCTTACTCAATAATCTATATATATATATATATATATATATATATATATATATATATAGACACACACACACTCATGGCCTAAAATTTAGGGACGGCAACCACCTACCCGCATGAAAATGTTACCAAAACCCAGCTAGTAGAGGACCAGACTAGCCCAGAAGCAGGTCAGGCCAGCACCAGGGATGACCTGTCCTGGCTCGCCTGCTAATCTTACAAACAAAGAATGACTGTTCCATGCCACTATAATTCAAAAAATAATAATAATAAAATAAAAATGCTTGAAAGGTATTTTACAAGCCTTGTTTGGGGTGTGTTTGGTTGCACCAAATATTATAATATTTCACGATTAATCAGTCTAATTTGGAATTTGGTGAAAATTTTCCTGACATCTCATGAAATTTGGTACAACCAAACACACCCATAAACATTTATGGGCATGCCTAAAAATGAGTTAATCTTATTTTAATTATATATTAAAGATCTCGAGATCTCTAATACATAATGAACTCATTTTAAATCATTTTAAGGCGTCGACCAAACAGGATTTTAAATAATATATTGTATAAGCTAATTAAAATTACTAACGCTATGAATTATCCTTTGTTGCAGCCTCTCTGCCTCTCCTCTTCCAGCTCCAGGTAACCTTTCACACTGAATTCCCCACGTTCTCCGACTGTCTTTGTTGTGTCTTAAAATACCAATGCACGTATATAGCTTATCGTGATTGTTTACATGTTTTAAGGATGAAATTCTTGTTAAAGTAACCATATCGGCTTTAACACTGCATTATCTTAACTTAAAAGTAGCAGTGATACATATCATTGAGCTTTATGACTACACTAACCTTGTACATGTCATTTCAGGTCCTTTCCAATTTGGGCCACCTCTGCCTCTTCCCCCAAGATGTAAAACATCCATTCATGTGTTTTTTTTTTTTTTTTTTTTTTTTTTTAAGAATGTTTAGCAATTCAAACTGGAACTTTTACTTAGCTAACATTTCTTTTTCACTAATATCTGTTTTTTTTTTTTTTTTTGGTCTTATTCAGCGTCACCAGATTCATCATCACCATCGCCATCACCATTTCCTGATGCAACCGATCTACCGCCAGTGGCTCCACCAACAAGCTCTGTGACTCCGGTAGTGCCAGGTCTCCGGCCAGTTCTGACCCCAAATTCAGCTTCTAAGCTCTATAACATGAATTCGCCATCTCTTCTGGTGTTTGTTCTAGGAATTGTCGTCTTGAAGTACTTCTAAGTACTCGAAGAATTCTCTGTTTTTGGTGTGGGGTTTTGTTATTTTATATGATTCGTGGGTATTGAGTGCATTTAGTGATTGCATCTTCTTTATTTTTTTGTACATCCCCTGTTTAAGTGCTATTGCATTTTGTTATTCAATAAAGCTCTTTGCATAAATCTTGGTTTGGTATTTTCATTTATTTCTTTAATTGAAACATCTATCTCTGAATTGCATTTTTGCATTTCTTACCGAAAGTTTAGTCTCAACATGGGAAGTTTATAAAAAGTGGACGCAACAGCTTATAAAGGATTCCACTAATGTTTTTTGAAAAATATCAAAACTATCTTCCAAGTGCAAGTATATACATATTTGGAGACATTGATGAGGACATCGGTGCATGTCCGACTAGAGTATATCTAGGCCTTCATCCCATAGCCAAACCACATCGATCATTCAGATCAAGAGAACACCAGCTATTGGCTTAGACCAATTAATGGTTCTGATCGATTCAATGTATGGTCACCACTCTACAATATAGCATAACGGTTGGACGAGTGATGGATGCTAATGATCAGCGACCCATGCCAGAAATTCAGGCCCTGTCTTTATGAGCTGAACACACAATACCAGAGTCTCTACTCATGGTTTGGTGGTAGATTCTCAAGAGTTTCAACTCAGAGGTCATGGGTTCAGTGCCCATTGTGGTGTATGTGGGTGTAATGTGTGTGTTAAATAATAATAATAATAAAGAAGAAGAAGAGAATAGGCAATACCACACATAGTTCAGCACTCCTTCAGTCCATTTTGTACTAATTGTCATGCAACGTCCCGAGCCCAGCACCCAAGTATGCTCGACCAGATACCACACCCAGGGCGTGACTCGAAATTTCTAATGTTTACAACCCATAATGCCATAAAATAAACATTACTAATATTTTATTAAAAGAAAATATATCTAACTCCATTACATCTTAAAACATCACCATCTAATTTAAGTACAAACCTCATTACCAAGTCTATTACATTTAAATCAATCATAAAGCACTCAGCAAGTAGTCCAATCCTTAATTTCTCCTATGAGGTCATGTTTGTGAAAGTCAATAATCACAACTTAATGAGCTCAAAAGCTTAATGAGTATATTTCAACATAAGTTTTAGAAATTAAAATATGCTCATTCTGAATAAATTTTCTTTAATAAAAATCACTAAAAAAATACTCGCACATGACATAAAAACATATGCAAGTTTTTGAAATGAAAACATATCCATTCTGAAACAGTCTCTTTTGCAACAACAACAGGAAAGTCACGTGCATAAGGTAAAACTTTTAGCAGTTTATGAATCTAATATATTTATATATAAACGGAAATGTCATGAGTAGATGGATGCAAAGAAGGTGATAGAGCGGGTCGCGGACAATTACATGGCAAAGATGGATCAAAAAAGGCCCGCGGCGACAGAAGTGATCTGGACCATCAGTCGACCTTCAATCAGGCGTATCTCGCAATCTGGGATGAGTTAGCCGACGTAAAATATATGATTTGTTAGAAATTTAAGAGTTTCTTGTACACAACGGAGGATTGAAGAAAACGATAATGAAACGAACAAATCTTTCGAGTTCAAGGCTCGACTTGAATAGTCAATTTCTCAAGACAGATTTGCTGCCCTTTTTCTAGAATTTCCAGCAAGTGCAAACGAAGGAAGTCTGCAAATTGTCTTCAGGATACAATGAACTCTCAATCCGATTTTCAACACGAAAATTTGCACATTTAAGTGTCGAACAGATCTCTAGTTTTGACACTGATATGCCTTAAGACGTTTAGAAACAAAACTCAGCAAGAGATTAGATCAAGAATAATTGCACAAAAGATAATATTATCTTAAGGATTTTGAGTATCTCCTTCTGGATTATAGTATCCAGGATTTATATCAATTGAAAGGTTATGGATATCTTCCTGAAGAGGTGCTAAAGAGCCTCTTCAAGAAATCCATATCCATTCACAGCAAATAATTGCCTTTTCATGAAAGGACATGACCCTTTGTCCTATGGCAGTTATTTCTGTACCCATTCAGACAGGAGCAGTTATCCAACAGAAAAAACTGTATCTACATAAGAAACACATGGCATAGGTGTCACATGTACAATCATGTCACAATTATTCTTAATCAACTAAAAAAGTTAATAAACATCAGGGTACCATGGCCCAAAAATATGAACCGAGTGCCAAAAAGACTAAGGTTCTCATAGCTCCTTGCGACGATGCGCACGTGCGAAGTGCTAAGTGTGCCTAATAAAGCGCCAAAAAGCGCCCAAGCAGCCCTACAGCCCACGCCACGCGCATGCGCGGACGGTGCGAAAGGAGATTTGAACCCTGGTTGCATAAGCAAAAACTCATTCTCTTACCGACTGGCTATACACACTATTTATGGAAAGTTTAAATAATTAATATATTTATTTACTTTCTAAAAATAACTTTTATTTTTGAAATTTATTTTTATTCTAGAAAACACAACAATCCCCCACAATTTAAAAATAAAATCAGATTCTAGAACGAATGGCATATCAGTATAAATAGGTGCATAAGCAAAGGTATCTTTTGAATTTGAACTTTACTTTAGTGTATATGTATCAAAGTTATGCCAGGTACTTAGTGACCCATTAGTCTTGAACTAAGGACCTTATATGACTCACCGGACACATAACACACATCTATTCATATATAATTGGAGATCTAAAAGTTCGCACATTATGCCCTTGTGCGTATCCTTATTTCATGAGTATTCTAGAGACGATCTCAATCTCTTCAAAAGCGGCCTCACTTCTCTACTCATATAGGTAGATCTATCAAAGATGATTCTGCTTCATCTCAGCAAAGTCTGTGTATAGATCTATTAAGAGTTAATACTCAGCCTCTTATAAAATGCAGAAGCCAAACACTAGACTTTTAGGAATGAAACTCAAATTTTTTTTTCTAGTGTTTATTTCAGTCACATACTTGACTTGTTTGTCCCTTTGAACCTAGCCTATATTTCAAAACATAGGTAGGGTTGTCATCAAGAGTGAAAGTTATATCTTTATGGATCTTAGTCTCATTCCTTTATTGGTTTTTCTTATTTGATCTCTTGATAAACATTTTGTCAAGGGATCTGCTAAGTTCAGGATGGATTTAACATACTCCACTGTGATTACTCCATCTCTGAGCAATCCTTTAACAAAGTTATGCCTTAGACCTACATTTCTAGACTTACCATTATAAGTCTTACTCATAGCACGACAAAGAGTAGCCTGACTATCACAAAAGATAGATATGGCAGGAGTAGGTTTCGGCCAATACGGGATTTCTAACAGTAGGTATCTTAGCCATTCACCTTCTTTACAAGCAGCACCAAGTGCAATAAACTCACTTTCCATTGTAGAGTGAGATATGCACGTTTGTTTCTTAGATGCCCATGATATTGCTCCTCCTCCAAAAGTGAATATCCAGCCACTTGTAGATTTTGATTCTATGCTATCTGCATTCCAGCTTGCATCGTTGTACCCTTCAAGTACAGCGGGATATGATTTATAATGCAGTCCATAGTCTATGGTTCCTCTTAGATACTTTAAAACTCTCGAAATCGCATTCCAGTGTACTTGTCCTGGATTACTGGTATACCTGCTTAGCATTCCTACTGTGAATGCTATATCGGGTCTAGTGCAATTCATTGCATACATTAAACTCCCAATAGCACTCGCATATTCTTGTTGTGCTTTACATCTACCAGTATTTTTAACCAATTTAATACTTGGATCAAATGGGATTGAGACCGGTTTACAATCATAATGATTAAACTTCTTAACACTTTCTCTAGGTAATGAGATTGTGTTAAGGCTATTTCATCATTAAGATTATAAATCTTAATACCTAATATTACATCGGCTTTACCCATATCCTTCATGTCGAAGTTGGAACTTAGAAACTTTTTAGTTTCTTTCACACAGTCCTCATTTGGTCCAAATATTAGCATATCATCTACGTATAGGTAGATAATGATTTGACCTTTAATATATATGCACTTATCTGCTTGGTTTACTCTAAAACCATTAGATTGTACTACTTGATCAAACTTCTCATGCCATTGTTTAGGAGCTTGCTTGAGCCCATAGAGAGATTTGACCAGTTTACACACTTTCTTCTCTTGCTCAGGTTGAACAAACCCTTCAGGTTGTTCCATATAGACTTCCTCATCTAGATCACCATTTAAAAATGCCGTTTTGACATCCATTTGATGAATTACTAGGTGGTGAATTGCTGCAAGAGCAATTAAAGTCCTAATGGTAGATATTCGAGCAACAGGAGCATATGTATCGAAAAAATCGATACCTTCCTTTTGTCTAAATCCTTTGGCTACCAAACGAGCTTTAAACTTATTTATGGTTCCATCAGGATTGAACTTTCTTTTAAAAATCCACTTACATCCTATAGGATTTGAACCTGGTGGAAGATCGACCAAACACCATGTGTTATTGGAGACTATGGAATCCATTTCATCGTTGATGGCTTCCCTCCAAAACTGTACATCAGGAGATGAGAGAGCTTCACTAAGTGTTGATGGATCACTTTCAATACTTAGCGGTAGAGTAATCTCCTTTCTTATTTCATTTCTATCTCCTTTTATAAGGAACATATAGAAATCTGGACCAAAAGATGTTTCTTTTCTTGCCCTTTTTGATCTCCTTAGTTCATTTCCTTCTGGATGAGTTTTAGATTTATCATGAAAGTTATTATGCTCTTCGTTCATTGGTTCTATTATATTTTCATCAACCTGTCTTTTTGTATGATTATTCATATAGTCTTTGTATACTATATTTTCAAAAAATATAGCATCCCTAGACTCTATAATCATGTTTTTGTCAGCAAAAGAAGTTTGTTCTAGAACCAGGAATCTATATACGGGACTATGAATCCCATAACCCACAAAAGCACACCTGATTCCTCTAGGACCTAATTTTACTCTCTTAGAATCAATAATCCTGACTTCTGCTATACTTCCCCACACTTTGAAGTAATGAAGATATGGTTTCTTCTTTTTCCATAATTCATATGGGGAGATATCCAATTTTTTGTGTGGGATAACATTTAGAATACGGTTTGCTGTTAACAATGCTTCCCCCCACAAATTTAGTGGTAATCCAGAATTTAATATCATACAGTTGATCATCTCAACTAATGTCCTATTTTTGCGTTCCGCTAGGCCATTTTGTTGAGGTGTGTAAGGTGCCGTAAATTCATGGATTATACCATTTGATTCACAGAAGTCGTTGAATTCATTAGAAGAGTATTCACCCCCTCTATCACTTCTGAGGGCTTTAATCCTTACATTTAACTGATTTTTCACTTCGGCCTTATAAAGCTTAAACTTTTCAAAGGCTTCATCTTTAGATTTTATCAAGTATACATAGGAAAATCTAGTGAAGTCATCGATAAATGTGATAAAATACCTTTTTCCTCCACGAGTTAAGGTATTATTTAAATCACAAATATCGGAATGAATTAGCTCCAAGGGTTGTGATTTTCTCGTGCCAGTCCCAAATGGTTTTCTGGTTATTTTAGAATGGGCACACACATCACATTTCCCTTCTTGTTGAATTTCATGATTTGGTATAAGGCCTAGGATCATCATTCTTTTCATTGAATGATAATTAACATGACCTAGTCTAGCATGCCATAGAGATACAGAATCCACTATATAAACGGAAACATCATTATTATTATTAATATTCAGTTTAATCATACCATTACATGAATATTCTTTGCCTACAAACATACCATTCTTGGTGATAACCAACTTATCAGACTCAATCACTATTTTGAATCCTCTCTTATTGAGAAGATCACCTGACACTAGATTTTTAGACATGTCAGGTACATGCAATACATTTGTTAGTGTCAGTCTTTTGCCTGATGTAAACTAAAGCTCTACTGTTCCTTTTCCAACAACGGTCGCACGGACGTTATTACCCATCTTCACTTCTTGTCCAGTTGTTATACCTTCATAGGTCTTGAAGATGTTTCGGTCCTTCGATATATGAATGGTTGCACCAGTATCTAGCCACCATCCACCATCGGATATTACTGTATTAGCTTCAGTAACCATTGCTACAAGTTGGTCTTCTGCCATGTTAGCCTGAGCTTTCAGTTGTTTCTTCCTGTGTCGACATTCCTTTATGTAGTGTCCAGGCTTATTGCAGAAATGACACTTGCCCTTTTTCTTTCCCTTTTTCTTAAACTCTGTATCTTTCTTTGGGGGAATAGATTTAGAGTTTTGAGATTTTGGCTTGTCATCTTCTACAATATTTGCTTTGGAATGATTTTCCGAAGCACTTTCTTTCTTGTCTCGGTTTCTGGACTCTTCTTCTATACGAAGATGTCGTTGAAGCCCTTCAAGAGTGTACTTCCTTTCATCATGTTTCAGTTTCTTTTTATAATCAAACCATGATGAGGGTAATTTTGCAATTACTACACCGACCAGGAATTCTTCAGGAAGATCTATCCCACCAATCTTCAATTCATCAACCAAGTTCTGTAGTTCGGTTACTTGGGAGAGAATTGGCTGATCATTTTTAAACTTGAAGTGGACATAATTGTCGATCAGAAATTTCTGAGTACTGATCTCTTCAGTTTTATATTTTTGATCTAATTTTGTCCACAAATCTTTAGCAGAGGATATTTTACGGTATGAGTTATAGATGGAATTAGAGAGGGCGTTTAAGATATGACCTTTGCATAGAAAATCGTCCTCCTTCCTTTTCTTCCGTTCTGCCTTCACTTGTTCTGAGTCATCGTCAGTTGGCTTGGTCAGAGAAGGCAGATCATCATCTAGAATGTAAGATAACTTCAGAGTTGTCAAAAAGAAAAGCATCTTCTGCTACCATCTTGAGAAGAATTGACCTTCGAAACGATCCAGTCGTACAAAGTCTTGGTTCATAACTTGAATGGAATGAATTGCCTCCATTGTGAAAAGAGTTAAATTCTGTCTTGAATGTTAGAAATTTAAGAGTTTCTTGTACACAACGGAGGATTGAAGAAAACGATAATGAAACGAACAGATCTTTTGAGTTCAAGGCTCGACTTGAATAGTCAATTTCTCAAGACAGATTTGCTGCCCTTTTCTGGAATTTTCAGCAAGTGCAAATGAAGGAAGTCTGCAAATTGTCTTCAGGATACAATGAACTCTAAATCTGATTTTCAACACAAAAATTTGCACATTTAAGTGTCGAACAGATCTCTAGTTTTGACACTGATATGCCTTAAGACGTTTAGAAAAAAAACTCAGCAAGAGATTAGATCGAGAATAATTGCACAGAAGATAATATTATCTTAAGGATTTTAAGTATCTCCTTCTGGATTATAGTATCCAGGATTTATGTCAATTAAAAGGTTATGGATTTCTTCCTGAAGAGGTGCTAAAGAGCCTCTTCAAGAAATTCATACCCATTCACAGCAAATAATTGCCTTTTCATGAAAGGACATGACCCTTGTCCTATGGATGGCATATTTCTGTACCCATTCAGACAGGAGCAGTTATCCAACAGGAAAAACTGTATCCACATAAGCGACACATGGCATAGGTGCCACATGTACAATCATGTCACAATTATTCTCAATCAACTAAAAAAGTTAATAAACGTCAGGGTACCATAGCCCAAAAATATGAACCGAGTGCCAAAAAGACTAAGGTTCTCATAGCTCCTTGTGACGATGCGCACGTGCGAAGTGCTAAGTGCGCCTAATAAAGCGCCAAAAAGCGCCCAAGCAGCCCTACAGCCCACGCCACGCGCGTGCACGGACGGTGCGAAAGGAGATTTGAACCCTGGTTGCATAAGCAAAAACCCCTTCTCTTACCGACTGGCTATACATACTATTTATGAAAAGTTTAAATAATTAATATATTTATTTACTTTCTAAAAATAACTTTTATTTTTGAAATTTATTTTTATTCTAGAAAACACAACATGATTTTGGGGTAGAACGAGCTACTTTAGCCGACCAACCCTGCTACGCTGGGTTGCGACGCTCGGAATTGCGAGAAACCCCTGATTCGACAGTCGTTTCCCTGTTTCAATTTCGTTTTTACTATAAATAGTAAGTTTTAGTTTTACTATAACTCTTCATCCGTCGAGCTTTAGGAGTTGTGCCCAACGTGAAAAGAGCTTAGAATAATTAGGGGAACGGTTTGGTGAAGCCAAATAGGACACTTACTATTTTTGGCCGAAAACCTTGCGCACTAGTAGACATCACAACCGTTTATAAATAGTAAGTTTACTATTTATAGTAAGTCGCGAATTCTAGGAGTTTTAGTTGTAGTTTGATTATGATTTCTTTCCCATTGCTTAGTACCCTTATTTAAAGGGTTGTGAACTCGTTTTTAGGCATCCATTAATCTATTTCAAATTTATTAGAATTTATTTCTATTTTCTGCTCTCTTTTCTCGTAGATTCGAGAAAGTCTCTGTGAGGAGTCCCGAGAAGTTCCGTGGATTCGGAATAGTTATCCTCTTGAGGAAGACGGTGCTCGATCTCACGTCCTCCCCTGCGTCAGAAGGATAACCACATTAATCAGTACGATTGATCTTTTAAACACCGGGGTCATTTTACATCAATTGGCTAACACTCTCCCAAAACCCACTCTGCCTACATAGGTGGCATGTTGCAATCCGAACATGCTCATCCATCTCACCCCACCTATTTCTAGCATTCCCCACAGTTCATAGCTTCGCATGATTAAATTATCATTACCAAAATAATTTTACGATCCAATCCTAATATTGATTGGTAAATTCATGAATCACAATCATTATAAAATACCTTATAACTCTCCATTACCATCATACTGTAT
Organism: Magnolia officinalis; assembly: GCA_021015155.1. Classification (NCBI taxonomy): domain Eukaryota; kingdom Viridiplantae; phylum Streptophyta; class Magnoliopsida; order Magnoliales; family Magnoliaceae; genus Magnolia; species Magnolia officinalis. Next base: position 34,714,341 of record JAJHSJ010000014.1, read on the forward strand.
AAGAATCACAAGTATGAATAATGCTTTTCAAGTAGAAAAATCATAAGTATGAAGCATGATTTACAAGTATGGAAAATCACAATATGGAGAACATTTTACAATATAGAAAGCACATGTATAAAAAGATATTTTACAAAAATATTTACAAATGTACGGTTAGATGTTGGTCTGATGTAGAGAGGGTCGCAGACAGTTACATGGCCAAGATGAATCAGAAAAGGCCCGGTCGATGACAGAAGTGATCCGGACCGTCAAACCTTAAATCAGGCGTATCTCGTAATCCAGAATGAGTTACCAGACGTAACATATATGATTTTGGGGTAGAACGAGCTACTTTAGCCACCCAAACCTGCTATGTCAGGTTGCCCAAGCCGAATTTATGAAATACCGTCAGATCGATGGTCATTTCTCTATTTTAATTCCATTTAATTTTACTATAAATAGTAAGTTTTAGTTTGATTATAACTCTTCATCTGCTGGGCTTTAGGAATTGTGCCCAACGCGAAAAGAGCTTAGAATAATTAGGAGAACAGCTTGGTGAAGCCAAATAGGACACTTACTATTTTTGGCCGAAAACCTTGTGCACTAGTAGACATCACGTCCGTCTATAAATAGTAAGTTTACTATTTATAATAAGTTGCAAATTCTAGGAGTTTTAGTCATAGTTTGATTCTGATTTCCCTCTCATTGCTCGGTATCTCTATTTAAAGGGTTGTGAACTCATTTTTTTCATTCATCAATCAATTTCAAATTTATTAGAATTTATTTCTATTTTCATGCTTTCTTTCCTCGTGGATTCGAGAAGCCTCTGTGAGGAGTCCAAAGAAGTTCTGTAGATTCGGAATATTTATCCTCTTGAGGAAGACAGTGCTCGACCTCACTTCCTCCCTTGCGTCATTGTCCTTTCTACACCAAATCTCTTTATCAGATTTGCATTGATCTTAACCACATTCTCATGGCTAGGTTGGTATAGATTGTATACACATTTGAATGATCAGATTTGTATATATTGGATACACAATTTGGACGGTCATATTTGTACAATTTGAATAAACAATTGAGTGATCAAACTTTTGAATGGTCAGTTTTGTGTACTTAGTTTGGACGGTCAGATTGGTACAAATTGTACATACAATTATAAGGTTATATTTGAACAAATTGTATACACAACGGGACGATCAGATTTGTACCTTATCTAAATGCATTTCTACGGCCTAAATAATCCAAAATTTCGTGCAAAACGAACAACTAGATCTATTCATATTTTTTGTGTAAACAAATGGCTAGATCTATCCATATTCTTGGTGTAAATGAACGATTAGATCTATCCATAGTTTTGGTGTAAACGAACTGCTAGATCTATCCATATTTTTGTGTAAACGAATAGTTAGATCTATCCATATTTTTAGTCACAATGGACAACCCAGATTTGTACTATTTTTTGCACAAAAGAATGGCGAAATCTATCCAGATTTTTGGACACAATGTATGACCCAAATTTGTTCTTTTTATTTTTTTTTTTTTTTTTTACAGACATGAATGGTTAAATTTCTCAAAATTTTGGACATAGCAGACGGCCCAGATTTAAACAACTAAATACACAAATAGATGGTGAGATTTAAACAGCTTATAAACATAAATCAATGGACAAATTTACATGATTTGTACACATAAATCAATGAACTAATTTGCATGATTTCTACACAAATAAATAGACATTTTTGCATGATCAGTTGAGCACCATCTTCCTCAAGGATAACTACTCTGAATCCATGGAGCTTCTCTGGACTCCTCACAGAGATGGCCTCGAATGAAAAATGGGTTTACAACTCTTTAAATAAAGCTACAAACCCGTAGGGAGAAGTTTCGGAATTCAACTACAACTAAAACTCCCTAAAATCATGACTTACCATAAATAGTAAACTTACTATTTATAAACCACCGTGATTTCTACTAGAGCGCATGGTTTTTGGCCAAAAATAGTAAGTGTCTTATTTGGCCGAATCATGACGTTCCCCTAATTTTTTTAAGAACTTTTTGTGTCGGACACGACTCCTAAAGCCCAATGTACAGAGAGTTACAATCAAACTAAAACTTACTAAAAATAGTAAAAACAAAAATAAACAGGGATTTCTACCGTCCATCTGATATAATCTCGCAAATTTGGCATGGGAAACCCGGCATGGTGGGTTGGGTGGCTAAATTAGATCTCCCTACCCCAAAATCATATATGGTACGTCCAATAACTCATTCTAGTTTGCGAGATACGTCCGTTTTAAGTTCTGATGGTCCGGATCACCTCCGTCTCCGATCAGGCCTTTTCTGGTCCAGCTTGGCCATGAAATTATCTGCAACCCTCTCTACATCATCAGTACACATATATCAATGCACTGATTTGCATGGAGTATACACAGATCAATGTTCAAATTTTGGGTTGATTGTACACATATATCAAACAGACTTGAATAGATTGTACACTTAAATCAATGGACATTAAAAATATACTCACTAATACTCTCTCTCTCTCTCTCTGGGAGGAGTATTCTCTCTCTCTCTCTCTGGGAGGAGTATGTGTGAGGGGTCTTAAAATAGGGATGGGAGAGAGGTAAGGAGAGTGATCAAGGGAATTGATCAGGTTGTTTAAGGTAAAGTGAGTGAGAGGGAGGGACTAAGGAGTGGATTGGGGGAGTGACAGAGAAGGATGAGGGGTGGGCGTGTGGGAGTGTGTGGTGCACGTACATGTGTGTGTTGTGTGTGCAAGTGTACATGTTTGTGTAAGTGTGCAGTGTGAGTGTGTGAATGTGTGTATGTGTGTGTAAATAAATATACATAAGGTGTGTATTGAGGCATGAATGGATGGATGGATGGATGGTTAGACATGTATGTATGTGATCATGTGCTACTGGAATGGGCGGGGCATGGGTTATATGAATGTGAATGGGCTCATAGTAATTGGAACAAGCCCAGAGCCAAACAGTGTAGTGCCACATGCTCGTGACGAAAAGTGTTAATGAACTCGACAGTGAATTGGGTTCAAGAAATGAACTCGACAATTTGGTCTCGTGATGTATCAAGAAATGGGTTATGATGCAGATAGGCTGTGAACACGTGAGAAAGCTATAAGCCATGTAAGGGTTGTAGATATGTGAGTGGCCATGTGATTTGGTTCGTGTGACTACATCTAGATTATGCAATAGCTTGGATGTATGTGTGTGTATATATATATATATTATATATATATATATATTATATAATATTGTGTGTGTGTGTGTGTGTGTGTGCGCGCGCGCGCATGTATACAACCATGTATGAATGCACACAAGTGATTTGGGTAGCTACGAAATTCAGGGTCTACACGTGTGAATCTACTAGTACATGTGTAAAAGTGTGAATACATGTGTGAATATGTGTGTGCATGTGTACTCAGGTGTGTACATGTGTATAAATGCGTACATGGATTTATGTTTGTTACAGTATACCTTCCTTAAAATGAACTTTTCATCCTTGAAATTCAATCGCGCGTGCCTACTGCGTGAATGAATGAGAATACTCTGTTCTAATCTCCAATGTGTCCAAGTGGCTGCTACATTTTATATATGATATATATTTGTGTCTATATGCATGTGTAAGAATGCATACATGAATTTAGGGTCACTACACTATATGAGAGAGAGAGAGATTGAGCTAGCTGCACAATGTCCAGAGCAGTCTTTTATCTCACTGTGTGAGAAGGCGTTGAGCCTAAACCTTCCAAGCCAATAATGGGGCATGGTGCTAGGCCTTGGACAAAACCTTAGGATCCAGCCTCCCAAAAACACAAGAATTATGGGATAATAAAGTAATGAAATAAATCAAAGTACAAACCACGCGACACAAGAAGTTTTTATGTGGAAAACCCTTAAAGTGGTAAAAACCACGGGACCTCATCCAGATCAACAATCCACTATGAAGTAGAACGTTACAAACGATCACAAGCACACACCACTTGGATCAAACCTTCTTCACTCACGCAGGCAGATAAACAATAAGAGAATAAAAGAAAAACGGAAAGATCTCACCAATCACGAGGACGTAGAAGCACTGAAACGTCGACTGCGAATTCTCCCTTCCACAAGCTTCCTCTCTCTCTCTCTCTCTCACCTTGGTCGTGAAAACCCTTAGAATACTTTTCTCAATACCCTAGAAAAGCCCTAGGGACCCCTATTTATAGTTTATGCAACTTCCCTTTCGCACCTCTGTGAAACTGCCTCCAATTTACGCAGACCACACAAAATCCGCACAAATCTGCATAACCCTCGACTGGTCGAGCACTATTCACTCGACTGATCAAGCCAGGCCCTCGACTAGTCGAGACCAGAAAACTGAGCTCGCTCGACTTCGACCCTTGACTGGTCGAGTGACTCCCTCGACTGGTTGAACAATCCACTCGACTGGTCAAGCAGCGCGGTGAAATACTCTGATTTTCAACCGGCTACACTATCTCTCCTCTGAACTGAGGAGAAAAACCCCATCAAATCTCCCCCTTTCCGACTCAGGAGGAATTCGCCTTCTTCCAGGTTTCTACAAACCTCAAACTTATCCTTGAGCAGTGCCTTAATTATCATGTTGACCCATTATCGTCCATGTGGACCTTCTCAAGCTGTAACACATTCTATTCTAAAGTATCCCTGATCCAATGATACCGAATCTTTATGTGCTTCGACTTGGAATGCTGACTTGGATTCTTGCTTAAGTGTATAACATTTTGACTATCGCAATAGACTACGTGTTGCTCCTGCTTCAGGATAAGTTCCTGTAGGAACCTCTTCATCCAAAGCATATCTTTACATGCTTCTATAACCATAATGTACTCGGCCTCTGTCGTTGACAATGCTACGACCTTCTGTAGCCTGCTCTCCCAAGAGATACCGCTCCCCCTGCAAACGTGAACATGAACCCTTAAGTAGACTTTCTGGAGTCAATGTCACCTGCCATATCTGCATCTGTGTAGCTCTCTAACACAGGTTTTTTGTCACCATAACACAGGCTCAACTTAGATGAGCCTCTTAGATACCGCAATATCCATTTCACCGTTGCCCATTGTTCTTTGCCAAGATTGGCAAGATACCGACTGACAACACCAACCGCATATGCTATGTCTGGGCGCGTATACACCATAGTATACATCAAACTTCCTACTGCTGATGCGTAGGGTATCTTCTGCATCTCATCCACATCTGCCTTCATCTTGGGACTATCTATCGCTCAATCTGAAGTGACCATCCAGTGGAGTACTGACCGACTTCGCTGCATTCATATTGAACCACTCTAGAACTTTTTTAATATACCGCTCTTGTGACAACCAACGCTTCGCGCTGCTTCTGTCACGGGTTATCTCCATTCCTAGGATCTGTTTAGTCAGGCTCAAGTCTTTCATCGCAAACAACTTGCCCAACTCCTGTTTCAGCCTGTCAATGTTCTTGATGTCTTTTCCCATGATGAGCATGTCATCAATGTATAACAGCAGAACTAAGAAATCACCATCTGAGAACTTGCATGTGAACACACAGTGGTCCGACTCTATTCTGTCATACCCATGCTTCAACATAAACAAGTCAAACTTCTTGTACCATTGTCATGGAGCTTGTTTCAGCCCATACAAGCTCTTCCTTAGCCTACACACCAAATACTTTTTGTCCTTGACTTCGAACCCCTCTAGTTGGTGCATGTAGATCTCTTCTTCCAGGTCACAATGGAGGAAGGCAGTTTTAACATCTAACTGCTCTATCTCCAGATCCATGCTGGCCGCCAACCCAAGCAACACCCGTATATATGTCATCTTCACCACTGGTGAGAATATCTCCTCAAAGTCTATACATTTCCTCTGACCAAACTCTTTCACTACAAGCCTGGCCTTAAACCTCGTTTATGAATTCTTCTGCTCAATCTTCTTTCTGAACATCCACTTGTTGCTCAAAGCTTTCTTGCCCTTAGAAAATTTCATCATATCATAGGTGTGGTTTTTATGCAAGGATTTCATCTCCTCTTGCATAGCTTTCAACCACTCCCCCTTATGCTCATCAGCTAGGGGCCTCAAAATAATCTTCTGTCTCTCCCCCATCAGTAAGCATAATGTACTCATGCGATGAGTACCTCTTGGACAGTTGTTTGTCCCTAGACGACCTTCTCACCTGTGGCTCAACAAGTGGATCAGGTGGGGGCTGCTCCCCTAGTCCATCTTCTGTAGGAACTCCCTCGTCCTCTACACCTTGGTGTACTCCCTCGTCATCAGGCACCATGGGAGGAATAACCAGATCTATATCCTCTAACTCTCCTGAATTAGGCTGCGTCTTTTCTAGCTTACAAATGTCTTCAATACATTAGTCTTCAAAGAAAACCACATCTCTGCTCCTAACGAGCTTCTTCTCAGTCAGATCCCACAATCTGTAGCCGAACTATTCATCACCGTACCTCAAGAACACACATTGCTTGATCTTCATATCGAGCTTGGACCTCTCGTCCTTTGGTATGTGAACAGATGCCCTGCATCCAAACACCTTGAGATGACTGTACGATGGATCTTGTCCAGTCCACACCTTCTCGGGTACTTCTTCATTCAACAGGGCTGATGGAGACCTATTTATCAAATACACTGCCATGCACATTTCTTCTCCACAGAACGTCTTGGGCAACTTCGCATGGGATAACATGCATCTGATTCTCTCAACAATGGTGTGATTCATTTGCTCAGTCACACCATTATGTTGGGGGTCTTGGGAACCGTCTGTTCATGCCGTATACCCAGAGACTTGCAATACTCATGAAAGTCACTGATGTATTCACTACCATTGTCAGTACGGATGCACTTCGATGATCTACCTGTCTCTCTCTCGACCATAGCATGAAACAATTTAAACACACCAAAGACCTCATCCTTGGATTTCAAAACATAAACCCAAACCCTCCTAGATGCATCATCTATAAAAGTGACAAAATACAATGCCCCACCCAAGGTTTTTATCCTCATAGGACTACAAACATCAGAATAAACCAAATTTAATGCATGCACTTTATTAACATGAGAAGCAAATTTAACAAATGAAACTCTATGTTGTTTCCCCGATAAACAATCAATACAGGTTTTGAGAGGTATACCTGTCACGTCTGGAAGGAGCCGCTTCCTCGCTAGTAGCTAAAGCCTTTTTTCACTCATGTGGCCTAGACGCATGTGTCACGTGTCAATAGATGAATCTTTCGCTGTATTCAACCCACCCTTGCACACACTGACACTTGCCTTGTAAAGGGGGTGCAAACTTCTTTCTCTGGCTGCGATCAACGAACCCTTGATGAGCTTCCAGCGCCCACCAACAAAACGACTTCCATAGCCTTCATCATCCAACATTTCCGTCGACATCAAGTTGAGGCGAAGGTCTGGAATATGCCTCACATCCCTGAGAACCAATGTGCAACCCACATCGGTCTTCACACAAATATTACTGACCCCTACGATCTTCGATATGCCAGAATTTCCCATCTTCACGATCCCAAAGTCACCTGACTTGTAACTTGTAAAGAAGTCTCTGTGTGGAGTCGCATGAAACGAGGCTCCCGAGTCTATCACCCAGTCGGTGTCCTAACTCGTAGCCGTGAGACAAACATCATGATCTGCTAAAAGAATAACTACAACATTGCCATCTGAAACGACCACGGTGGAATCTGATTTATCTTCATTCTCCTTTCCTTTTTCTTTCTTGTCGTTCTTCTTATTACGACATTCATGCTTGTAGTGACCCTTCTTACCACAATTCCAGTATTTAACATCCTTCCTAATACTCGACTTGCCTCTTGATTTATCTCGGGCCTTCCCGCCCAATCTGTTCTTTCCTCTCCCTCGATCTTGTATCACAAGGGCCTCTTGCTGAGTAGATCTCTGAGACTTCCTCCTTGTCTCCTCATTGAAGAGACAACTAGTTATATGTTTCATAGATACCTTTCCGTCTAGCGCAGAGTTACTTAGAGACACCACCAATGTCTCCCAACTATCAGGCAATGTAACACCTCGTACTTTCCAGTACTTGGGTGTTACCTTGAAAACCTGAATAAATCACACGTGCGAAGGATCACGCGTAACTCACCTTATACATCACATCTAGTGGCCCACTAGGATAAGATTTCAATCCATTTATGACTCTAATCAAAGGCAAGTCACACAAGATAATAGTAATAATATTAATAAACAACAAATACATACAATATCTAGGTATGCACATATAAAAATGATATAACAATGATAATAATAATAATAATATAAAATCATGAGACAAGTAGTCCTGATAGCCTACAGAGCGGGGCCCACAATCATGAATAAAAATGCAAGTGTGTGTAATGACAATAATAATAATAATAATAATAATAATAATAATAAATAATATTATTAAAAAGTATTGTAACATGATATTTAAGGTTATAGAAGCATAATAGGTCATGTAATCCATAGTCTAGCCACTTATCTCTAGCTTAGATGGTCCTCAGGACCCTTTTAACCGTTGACGTTCGATCTTGAGAAGATCCGACCATCAGATCGTCACAAGAGACACTTAAAAATCTTTGTTCAATTAATACGACCCACCTAAGTATTGGATTTGTCACATCTCCGGTCAAGATGGCCCAATTAAGTCATAAAGCATAATGGACGGAGTGGATTTCATCTAAACATCCCCGTGGGCCCCACAGCCATCTTGAATGTGCACCAGAAGAGGTGCACAAGTCCGGGCAGCCTGGTCAAAGCGGGCTGACCCGTGATATCTCAAAATAGAGAGAACCTCTCTCTCCCATGTTTTTGTTAGCAAATGGATTGGCGTCCATCTCATTAGTCAGTGGCCCACCTACATTGTCCATCTGGACAATCCAAACCATCCATCTGGTGCGCAGCAGGGGTCTAACCAAAACATGGTGAGTCTCGCATGCAGATGCGATAGGATGTGCACACAATCGTCAGCGGAAAAGGGCTGTGCAAAACCATTCTTTCGAAAATGGAAACATTTTGGTAGGCCAGCTGGCACGATCCATGTGAGGGGTTTTTAATTGATTTTGGCCATCCATTTGGACAAATCTCGGCCCTTGTTTCCCCTGATTTAGGGTTCTCTTAGCAAACCAAAGAGAACCATAGCCGTAACCTACTTCGTTCGAACCCACCGACCAAATCCCTTCAAAGCTTCGATGAAGCTCAGCCACAAGCTCCATACGGTCCCTTTGGACCATCCAGAAGAAAGAAAATGGAGGAAGAGGTGCTAGAAGGAAAAATGTCATTAATGGCCGCCACCTTCTTCTCCGTTCAAACCGCACCAAGTCGTCTCGGGTCGGAGCGAGATCTGGATGAGTGGGAGCTATTTTGATGGCCATAGATGATGGAAGAAAAAAAGAGAGAAAGAAAGATAGGAGAATGGAGGAGAGAGAGAGAGAGAGAGAGAGAGAGAGAGAAAGAGTGTGTGTGTGTGTGTGTGTGTGTTTGCACTCGCTGCCTCACTGCAACGAGTCTGTCCAGTCGACTCGGGTTGAGTCAAGATGAACTAGGGATCCTGGTGCCAAGAGAAGAAAACCAGATAGAGAGAAGAAGAGAAAGAGAAGGAAATAGAAGGAAGAAAAAATAGGAAAAAAGAAAAGAGGAAGCGGACAGCTGCTGCCCGCTGCCGTGCACCACACCCGAACTCGGTCCAAGTTCGGGACGAGTCTAGTCAGGTTTCGGACCTGCTGCAGCAGGCTTGAGTAAGGAGAAAGGAAAGGAAGAAAGAAAAGAGAAGGAGAGGGAGGAGGTAGATGGCAAACCAGCCGAGTCGAGTGCAGGTTGTGCTGCCAGCCCAAGCACTATTGACTCGGTTCTCCTTGAGCCGAACCGAGTCAGACGACACCTGATGTTTGTTGCTGGGTGTCCATCATAGAAGAAGAAATAATGAAAGAAAGAAGAAGAATAAGAAAGAAGGAAGATGGGCATATTGCACCAAGTTGACTCTAACTGAGTCGACTCAGTTGAGTGGAGCCTAGTGTTTTGTTGGCTTCAATCTGGCTGCTGGAAAAGAATAAGAAGAGGGGAGGATAGGTAGAAGAAAGAGGAGAAGGAAAGAAGAGGGAAGAAAAGAAAGTAGAGGAGAGGACCGAGTCAACTCGGTTTAGGACCGAGTTGGATCGCTATCCATTGGGTGGTTGAGTCCAGCAACCCTACTGGTGCATGGGTCTAAGTAAGAGGGAGAGGAAGAAAAGAAGATGGGTTGGTGGCTGCCGAGTCAACTCGACTCGAACAGAGTCGACCTAGGTGAGTCCACCTTCTCCCTCCATATTGAAAATTTTCGATTATAGTTATCAATGTTATCACTATTAACATTAATATGATTTTAATATCAAGCATGATTAACCATTAATAAATTACCTATACTAATGTTAGTTATTACAGATAAATTAAAATTGTTAAATATTAGTGTTTCGTGTTATCTTTATTAAAGATTATCATTGATGTTAAAAGCATACTATGTATTTTCATCACAATGGTTATTAGTGTCATGTTAGCTAATAATAATCATATATCGCTAGTATCAATTGCAGTTTTTGTGATTATTAATAGTAGTAGAATTGTGGTTAATAGTACAATCAATTGGCATATTAAATCCTATAATCTAGCCTAGACCTAAACTCTAGGATAAAATCCTAGGCCTAAGTAACCTAGACTCTAGGTCTATACTTTTAACATAAATGATGAGACCATAGCGCCTATTATCATTACTAGATTCATTATTATGACTATATCATCATTTTTCTCCTTATGAGGTTAGTATAATTCTTGTTAATACGATTATTAATATTAGTACTTATTATATTATTAGTAGTAAAAAATTTATTATTATTACTTACATTATTTTTTAAAAAAATCAGTCACTATAAGGACATTAGATATTGTTGGTATATCTAAATATCAACTTGTTGATCATCATTATAAATGTTAATGGATTAATACTCCTATTATGAGCACTATTTGATTCATGGTACAATAATAATAATAATAATAACAATAACTTAGGAATCAAATCCTAGAATCTAAGCATCCAATTAAACTTTAAGATAAGATCCTAAAACCTAGATAATCCAAGCCCTAGGTTATATTAATCTTGACCATGGACACTTTATAGAATATTGATCTCACTTACAACTTTACAATTCATAATAGGATTTGATTTTAAGGGCACACTTGCTTCCTAGCAACATTAGTGGCGATCCGATTTATATGGTGTTGATTCTTCCCCTTGAGCTTTCTATTTTCTCATTAGCTTAAGTTATAGTTTCTATTTTAATTTATAATTAATATATCCATTTTATAATCACATGTGTTAATTGTTAGAATTGAATTGTTATATTACATGCTTAATATTTATCCTGCATATTTATCTCATGCTTGTGGATTATTTATGGGACTTAAACTGGTACATCAGTGGGAAACCCCCACCCATGAATGTACACCCATACTTGGGATGTAACTCAACTGGTTGTGATCGTAATGGGCTTTCGACTTAGTGGTTATTGAACAGCGGTTTAAATTGATCATTGATGTGGGCCTACCATCCAGGGTTGTTGTGTCCAATGGTTTTTAAGGACGGTTCCTTATCGCATGATTTTGATATTGGCCCTACGTGGCTTAGTTTTAATAATTGCCCCATGTGGCTTAGTTTTGATATTCTCCCTACGTGGCTTTGTTTTAGTATTTGTCCTAGACAGGTTCAATGTTTTATTTTATGCAACCATGCGATGGTAAGCCCCGTATACTGAATATGATTGGCCACTAGTTGATTGAGTTCCATTAAACATCCCAAGGTGATAGCCTCATGAGCCAGGGATGGTGGAATGCGGCATTATGCCTGAGCTGTCGGCCTACGCTGGGCTCTGGGCTCCTCGTAGTGACCTTTGAACTTATTAAACCTGCTAGTTGTAAATGGATTAATAAAGGTTGGACTAATCATGCATTCATAGCATTTGGGCGATAACGGGTGACTAATTCTTGATGTTGTAGCACGTGCCTAATAGGATTTCGTTGGGGTATCGTTTCGCTAGTTCCCAGACCATCAACTATCGACCCACTTTTGGTAGTTTGGCACTACGCGTGTACTATGTACTTTCGCTGGTGACCGGCCACATTGCATGGGTTTTGCCCAAAAGCTAACTGGATGAGCATCCCTAGTTGATGTGCACTCATACATCCATGCATTTAATAAGACTATATCATGTATTATTTTGCATGCCTTGTATGTTTTCACAACTATGCTTATCTAATGCGGCAGTGTGTAATCTTGAGGGAAATTCACATTGAGTTGGTCACTCATTACTCAAATATACAATCGTACAGGTAGTACAGATGGGTCAAGGGACATGTAGGTTCAGACTGATGAGGAGCCGTTATGATGGTCAAGGATGCGTGGTCGTACCTGTCAAGGAAGCTGTGCGATCTTGCGGCTTTCGTTTATATGTTTTCTTTTATATTCCTCATGTATGTAAATCTCGTATTTGTTAATGTTGAGGCATTGGTTTGTATAAGTCATTATGGGCAACCTCTTGTATATTCTAAATGTTACTGCAATTTTTCCTTATGTTATTTTGTCCATTCTACGCTTAACTGCTAACCTTGAAAGATAAAGAAAAAAAAAGTATGGAATTTGGTTCTCTATAGGTTAATACTCTGGTTATACTCGGGTCCTGAAAAGTCGGGGCGTTACAGTTGGTATCAGAGCATAGTTTGGACAAACTTGGCCTTGGGAAATGATCTTATACAAACTTTAAATGTCTCAAGTTAGGATATTTGAAATTAGAGATTTAAACTTGGGTGAATTCCCTTAGACTTGAAAGAATGATTGAGGACGTAGAGACCCAAACTTAGGTCCCTTATAAATTATTAGAATAACCATTTGAACTTATGTGAATTTCCCCTGTAGCTAGGAGAAAATGAGAATATAGGAACTTAAAATTTTAGGCCCCCTAGAAACTTGTTTGGATGGCCAAAGAACTAAGGCCTCTTTGAGCGTTTTAGGTTTAGTCATTTGAACTTACTAGAATTCCCTTGGAATAAGGAAAAGTTGAAAACATAGAAGTTTAAAACTTTAGATTCCCTTGGAAATTCTAAGTTGGACCCTTGGATTTTCAACTCCTACAGAAATCCCTTAGAATAGGAAAGAAGTGGGAATATAGGGAACCTAAATCTTAGACCCCTTAGAAATTTGTTTGGGTGGCCGAAGAACTCAGAAATGTTCTTAGGTTCCCTTAAGGATTAGTAAGTTAGCCGCTCACTCAAACTTATGAAAAATTCTCTTGGAGTTGGGAGAAATCGAGAATATAAAGGTCCAAATTTAGGTCCCCTACAATTGTTTGGATGACCGTATAACTTGAAAACAAAACAATGTCCCGTTAGGAATTATTAGGATAACCATTCGAATGTATATGAAATTCCTTTAGGATTAAGGGAGGTCGAGAGCTTGGAAACTTAAAAACTTAGCCCTTTTGACATTTTAAGTTTAATTATTTGGACTTATAAACAAGAACTTTGGTTCCCTTGTAGATTATCAAGATAGTTGTTGGACTTAGAAATTTAATATGGGTACCAAATATCTACTATGATGAATGAAAGACTAAAAGAGAACATTCCTTGGACTTGGCTCTCAATGAACAAGTTTCAGGCAATCCGAAATCTGAAATCTCCCAACATATCATTAGTCGGAAATATTATATCGCAATATTCAACAAACAACATGAACTTACGCTTCATAAGAATTTCCCTAACCACCAGATTGTACATTTAATCGAACCCAGTCTCTCTCTAAGCTTAAGAGTCACAATAGGAATTGTAGTTGGATTCCCTAATACATTTCCTTACTTAGAAATAACATTTCCCACCATTCCACCATGAAAAATTAATTAGAGGTGAAGCATAGAATTTTAAATAGAGTTTTAACCCTAGGTTGAGCTTATAAGGGCCAGATTTGAGAATCTGGAAGGAATTTAGTAAATTTGAACTTAGATTTCACGAAGAAAATCTTAGCCCTGAAACCTTAAATAGTGTAAGACCCGTATCCTAGTTCGTACTGTTCCGATGAATCCTGCGATCATTTCCATCGAAGTCCGGCTATCCACGACTGATAATCGACATTGCGATCGATCGTAAGTCACATCCTTTAGATTCGAGTCGATTTGATCCGAGACCCGTATCATTGCGACCGCACCATCGTCGCGCGGTTCCAACGCCGCGACTCACGCACCGATCCGATACCCTGACTAGAAGATGTGAGTCGACGTTTATTTCAAAGAAACGCCGCGCTTTTACGATCCCGAGAGAATCTCTACAACATGTCAAATCAATCGCATCAATCAATCAATCCATCACTTCATGTCAAGTACAAAGCACCCATGCTTCCTTTCTCCACAAGTCAAGCAAGCCCAAAAGTCAACCAATCCATCCCCTCACCCATCACTCACATCCATCAACCCATCACTCACCTCACATCCATCACTCTCTCTCCTTATCTCTCTTTCTCTTTCTCTTTCCCAACACAACTCCAAGCAACCAAAAGGAGCTCACGTCCAATCTCTCCCCAAGTGCAAAAAAATGAGTTGTGTGGCCCACCTTTTCTCTCTCAAAAATCCCTTATCCTAGCCCTTGATTTCCCATCTCCACCGTCAAAGAGGAGCACAAGGAGGTTGGCGTTCCAACGGACCGAAGAAGATCGACGGTGGGTGCTTCCATAGGCTAGATTTCGTTGTTTTAATAATGGGCCAAGTGAGGCCTACCGATCAATGGTGTGGATCTCACTTTGGACCCTAAGATGTGGCCGATGGCCCACCTTGATTACCGTTTAATGTATACACTCAAGTCGATAAATCAAAGGTACTGCCAAAGGACATCCAATTCCCAACTGGTAAAAATCTGGGGTGTTACATTTCTTCTCTTATAATCTTCACTAGATGTTAGGTTCCAATTTCAAGTTGTTAATTAGGAAGAACGAACGTTTGTATTTTTTTCTTCAAGCTGAGTTGAATGAAGTTGACTAAATGGAAGTATTCACTGGGCTCGGTTTCTCAGGTCGAATTGTAAGTGCTGATCAAGTAAGTCGCCTTCTTACATGACAACTTATGTTAAATTTCTAATTTAGAATGATAATTTGTTTGACCTATAAGTAAATGAAAGATGAAACCCTAGATTAAAATCTAATCATATAATTTGTGTAATCTATAGTTGAAGTTGAATCTAAAGTGCATACACAAAGTTCTAACGACATAAGAGGTTGCTTCGACGTAAGAGGTGAGGGTTCTTCCTTTAAATTTTGTGATTGAATTGATTTGACTACCTTATTCTTACAAGCTTCAAGTTTAAGTTTTATTACCATTCATCTTCACTATGCGAATCATTAATACATAATTATAATTGTTACATTAATACCTTATAACGCAAGTATCATGTTGAAAATCTCACTCCTAGTGATCGATATACTATCGTAGACGTAATGCATTTCGGGTAGTGGCCCTCTTTGTCGACACATAATTCCATGGGTTTGGGTAGTGGTGCACTGTAACGCCCTGAAAATCGGGGGTCGTGCAAATGCCCAACTCCCGAGTTTCAACACATCACTTATGCAACATAAGTGATGGTGATTGAATGTTGTCTATGTTAGTACGTGTAAACATGAATGGGATCATACCAAAACAGTAATTCATACTCTAGAATAGTTAAGTTACGCAAGCAGAAGACTAAAAGAGGTGTATAAGCATAGATAAAACGTATAGACTGTTACCGATCTCCAGAGTATGAATACATTGCCAGGTCAAATAAATACAAGTATCATTTCAAAATACAAAATGTCAAAAGAGTGGTAGTCCTCTAAAGCATGAACCTGAAGCCCCGTCGATTCAAAACGGTCTACGTAAACCCGCCTGAATACTACATATACAAGAATGCCTTCTCATCATCACAAAAGTCAGGTTCCGCCTCATGGGTCGCATCGTCATCTGCAACTATGACAGAGTCTGGTTGGTGTTTAAAGCACCATCTCAGAACGTGGGAGTGAGTGATCAACTTAGTGGAACAATAGAGCAAAGGTTAACATGTTATCAATTCAGTCAAGTAGTAATGATAAAGCAATACAATCACACATCCCTAAGTACTTTGATTAATGCAAAAATGGCATGTATAAATGATGCATGCCCTCGCCTGCACTCCCTCTGCGATCTTCATCTCACGGTTGCACATGTCAGTCACTTCCTCAGTGCTCTACCCAACACCAAACGGCACATGCAATGCGGTGCATGAGCGTGCTTACCAAGTTCTTATTAGTCCTTTTCATACAACGGGATTGGGAAACTAAGGTACCTCCCTTATATCATTTCCCAAGCAATGATCCATTCAAGGGTCGTCAATCCTAGTAAATCTCATACGATGTTGCGGTTCTAGGTCACTGCAAAGGGCTCATCACCTTATCAGTGCAGACCTAGCTTTTACTTTAGTTGCTACGGAAAGGCTCGTCGCCTCTACGCAATCTCAGAGTATGCTCGAGGTCACTACAAAGGGCTCGTCACCTGATTGTGTAGGTCGACAGCTCGAATACAGTGTCACATACCACCGTATTTGGCTCACGAGGCGATGTTGCTCACTGGATACTACGGGGAGGTTGATTGCCCCAGCATAGGCCAACAGCTCGACCACGGTGTCCCATACCACCATGTCCGACTCATGAGTTTTAGCGGATTGAGGTACCAAGGTTAACGGGGTTTTCACTGGTGAGTTTGGTACCTTAGGTTCAAGCAGTAATGTCCAAACATGGTGAACATACATAGGGTCAATCGGGTTACTTGACGAGCTCGACTAGTACGAACGTACGTAGAGTTGATCGACATGAAGTGCATAAGCACTCCGTGTGGCCTAACACTATCGATATCCCAAGTACAGCTCGGATTCATCGACCACATCCTGTATGGCAAATAACTTTAGCCAACTGGTCCGAACCTGTTACCGATTGCCTGGACTATATAATAGTCCCAACTGCATTTAATTTTAACAAGTAATCATATAAGAAAGTCAAAGTAGTAATAGATCAATATTCAAATCATACAATCATTGGAGCATTTTATGGAATACAACTTATACATGAATTCACACATATGCATTCTACGCCTAAACAGACACTATAGTATAAATTACATGGAGGAAATCATACACATAGTTAAGGTAGTTGAGAATCATTTCTCAACACTCATACAAAGTACAATTAACTAACTACTAGTTCATTTAGACATTCTTACAAACACTTAGTCTACACATTCCAACATACAAGATGTATGTTGGTTATAATATGTATTAGGGCAAAACCTTTCGCCAAGGAGTTGTCGCATATACAACAAACATACATACACGACAGATAATCATGTCAACCACGAATCCAAAAACCATATGTATTCAATTATTTCAACAAATACATGAATACACTATACTTGACATAGTTCATACGTATTCGTAAGACAAAACAAACATCACATTTGGCATGTGAAATGGAACCCATGTCAATAATAAATCATTAACCGACATTGAAAGTCTTGAAAACTATAACCTAAACATATATAGTCTGTACCTTACACCAGTAAACGCGTAACAGATTCGTTTTAGACACATAGTCTTTGTCAACGGCAGAATGACAACCTATAGCATGAATTAGGTTAGCTATTTCACCACTTATAATATATGATACCCTAAAACAGATTAGGGTTAGGTTTTCTTACCCAATTACGTTGTCGGAAACGCTGGAATATCACTACAAACGCGATAGACAAGCGTGTGGAGAGGTAGAATTAAATTCTAAGAACAAACGCCAGTACACTCTCACTTCCTCTCTCTTTCCTTCTCTTTTCTCTCTTCTCTCTCCAAGGGTTTTCCAAATTCGTATGAGATGAGAAAGAGAGGGTTTAAGGCCCTTATATAGGCCCGGGACTAATGGGAATGGCCCCAGGGCCAAGGTATACTTAAGTTATGTCCAAAGACCGTCCGTTTCGATCCAACGGAGCACTTCTGGAGGCCCCTTTTCTGTGTGCGGTCGGACTTAAGCTCCCTAACATTGGATCTAGGTCAAGCTGAGTTGTCGATCCGATCAGATTTACAAATCGACCGTGGCAGACGAGTTTCAGTTCATCGGTCACCGGTACTCGATCAGGGCCACAAGTAAACTGACATGTCTTGGAAATTTTTCCTGATCCGAGGGTGTAATTAGGTCGGATTCTGACGGTTTAAATCCTTAGATTTGGCTTGCAAGTGAAATGAATCAATTTATTTAAGTCCCAGTTCATTTCCTAAAGATATTCGCGTTACTCACACACTTCGCTCCGGGCTCAAGTTGTACGTTTTTTGACACAGTCAGGACTTAATTTTCGAGATGGTTGTCAAGCCTAGTAAGGTGGTCATAATGGAATAGTTTCGCAGTCATCGGACTTTCGACATGCGGTCCAGTCCGATACGGAGTTTCAAGGTGCTCCCGAGAGCAACCAGGTTTAGAGATGGATCCTAAGTTTTACGGTAATGTAGCGCTAACTGTTCTACTCGTTTTAGGTCTTACAAATTGTATTTAAAGTGATTAGTGTTAATTTCATAGGTAATATAGTTTAACACTTAGTTAATCCTCGTCTAATTTCTAAAGGTTTCGGTCCTGGGTGATTTCTGCCTGAGGCGGTACTTAGGTCTTTGTACAGATTTTTTCGAGACGTTACAATCTATCCCCCTTAAAGAAAAATTTCGTCCTTAAAATTAGTACCCTTTCGTACTCCTCGAGAATCTGAGGGTAATTCTTTCAGACCTCGGTTTCTGTTTCTCAAGTAGCCTTTTCCTTCGTGTGATGCGTCCACAGTACTCTCACAAGTGGGATAACCTTGCTGCGCAACACCTGCTCCTTCCTATCTAGGATACGCGTTAGTCGCAGTACATATGTAGTGTCCTCGCTCAACTGTACCTGCTCCCATCTGATAATACGAAAAGGATCGGGAACGTATTTCTTCAGCATAGATACATGAAATACGTTGTGTACACCTACGAGTGGAGTGGGCAAAGCAAGGCGGTACGCTACCACCCCCACTCAATCAAGTATATAAAATGGGCCAATGAATCTAGGCGTGAGCTTCCCCTTCTTCCCAAACCGGAGGACTCCCTTCATTGGAGAATCCTTCAAAAACACATGGTCCCCAACCTCGAACTCTAGCGGTCGCCGTCTCGTATCGGCGTAGTTCTTCTGTCTGCTCTGCGCTGCTAGAAGCCGATGCCTGATAATGTCGATCTTCTCTGAAGTCGCCTGAACTAAATCTGGGCCAATCAGGCTCTTCTCGCCTACCTCTGCCCAGCAGTGCGGTGACCTACACGGACGCCCATATAGTGCCTCGTAAGGAGCCTTGCCAATACTCACCTGGAAGCTGTTGTTATAGGCGAACTCTTCATAAGGAAGACAGTCATCCCAACTATCTTTGAAATCCAGCACACAGGCTCACAGCATATCTTCCAATATCTGGTTTACCCGTTCCGTCTGCCCATCAGTCTGTGGGTGGAACGCGGTACTGAACTTCAACTTCACACCCACGGCTTCCTGGATACGAGTCCAGAAGATAGATGTGAATCGCGTGTCTCGGTCCGACATGATCTCCAAGGGAACTCCATGCAGACGTACAGTCTCCTTGATATACAACCTGGCCAACTCGTCTGCAGAGTTCGAAACTCTGATAGGGAGGAAATGAGCTGATTTCCTCAACCGGTCTACGATCACCCAAATGGAATCATGACCCTCCCTCGTCTTCGGTAACCCAGAGATGAAATCCATAGAGATGAAGTCTCACTTCCATTCAGCAATGGGTATGGGCTGAAGCAGTCTAGGAAGTCGGCGAAGTTCGGCCTTGACCTGCTGGCACGTGAGATAGCGTGATACATACTCTACTATGTGGGCCTTCATGTTGTCCCACCAGTACGACATTTTCATGTCGTGATCATCTTCGTACAGCCAGGATTCATTGTCATCCTTGAATTGTGAGCAGCCTCGAGAACTTCCTTCCTCAAGTCAGGAAGGTTCAGGACGCATAGACGGCCACGGAAACGTAAGCCCCCATCCGTGCCAACTCTCCACTCTGAGTCCTCATCTGCACCAACCTGCTCTCTCATCGTTGCCAATAGCTCATCGTCTGCCTGAGCCGTGATAATCCTGTCATCAATGAGGGGTTGTACCCGAATATGTGCGATGCCCTCATATGGCTCCTCCACCGTGAGTTTCTGTTCAAAGTCTCGCACAAACTCTACCATGTCCCACTCTGTTATCATCAGCGGAGCCGCAAATGTCAATGCCTTCTTGCAGCTCAACGCATCTGCCACAAGGTTGGCCTTGCCAGAATGGTAAGAGACTTCGAACTTGAAGTCTTTCAGGGTCTCCATCCATCGTCGTTGCCTCGTATTCAAGTCCCTCTGAGTGAATATGTACCTAAGGCTCTTGTGGTCGCAAAAGAGCTTAAACTCCTCTCCGTAGAGGTAATGTCTCCAGAGCTTCAGTGCAAGATGACGGCTCCTAACTCTAGGTCGTGAGTAGGATAGTTTTCCTCGTGTTTCCTCAACTGCCTCGAGGCGTAGGCAATCACCCTGTCCTTCTGCATAAGGACACGACCCAAACCGACACGAGACGCGTCGGTGTATATAATATACTTGACCCCTTGCTCTGGTAATACTAGCACAGGGTCAAACGTCAACCTGTCCTTCAGCTCCTGAAAAGTTGTTTCCGCCTTCTCATTCCAGGAGAAATTCAGATCTTTTCGTGTCAACTGAGACAGTGGTCTGGCAATCTTGGAGAAATCTCTAATAAATCGACGGTAGTACCCAGCTAGACCAAGGAAGCTCCTCACCTCAATAACCGAACCGGGCTGCTCCTAGTCCTGAACTGCAGCTACCTTAGCAAGGTCCACAACTATCCCTTCCTTGGACACCACATGTCCCAGGAACTTGACTTCTTCTTTCCAGAAGTAGCACTTCTTGTATTGTGCGAACAACTGGTTCTCCCTGAGAGCATTAAAGACTGCTCGCAAGTGTTCCTCGTGCTCATCCCGACTCTTGGAGTATATCAGGATGTCATCTATAAATACAATGACGAATCGGTATAAGTACGGTCGAAACACTGGGTTCATCAGGTCCATGAACACGGCCGGTGCGTTCGTAAGGCCGAAAGACATCACAAGAAACTCATGGTGTCCAAAGCTGGTCTTGAATGCTGTCTTTTGCACGTCCTCATCCCTGACGCACAACTGGTGATACCCTGACTGTAAATCGATCTTCGTGAAGTACTATGCCCCTTTCAACTAATCAAACAAATCGTTTATCCTGGGCAAAGGATACTTGCTCTTCACCGTCACCTAGTTCAACCTGCGATAATCAATGCACAATCGCAGTGACCCATCCTTCTTCTTCACAAACAACACGGGTGCTCCCCAAGGATATACACTCGGCCGTATGAAGCCAGCATCTAACAGATCATCGATCTGTTTCCTCAGTTTCTCCATCTCACACGGAGGCATGCGATACGTCGGCAATGAAATAGGTGTGGCACCGGGCACAAGGTCGATAGTAAAATCGATCTCGCGTCGAGGAGGTAGTCCAGGTATCTTACTGAACACGTCCTCAAACTCTCGAACCACTGGTGTGTCCCCAAGTGTTGGACCATCGCCCTTCTTCAGTAAAGTAGCGTAAAAAAGAACTCGAAAAGGGCAACTGACCTGCACGAGAAAGGTAAAAGTCGTGTTGTTAGGTCCGTGAGCTGTCATTAGTCGGGTCTCGCAGTCGATCTCGGCCCTCATTTCCGTAAGCCAATCCATACCAAGGATAACGTCGAAATGGTATATCGTGGTGACAATCAGATCAACACATATCGTCCTGCTCCCTAGATCTATCAGGCAACCCTCACACAACTTGGTGGCATCTGAAAAAGTTCCCGGTGCTGCGATAACTCTCACCCCAACCATTGGGGTCATAGTCAGCCTTAAGCGCTTGACTGCAGAACATGATATCACCGAAATAGTGGACACGGTGTCCACCAACAGAAATGCGGGGGTACTTCAATGTGGGCAGTGACCTCGAAGGCTAGAGGCACCGTTGCCGCTGAATCAGACGCCTTGGCTGTAAGTGCATGTACCCACACCTGCTGAGAACGGTTCGACTGCGGTGTCATAGGTCACTGAGGCTGCCTAAAGTGAGATACAGGCGGTCTGAAGGATGGATGTGCTGGTGCTGATTGTAAAGGTGGAGCTGATATGGCCTGAGGAAGCTGGCGGTTGATCCTCTAAGGTGGCAAAAACCCACTGTCACTCATCCTAGTGAAACAATTAAGCTTAGTGTGGCCTAGCTTCTTGCAGTAGGTACACCACACGTTTGGTCGCCTCATAGGGGCTGGTGGAGCCGTGATCCTGGGAAGTGAGTCTGTGCGAGGCCTCTTACCGAGGAAGGGCCCGCTTGGCAACTCAAGTCATGTCCTAGGAACCATAGGCCCACGAGTGTGGGATAACCTATCCCCATCCTGCTCCGCTCGTAGAGACATGCCCACTAGCTCAGCATAGGTAGATATGTTAGTGCAACACATCTTCGAGCGTATGTCGGGCCGTATGCCCTCAGAAAACCATCGCATCCGCATCCGCATCCGCATCGGCTGGTCGGCCAATATCAACGAAGCGTACCTGCCCAGCTCGGTGAATCGGTTCTCATATTCTGTCACCGACATCCCTCCCTGACGGAGGCGAAGAAACTCACTCTCCTTTTCGTGGCGATACGTGATGGGATAGTATTTCTCGTGGAAACGGGTCTCAAACACTTCCCACGTCCACACATAGCCGACCGCAATGGTCCGTAGGACGCTATCTCACCATAGGCTGGCTTCCTTCACGAACATATAGGTGACCAGCTCCACCTGCTCAGGCTCCGTGCAGTGCAGCGGCTTAAGCATCTTAGAGATGCAGTCAAGCCAATACTCAGCCTCCTCGGGTCTATGAGTACTCGTAAATGTAGGAGGCCTTAAGCGATGGAATCGCTCAAAGTGGCCGTTGGCACCTGCATTTCCTGTAGGATATACGAAAGATGCAGGTGGAGCCACACCCATACTCTGGGCAAAGATTCCCCCAAGGGTGGCCAAGAGCTGCTACTGCTGTTGCTACTGCTGCATCAGCAATATCATATGCTCAAACCTATCAGTAGGTGGAGCCGTCTAAGGCATGTGCGGTGTCAGAGAATATGCACTGGCCTGCTCAGGGGCCGGTGGCGCAACGGGTGGTGCCGCAGATGGTGCCACAGGTGGTGCAGTAGATGGTGGCACAAGTGTCGGCCCATTAGTGGGGCTAGTGGCCGGCTGAGAATCCAGCATAGTGTCAGAGGGAGACGGGCCCGAACTAGGGTTCGTATGGCTATCGCTTAGGGGAGGTGCCCCGTCAAATGACTCGCCAAGTGTACCACGTACCGTACTCCTCGTGGCCTTAGGTGGCATTCCTTATATAACATAGGGCGCAACTCGTGTCAGATGTAGCATAGCAATACTCAATTCTTTAAGCATTTAACGCACCTTATAGCAAAAGAAACGGCATGCATTTCATTTAACAGAATTTGTCACAATACATGGAATGAAGTTCTACATGAATTATGACAGGAACGCATGCGGCTATGCTAAGCCCAAACTACCAAATACAAACACACTTTCTACCTACTACACTACTAGGCCCATCAACATTAAAATACATACATCCTAACACAGCAACAAAACAAGCTACAGGGCGACGACGTGGATGACTAGACATCCGAGTCTGGCGTCGGAGGAGGGGCACCCTTATCTTTCAGGCAGCACAGGATAGCTTTCAAGGTGCAAGTCACCTTCTTAAACTTCTGTTTCGCGAGGGGCCGGGTATCAATAATCTCCTGTCGTAGGGCAGCCTGGCCCTCCTCAAGTCGAGCTAAGCGGGCTTCCCTAGCAACCCGATCAGTGTCGTGCTCTAGTGCCGTAGGAGGGGAGCTTTCATCCGTGTCCTGAGCCTCCTCTTCTTCTTCCTATTCCTCCTCTATCTCTTCCCTACTTTCCTCCTCGCTTCCATACTCCTCACTAGCCGTCTCATCCTCACTCTCATCAAGTCGGGCTTGCCGCTGCCGTGGCCCAATTTTCATCTGAGTGAGAGTAGTTTCGTTGATGTAATGGATCGGCACCGGCATTTCCACCCGAAGTCTGTAACCAAACTCACATGCAAGCTTGCATATGAGTCGGCCAAATGGGACGAATTAGATATTATAGTAGAGCATGTGGTAAGAACTATCTGTCGCAAAACATACGTATGCACGCATAACTTCTCTCCCTGTCCCACTTGGTACAGGAAATCTACCATTAGGCACGTGCACTCGCTGCGATTGTTCCACCTAGGGTAGACGTTGAACGTGAAAATATGGTGAAGCAGGCGGAAGTCGTCTGTTATATTAGACGCTAGGAGACTATTGTTTGGCTGCCAATGAACTAATCAGCCACAAAGGAAATACGTGTTGCGATCCCATTCACGTGCACTCTTCTGATTCTTCTCGCTTGCATGGACCTCGCCAAGCGGTATTTTTATAAGCCGAGCTATCAACCCAACATCAATTGTGGCCTCCCGATCTCTACTCACTGGGATCTTGAACTGTAAGGGCTCCAGCGTAGGCTCTCGAATGTGAGCATAAAAGGCTCGGACAGTGCTCACATTTGCACGGTACTTGCCCTCAAATATCGGACCCCACCTGGCCTGCACCAGGCGGTCCATCAACAAATGCTCCCCAAAGAGCCGCTCATCCACGTGCACTTCAAAAAAGACCCTGCGACCATGAAATCTCCAATGAGACATATCCGTCAGAAGAATCCTTTCAAGGGGAGCGTGGGGATCAAGCTCTTGCTTGGTCCTTGTCCTTGATCGACACTTGAACTTGTGGCGGCGGCCCTCTGTCTCCTTAAACGAGTAGGGCGATTAGGCCCGACTTCATCCACAGGAGCCCTTTTCTTTCCCATGATAGAAAGAATGGTGGGAATCGAGAATATGGTCGTAACAAGCTTGAATAAGACCATTGAAAAGGGAAGGAAATAGGGAAATGGAATGGTTTATTGGGTTCCCCCAGATTTGAGACACAAAGTGGGGTTTAGATGCTCAAATAAAAGGAAATGAAGAAGGTGAACAGCTATGAGAGAGAGGTTTAAAAGGGTGGCATGAGTGGTGCACGAAAATGAAAGGAGAAGCACTTGGAGGGGCAATTTGAGTAAAGATTTTTGGGGTTTCTTGAGAAAAGGAGAGCTAGGAGGGGTGGGATATGAAGAGGAGCAGCCATGGGGGTGTTTTAAAACATCCCAGCACAAAACAGTAGGCCACACAATGCCCTAGGGGCGTCGGCTCGCACAGCCGCACTGGCCAGGCCCGTCAGGCGACGAGGCCTCGAGGAACTGGCGAGGTCCTCGCCGACCTCTGGACTTTTCGGCGAGGGGTCGCCGGTGGGGCGAGGTCCTCCTGCCCCCTAAGTCTTAAAAACATGTGGGTCCCATTCTGGGTCCCCCTTGAGATGCCCCGTTTGGCCCATGACTCCCTTTTGAGTTGTTTCGGGTCATTTCGGGTTCCTTGCTAATGTATATTTGCATTTATCGATTATTAAAGGCTGGGATGGGTAAATCGTGGTCTAAACCTGTCGATTGACGGTCTAGGGGTGATCCAGGGTCGATCACAAAGGGGTACGGACCCGATCTCGGCGATCGATATCGGTTAATTTCGTCGATTGGCGAAACTGGGAATCTTATGCCTATTTCTACGTTTTCTCGCACCCTCCTACGTCGAAATGCGTCAGCGTACGTCGTGTGACCATAACCCAAGTCAAGTTTAATCCAAATCATGCTATGATACTAACTTGTAACACCCTGAAAATCGGGGGTCATGCAAATGCCCAACTCCCGAGTTCCAACACATCACTTATGTAACATAATTGATGGTGATTGAATGTTGTCTATGTTAGTACGTGTAAACATGAATGGGATCATACCAAACCAGTAATTCATACTCATAGTTAAGGTAGTTGAGAATCATATCTCAACACTCATACAAAGTACAATTAACTAACTACTAGTTCATTTAGACATTCTTACAAACACTTAGTCTACACATTCCAACATACATGATGTATGTTGTTTATAATATGTATTAGGGCAAAACCTTTCGCTAAGGAGTTGTCGTATATACAACAAACATACATACACGACAGATAATCATGTCAACCGCGAATCCAAAAACCATACGTATTCAACTCTTTCAACAAATACATAGAATACACTATACTTGACATAGTTCATACGTATTCGTAAAGCGAAACAAACATCACATTTGGCATGTAAAATGGAACCCATGTCAGTAATAAATTATTAACCGACATTGAAAATCTTAAAAACCATAACCTAAACGTATATAGTCCGCACCTTACACCGGTAAACGCGTAACAGATTCGTTTTAGACACTTAGTCTTTGTCAACAGCAGAATGACAACCTATAGCATGAATTAGGTTAGCTATTTCACCACTTATAATATATGATACCATAAAACAGATTAGGGTTAGGTTTTCTTACCCAATTACGTTGTCGTAAATGCTAGAATATCACTACAGATGCAATAGATAAGCGTGTGGAGAGGTAGGATTAAATTCCAAGAACAAACGCCAGTACACACTCTCACTTCCTCTCTCTTTCCTTCTCTTTTCTCACTTCTCTCTCCTAGGGTTTACCAAATTCGTATGAGATGAGAGAGAGAGGGTTTAAGGCCCTTATATAGGCCCGGGACTAATGGGAATGGCCCCAGGGACAAGGTATACTTAAGTTATGTCCAAAGAGCGTCCGTTTCGATCCAACGGAGCACTTCTGGAGGCCTCTTTTTTGTGTTTGGTCGGACTTAAGCTCCCTAACATTGGATATAGGTCAAGCTGAGTTGTCGGTCCGATCAGATTTACAAATCGATCGTGGCGGACGAGTTTCAGTTCAACGGTCACCGGTACTCGATCAGGGCCACAAGTACACTGACATGTCTAGGAAATTTTTCCTGATCCGAGGGTGTAATTGGGTCGGATTCTGACGGTTTGAATCCTTAGATTTAGCCTGCAAGTGAAATGAATCAATTTACTTAAGTCCCAGTTCATTTCTTAAAGATATTCGCGTTTCTCACACACTTCGCTCCGAGCTCAAGTTGTGCGTTTCTGGACACAGTCAGGACTTAATTTCCGAGATGGTTGTCAAGCCCAGTAAGGTGGTCATAACAGTATATTTTTACGGTCATCGGACTTTCGACGTGCGGTCCAGGTCTGATACGGAGTTTCAAGGTGCTCCTGAGAGCAACCGGGTTTAGAGATGGATCCTAAGTTTTAAGGTAATGTAGCGCTAACTGTTCTACTCGTTTTGGGTCTTACAGATCGTATTTAAAGTGATTAGTGTTAATTTCATAGGTAATATAGTTTAACACTTAGTTAATCCTCGTCTAATTTCTAAAGGTTTCGGTCCTGGATGATTTCTGCCTGAGGTGGTACTTGGGTCTTTGTACAGATTTTTCGGAGATGTTACATGCACAATCGATGTAAGTAAATCTTCATGCATGTTACATCACCTCCGCGATTGAATGTCACAAATAGTCGCTCCATGAACAAATCGTGTCACGTTAATCTTCCAATCGTGTGATGTGTCGTCTTGAAATGTTCGCATAAATCCACGGTAATGTTAGACACGCCGACGAATCGTCATAGTATGGGATGCAGGGCGACGCAGGTATTTTTGAATTATTTTTCACATTGTGATGATCGCTGCGTATGATGGACCGCATATATTTTGCTAGGCATGCATTTATATATAATAGTTGCGCATATCGATACCACTTGTATTTGTGAAGTATGAGATGTATCGAGACCCTTTTGTTATTCTTATGAATACTTGAATCATTGTAAACTTAGAATAACCATTACTATGAGTAGGGCATTGATCCTCTCCAACCATATAGATGTTACAGGTGAATTACAGGTTGATGATACGGACGACGACCGCTCTGTGGAACATATGTTCGAATAGAGAAGAAGAATAGCGCACGATTTGCTTTTATTTTTCCACTGATTACTTTAAGACAATGTAATAATATCTCATTGAGAGGGCATTAGAAAATTAGTTGAACTCTTTTTCTAATGGAATAATAAATACGGTTGATTTTATTCCCATGAATACCTTCCTTTATGAATCAGCTGTGTAATTTGACCATGAATCACCCTGTCTAAACAATATGTACAGAAATTAACACCTGTAATTTTGGGACAAACATGGACTCGGGCCATGGAAATTCAGGGTGTTACACTTCTCCTTTCGAACTAGCAATTCTTGTCAAGCAACCATTGTCAATCTTTGCTGTTGGTTATTCTCATTGGACGATTCTTCTTCTTGTAATGCACTTCTTCCTCAAGAACCAATCAACAAATCCCCAGGCCGTGTCTAACTCCTCGAATTATAGCATGATGCGTGCACCTGCCACAACCTTCTAATCTCAGAAATCATTGAACAAAACCCATCTGACCTCCATTTTGTGGGGCCCACAAGCTTTGTGAGCCCATCTAAATCGTCCAACAACCTTCATTCAAAGAAATCTATTTTTTATTAAAATTTGCCATTGTTATCCTCCTTAAAATTCGTCGAGAACCCACCATCGTTGAGTAGCTTAAAACCTTGTAATTAGAATTAATCTATCATGCCCACTTAGAATCAATTGAAGACCTATGGTAGATGATCTATCTCGATTGAACATCCTGCATTACGAGCCTAAACCTAGGCTAGATGGGGTCCACCATGATGTTTATGAGAAATCCACTCCGTCCATCTGTCACGTCCCCTTAGATTGTTTTGTAAGTACAAGAATGGAGTGTTATGAGCAAGCTAGATAAGATTCTAGTTCTATTTTTGTTTATTAGGATTAGTAGTGTTAGGGGTAAAAATGAACTGACTAAAGAGAAGAGGTCGGCTCGGACATCTCAGCGGGACATGAGGTCGACCAGCGCCGGTCATGACTAATGAGCTCTTCAACGGCCATGGTAGAGATGTCGGCTAAAACCAACTCGGCCTCGACACATCTGTTCGGCCTCGCCAACTCAGCTCGGCCTTAACAGCTCAGCTCGGCCTCGACAGTTCAGCTTCGCCTTAACAGGTTAGCTCGGCCTCGGCAAGTTAGCTTGGCCTCGGCAGCTCAGCTCAGCTCGGCCTCAGTCATCTCCGCTCAGCCAAATCAGTTAGGTACGAGATTCTCTCCCAGTAACACACGACAAGAGTAACCGCCCACTACATGATTCTTGTATAACTACCGACATCCATCACTCCCTGACTTCTCGTGTAATGGCTGAAATTGTACCTGGAATTACGGACCACACTGTCCTATCTTCACTATAAATAAGAGGCCCATCTACATTGGAAGGTACGCAATATCTTGCACTCTCTCTACAATTCGACTTAGACTCAGATTCCCTTGACCTGACTTAGGCATCGGAGGGTCCCCTGTTTAAGTCAGGGTCTCCTTTGCTCACCATTGTTCCACAGGTTCAGGGTCAGAGGTGGTTCGGAGCTCCGAGTGGAGGGTAGTCAAGATTTTGACAGCAACATTTTTGGCGCCGTCTATGGGAAACGGAATAAAAGACCATTCCTGCTTTTCCAAAAAACCGTAATGGCGAAAGCAAAGAAGAAAGCTCTATGTAAGACCCGTATCCTACACCGTACCGTTCCATAAGCTTCCGCGGTCTTTCCGGTCGAATTTCGGTAACCTTCTACCCTCAACCGGCGTTTGTGCGCGACCCTGATTCACACGCTTTCAACCCGAGTCGACTCAACTCGAGACTTGTATCCTAGCAACCGCGCCGTCGCCGTGAATCCGATGCCGTGTCTCGTGCGTCAATCCGACGTCTGGATCCCAAGATATGACCCGTGCACGATCATGGCGGTGGACCGCATGTCGAGGGCCATAGTATACACGTTTCCCCATAATCATAATGAGGATGATGTCATCCTAGTGATGACATCACCCTATTCTACAACCTAATCTACCCCCTACCTAACCTACCCCATAAATGCACTCTTTCTTTTCAACACCCATTAATTACAACCCCTTACAACCCATCATTACTAGCCATAATGGCTTATTCTCTCTCTTCTCTCTCTCTCCCTCCCTCTTCCTTCTTCATTTACCTCCATCGTTGCAAGCTTGGAACGTCTAAGCCATCCAAAATCAAGCCATCTCTCACCCATTCTCCCTACTAATCCAGCCCACCAAATCCCATCTCGACCGTTAAATCACCCTCCTTGGAGCTCTAATACCTCTTGGAGGAAGGAGGAGTTCAAGGTCTAGAGGTGGGTGCTTCTTCCTCTCTCTCCCTCTCTTTTTCATTTATTTTGTATGTGATAATGTGATTGCGTGGCCTACTCGGATGGACCCCACCTTGATGTATGTCTTATCTGACCGCCCAAACCATGGGCCCGACCTTAGAGAGATGAGAAAATGTAAATATCAGTTGATTAGGTGGGCCACGTCCATGTGGGACCCACCTTGAACGATTTGTACATCAACGTTGTTCGTCCAGCGTCCAGTGACGCTGGACGTGGTTCGCAGCAGCAACAACAGAAAAAAAAAAAAAACACAGGAAGAAGGAGAGGGTTCTTAAGGCTTTTGGGAGGGTCACTCATACAAGCCCCACCTTGAAGTATAAATTCAATCCACGCCGTCCATCCCTTTCCTCATACCATTTTAGGCGTTGAGTAAAAAAATGGGGCCAATCCGACCCTCTGGCGGGCCATAGCATTGGAAATAGTGGTTTTCACCGTTAAATTATACCCTGATGTTTCCACACTCCAAAATACGTTGAATATTGGACACATTTGGTTGGTCTGGAGCCATAGAACCCAATGGCTAGGGTGGATTCCACTGATGCGGGCCCCACATTCAAAAAACCTCAGAAAAATAGGTTTTTTAAAAGAAAAACAAAAAAATAAATAAGAGGCAGCGTCTCTGCTGCTGCTAGAGGCAGGCGCAGGCAGCGCCTGCTGCGCTCGGGCATGCGTGCGGGCAGAGAGGAACCCACGGCCCCAGCCGTGGGCCCCACCATGATGGTTATTTGTCATCCAAACCGTTTATCTGATGGGCCCTCCCCTGAAGTGTGTCCCCTCCAAAGATCAGGCCGATCTGAGACTCAGGTGGCCCACCTCATACGAAATAGTGGGGTGTACTGTCTGCCATTGAAACCTTCTATGGCCCAGAAGTTTTAGATCAATATGAAATTTGTTTTCACTCTTCGTCCAGGCCTCTGTGGCCGTATGAACGGATTAGATGGAAAAATAAACGTTATGGTGGGCCCCATGTGGGACCCACCTATATTTCAAGTACTGCTGACCGCTGACAGCAGCTGCATTGCTGCTGTCAGGGTGTCGGCACGTTACGGGGAGCCACACATTACGTGTGTTTTGTATTCACGCCATCCACATGTGGGACCACCACGATGTGGGTTTGATCCACACCGTCCACCGTGTGGACCCACCTCTATGTACGTGAACATCCAGCCATCCATATTTTTCCTAGACGTTGGACGCTGGCGATGGCGATTTAGTAATATATACATCATAACTGTAAGTGCTATAATTTATATCCCTGTTTGTTGTCAAATTTGTGGTACCAAAATCACTGTTATATATCTTGCATAAGTGAAGCTCTCTCAAAGATCAACATTCATGAACAAGCAAAGCTCACAACAAGCAAAGCTCACAAGTACAAAGATCAAACTTGACTGCAAGAACTGCTCACAAGACATGACTCAAGCTGCAAGACTTCAAGAAGAGTACAAGGCAGTTCGTAAAGAACTCAAGACCCTTCAAGATTGAGCTACATCAAGATTTCAAGATTGAACTACATCAAGACTTCAAGGCTCAAACTTCAAGGTCACTAGTTCCTAATGTTTCAATGTCCTTACTTCATGGTTGAGGTTTGACTGACCTTAGGTTGACCTTAGAAGTAGGTCACTTTGGATACATAAATCGAATGTTTATTTTACATAAGTTTGGTCTGTTCTTCGACTAGTCCTAGGCCTTCTTCGACTAGTCCTAGAGTTGCTTCGACCAGTCTAAGAAATTCCTCGATCAGTCGTGAGTTTGTTACAAAAATCGGATAATTTCTGTTTAGGCTTCGACTCGTCCAGGAATCTGTTCGACCAGTCGAAGGAACAGTGTCGACTGCATCTTCGACCAGTCGAAAGTCTTCGACTCAAATTCCAGCGATGAATTTTAAGTTCTTCGACCAGTCGAAGGAGACCTTCGACCAGTCGAAGGTGACCTACGACCAGTCGAAGGAGACCTTCGACCAGTCGTAGAACGGTCAAAGCTTATCGCGCCTGATTTTTTAAATATCTGTTATTGTTTCGACTAGTCGAAGAGCTCTCTAGACCAGTCGAACATGCGATCTTCTCACCTATAAATAGAGCACGAATCTCAGAAGAAATCATCGAATTAATTAATCTATTCAAGCCAATCTTCGTCGAACTTCTGAGAGATAATTCTGTGCTCCATCTAAGCTAAGTGTGCTTATTTAATATTCTCTTTCCTTAGCTTTATTTAATTGATTTTGTTTCTGTTATTCCAATCTAATTTGATAAGAGGAATTGTTATTCCCTTTCTTTGGAATCAAAATCAATTAAGGCAAGCCCTACTTGGTTTAAATTTAAAATCTATTAGAATTAGAACCATTGTAATTGAGTACTGGACATTGAACTTGGACATTCAATCATCTACTCTGACTTGGTTCTACCGGGCTGCTACAACGAAGGAGATAATCAGGTATTTTACATTTAATTGTAAATTCCTTTCTGTTTTGGTTTCTTTCAAGATTTGCCAGAAAAATCTTGTTGTATTGGTTATCTAAGGAGAGCCAGGAAAACTCAGAAGTGGGGTTTTTTTAATTGTGTAAGCCCACAGACAAAGACACAATTGTAAAGGTTTTGGGTGAACCTGGGAAAACCTATTTTGTTAGTGAACGCTAATATCCCCTGTGTGAGGATATTAGGAGTGGAGTACCATTATGTGTGGCTGTTGTTTAACAGTTGGTGAACACACAGGCGAACCACTATAATCCCTTGTGTTGTGGTTGAATGATTTATACTTCTAATCTTTAATTATTCTTTTGTGGGATGTATGTATGGTGGTGAATGTTGTAATCATTTAATTCAAGCATTGTGGGAATTTTGTAATAGTTTAGAATTTATTTTCTGTTATTCCTTTATCAGCTTGATATTCAATTTCCTTTAAAAGTTGTTCCAGCAAGGTTGCCCTGCCATTTTTATGGTGTATGGTGTCCCTAGAACAATATATTGGTGATTACAATTTATTTCAATTCAGTTTGTATTTATTTCTGTATTCCTCTTTGGTTTGAGATTTGATACAAAGATCTTTCTAGAAATAAGGTTGTCCTACCATAAACTCTGGTTTTTGGTGAAAGGTTGTCATTAGAACAACATTTGTATCAACCTCTCAAGATCTAAATTTTGAGGTTGTTTTACTTTCCTGCATTGTGATTTACTTTGGCTATCATATTCTTTTTAATTCCGCTGTTATAAGTTTTATTTGGCATTGTCCTATTCACCCCCACCCCTCTAGGACATATAGCCAGGCCTTTTCAAGTGGTATCAGAGCCTAATAGCTCTTTTTAATTCTTGGATTTATTCCTGAGCTAACGATTTAAGCTATTTAAGATGTCAAATTTTGATAGCCTTTCAGTCACAAGGCCTCCACCCTTTGATGGCTCCAACTATGCCTATTGGAAAGCCAGAATGAGGATCTTCCTCAAATCAATGGATGAAAATGTGTGGCAAGCCACAGTGACTGAATGGAAACCTCCTATCATGGAAGTACTGGGGTTGATGGTTCAAAATCTATGAAAGTCACACCATATTACCAATGGACCACTCTTCAGAAAAGTGAGAGTAATGCAAATGCTAAAGCACTAAATGCAATCACTTGCGCACTATCACCGGATGAGTTCAAAAGAATCATTTCCTGTGATACTGCAAAGCAAGCTTGGGATATATTAGAAATGACACACGAGGGTACTACAATTGTCAAAAAATCTAAAGTCCAACTCCTCACAACCAGATTTGAAGAAATTCATATGGAGGAAAATGAAATGTTTATGGACTTTTACACTAGATTGAATGACATTGTAAACTCAATGTGGGGTCTTGGCGATAAAATCTCAGAAAGTAAAGTGTGTGCAAAGATATTACGCTCACTTCCTGAACGGTTCAATTCTAAAGTAACCGCAATCCAGGAACTTTGTGATACGAATAATATGAGGGTAGAAGAACTAATTGGTTCTCTACAAACCTACGAGTTAAACTTTAAAGCTCCTAAAGGTAAATCTATCGCACTAAAATCTTCTAAATGTAATTCAGAAGAAAATTCTGATTCAGAAGATGATATGGCTCTTTTAGCTAAGAAATTTTACAAGATTTTCAAAAGCAAGAAAAGGGTTGATTTTCAAAATCGAATGATAAAAAAAGTTTAGACCCAAATCTCGAAAATCTTTGAAAGATAGTCAATGTTACAACTGTCAAGAATATGGGCACCAAGAAAATAGATGTCCAAAAAAGGACAAACCCAAGAAGAAGGGTATGTTGGCTACATGGGATGAATCACAAGTGAAGAAAATCTGAGTAGTGAATGTGAAAATGAAGATGATCTTCAAGGCGCTTACAATGCCCTATATAAGGAAAGTTGTAAAATTGCTTGTCAAACTTAAACTTCAAAAAGAAAAGTTTTCTAGACTCAAAGAATGTTTTGAATCACTTGTCTTAGAAAAATCACAAATTTCAGATTGTTTTGAAAAATCAAAATGCAATTTGGAATTCAAAAACTCCCTAATTATTGATTGAAAATCTGAAATTGAGAAACTTAAAACTGAAGTATCTTCTCTTCTGAGTCTAAAGGACACATGGAAATATGCCCAAGGTGATCCAAAGTTAGAGAAACTTTTATCCGGATCAAGAAAATGTGGCGATCTATCCGGTTGGGCTATGATAAAAATTATCTCCTAAACAAAAGTATACTCCTCCTATGTTTGTTAAATGAGAGTCCTCAAACTCAAAAGGGAAAAGTACTTATCAAGATTTTTCTAGAAATTCAAAAACTTTTCAAAAACCTAGAAGCAGCCATGTCAACTTTAATCAGAAACGAAATCCACTAGCTGAAAAGATAGTTGATTTACTCAAGGAGCTCTTAAAATCTAACTCTATAGGTCATTCTTACAACTATAAACAAAAGAAGACCAACTATGTTCCTAAACCCAAAACAGTTATGAAATGGGTTCCTAAAGTTACTGCTTGGTTGCTCACACTGCTTTCAAAGCAACAAGTCATTCAAAGTGGTACCTAGACAGTGGATGCTCCAGGCATATGACAGGTGACAAAGCTTTATTCACGGATCTGAAGGATATGACTGATGGTTGGTTCAGTCACATTTGGTGATGGTAGCAACTGCAAGATTATAGGCCAAGGTACGGTTCAACTTTTTAATCTTCCTGTGTTTAAAAATGTTTTATATGTTGAAGGCTTAAAACATAACTTGCTTAGTATATCTCAAATATGTGATAATAACCATAGTGTTCGGTTTTCTAATCAAAGTTGTGAGATACTAAACAATAAGGGTTCTGTAATATTAACTAGACGTAGAACGTCTGAAAATTGCTATATTATTAGCGAATCCAGCTCATCTAATCAAACATGTTACATGGTCCATACAGACGAGACTGATTTATGGCACAAACGTCTTGGACATGTACATTATCAAAATTTATATAGATTGAGCAAACGAGAACTTATAAGAGATTTACCCAAACTTCAGAAATTAGATAAGATATGTGGTGAGTGCCAGATAGGCAAACAAACAAGAAACTCACACAAAAAGGTGAATTCAAATACCACATTAAGACCACTCGAACTTCTCCACTTGGATCTGATAGGACCTACCAAAACAGAAAGTCGTGGTGGAAAAAAGTATATCCTGGTAATAGTTGATGACTTTACCAGATTCACTTGGGTAGTCTTCTTAAGAGATAAATCTGAAACCCTTGAAGAAGTAAGAAAAGTTTTCAAAAGGATTCAAACTGAAAAATCTTCTCAAATCAGTAAAATTTGTAGTGATCATGGATCTGAATTTAAGAATAGCAACTTTGAGAAGTTTTGTACCGACCAAGGAATATTACATGAATTCTCTACTCCCAAAACTCCACAACAAAATGGAATTGTGGAAAGAAAGAATAGGGTGCTTCAAGAAATGGCTAATGTCATGTTGAATAACATGAAGCTCTCTAAAAATCTTTGGGCTGAAGCAGTCAACACAGCTTGCTATATTATTAACCGAGTCTACACTAGCAAAAATAATAATAAAACGGCTTACGAATTGTGGTTCAATAAAAAGCCTACTGTTAAATACTTTCGAGTTTTTGGCAGCAAGTGCTATATTTTACGTGATCGTGAAAATTTGGAAAAATTCGATACGAAAAGTGATGAAGGGATTTTTCTAGGATATTCCTTAAACAGTCGGGCTTATAGGGTTCTGAACAAAAAACTGGTGTGATTCAAGAGTCCATCAATGTTGTCATTGATGATCACTTAAACACGTCAATCCCTAATTCAGATAATGATGAAGTACTAATCATTAATAAACCCGATACTTCATCGAATCAGACTGATTCTGAGTTGAGGACTGTTAAAGATCATCCAACCACACAAATTCTTGGAACCCTCTCACCGGTGTTCACACCCGTAGTCAACTTGAGGATATATGTAATTATGTATGTTTTACATCCCAAATAGAACCATCTAACGTAAAAGAAGCTCTTGCTGATGAGAACTGGATTGTTGCGATGCAAGAAGAACTCAACCAATTCGTAAGAAATGATGTTTGGTATCTTGTACCAAGACCTAAAGATAAACACATCATTGGAACAAAATGGATTTTCAAAAATAAGTCTGACGAATGTGGAAATATAATTAGAAACAAGGCTAGACTAGTGGTACAAGGTTATACTCAAATTGAAGGGATTGATTTCGATGAAACTTTTGCACCAGTAGCACGTCTTGAATCTATCAGACTATTTATATCCATTGCATGTTTTAGAAAGATAAAGATCTATCAGATGGATGTGAAAAGTGCTTTTCTAAATGGCGATTTACATGAAGAAGTCTATGTTGAACAGCCAATGGGTTTTGAAGATCCCAAAAATACTGATTATGTGTATCGGCTTAAAAAGGCACTTTATGGATTAAAACAAGCACCTAGGGCATGGTATGAGAAACTAACGAAATTTCTTTTAAGTCATAATTTTCAAATGGGATCTGTTGATAAAACTCTGTTTGTTAAAAAACATAATGATCATATCTTAATGGTACAGATTTATGTTGATGATATCATTTATGGATCAACTTGTACTGACTTGACTCTGAGTTTGCAGATTTGATGAAATCACAGTTCGAAATGAGCATGGTTGGGGAATTGACTTATTTCCTTGGATTACAAGTAAAGCAACAACCTGAAGGAATATTCATTTCTCAATCTAAGTATGCTTTGAATCTAATCAAGAGATTTGGATTTGAGAATGGCAAGAATTTCGATACTCCTATGAGTACTACCCTGAAACTCTCAAAAGACTCTAATGGAAAAATGTTGACTCAAAACTTTATCGGAGTATGATTGGTAGTTTGTTATATTTAACTGCTAGTAGACCTGATATTTCTCTAAGTGTTGGTATTTGCGCAAAATATCAATCTGATCCAAAAGAATCTCACTTGATTGCTGTCAAGCGAATTATTAGATATGTTGCAAGTACTGTAAATCTCAGTCTCTGGTATCCTCATGAGACTAGTGTCCAGTTAGCTGGGTACTTGGATGCTGACTGGGCTGGTGATCTAGATGATAGAAAATCAACCAGTGGTGGTTCTTTTTACATTGGAAATTGTCTAGTTTCCTCGTTTAGTAAGAAACAAAATTCTATATCACTTTCAACAGCTGAAGCTGAGTATATCGCAGCTGGTAATGCATGTACACAGCTAGTTTGGATGCAACGAATGCTAAGTGATTATGGAATTAAACAGGATTCTATGTTATTACATTGTGATAATTCCAGTGCGATAAATATTTCAAAAAATCCTATTCAGCATTCTCGTACTAAGCACATTGACATTAGATTTCATTATATAAGGGAATTAGTAGAAGAAAAAGTTATATATATTCCTACCGAAGATCAACGAGCTGACATTTTCACAAAACCTCTTGATAAAAGCAGGTTCAAAAAGATGAAATTTGATCTTGGCATGTGCATTTTAAAATGATTATTTATGCATACTTGTATTATAGTGTATATATTTGCTAGATTGAATTCTAATTTTTGTATAATTTGCAAGAAATATGAATTTTTGGACATTCTTCGACCAGTCGACCTTCAACCGGTCGTAGATATCCACGACCAGTCGTAGATCTCGAAAATCACTTAAAATTTGGGGATTTTTCTTTCTTCCTCATTCCGTTTTTCCTCTCTAAGGAGCCGAGCTTCGACTTGTCGAACCCATTATTCATGTTCTTCAAGGTTAGTGTTCCAAATCACGTTTTTCTTGCAGATTTGTGTCTAGATTGTTTACTTTTCAAGCTTAAGCTTTGTATTTTGGATTTCATTGAGATTTGGGGTTTGGATTTTGAAAAATCTGTTTTGAGAGTAAACCCACTTCTCAATCCTTTGCAACTTCTTAATTCCTTGATATCCTTGTTGCAAATGGCTTCTAGAGGTAGAAAAACTACTTCCCGTGGTCCTTCTTCTTCCTCCAGATCGATCATTATCTCTAAGCGTCATCTTCTTGTTCCCAATGATGATCCATCTTATGTTAGGGACATTAGATTACGTAATGTTATTATTGAACATCCTGTTGATGTTAATCATATTGCACCTTTTGACATCCTTCCTGTGTTTGAAGCTGTAGGTTGGGTTAACTTATTACATTGGGGTGGGCCAGCATACTGGTCCATTGCCCAATCCATGTTTGCATGTATTAGTGCTTTCTCACAGGATAATTTAATTTTTAAAATATCTACTAGAGAAGGGCCTTTTGACATTGATCGTCATTTAATTTCAGCCCTTATGGACATTCCTGTGAATGATGAGGGTATTCCTATCCATAACTTAACTGATAAACCCTCAATGTCTGAAAAACGCATGCTCACTAGAGACTTGTGCAACATGGATGTTCAATGGACACAAAAAGGGAATGCGCTTCCCGCAAGGTATTTGTTACCCAAGTACAGAATTCTCCACAAAATCTTTGTGTCTAATCTGTATCCTCGTTCGGGTAATAAAACTGATTTGACTTCGTTTATGGTTCGTGTTATGCCTAATGACTGTATTGGCTACACATATGTTAGTTGATATGCCGGTTGATGAGGCACTGATCCATCATCTGATTTTCAACAATACTAATATCAATAGGATGAAGCTGGATTTACTTCCTGAACAAGGTGGTGGTGGTGGTGGTCATGAAGAAGCTGGTGATGACATTAATATGGATGACATTTTTGAGGAACTGGATTCTGACTCGACAAATGATCTAGATTTTGAACCATCTGATGTTAATGCTCGTTTGAGTGCATTAGAGGACAAAGTTGAGAATATCAATGTAAAGATGGAAAACATGTCTGTTGCTCATGATTTACAATTCAAGTACATGCGCAAATATCTTAGGCGATTGAACAAAGGCATGCACCAACTTGATCCCTCTATTCCTGCTCCGTCATCTGGTTCTAGTTCTGATTAGTTTATATGGGACTTCTAGTCTGTAATAACTTTATAACTTAGCACTTGGTTGACTAATTTTGAGTTGGATATTATCTATGTTTTATGCTGGATATTTATACTATGTGAAGCTATGCTGAGTATCTCTATCTCTGTTTTACTATAATCTCATCACTCCTCATGTTTCCTCTCATATATCCCTTTATTTAGTTCTCCTTTATTGTTTCCTTTGTCATATTGTGACAAAAAGGGGGAGAATGGTTTGTTCTTAACGATGTGATTGTGAGAGGAGTAGCATTGGTTATGTTACTCAGGGGGAGTATGTTTGAACTAGTTGAATGAACTGGTTGAATGATGAATATTGAATATTGATTTGCAGGTAAGCCAGTTGATATGAACTGGTTCATAACTCTTTAACCAGTTGTTTTACTATATGTTTATCTTGGTTATGTGTTTTGTCACTAATTTGACAAAGGGGGAGATTGTAAGTGCTATAATTTATATCCCTGTTTGTTGTCAAATTTGTGGTACCAAAATCACTGTTATATATCTTGCATAAGTGAAGCTCTCTCAAAGATCAACATTCATGAACAAGCAAAGCTCACAACAAGCAAAGCTCACAAGTACAAAGATCAAACTTGACTGCAAGAACTGCTCACAAGACATGACTCAAGCTGCAAGACTTCAAGAAGAGTACAAGGCAGTTTGTAAAGAACTCAAGACACCTTCAAGATTGAGCTACATCAAGAT
Source organism: Magnolia officinalis (assembly GCA_021015155.1). Lineage (NCBI taxonomy): Eukaryota > Viridiplantae > Streptophyta > Magnoliopsida > Magnoliales > Magnoliaceae > Magnolia > Magnolia officinalis. The sequence goes on from JAJHSJ010000014.1 coordinate 34,754,986, forward strand.
TTCAAGATTGAACTACATCAAGACTTCAAGGCTCATACTTCAAGGTCACTAGTTCCTAATGTTTCAATGTCCTTACTTCATAGTTGAGGTTTGACTGACCTTAGGTTGACCTTAGAAGTAGGTCACTTTGGATACATAAATCGAATGTTTATTTTACATAAGTTTGGTCTGTTCTTCGACTAGTCCTAGGCCTTCTTTGATTAGTCCTAGAGTTGCTTCGACCAGTCTAAGAAATTCCTCGATCAGTCGTGAGTTTGTTACAAAAATCGGATAATTTCTGTTAGGCTTCGACTAGTCCAGGAGTCTGTTCAACCAGTCGAAGGAACAGTGTCGACTGCATCTTCGACCAGTCGAAAGTTTTCGACTCAAAGTCCAGCGATGAATTTTAAGTTCTTCGACCAGTCGAAGGTGACCTACGACCAGTCGAAGGAGACCTTCGACCAGTCGTAGAACGGTCAAAGCTTATCGCGCCTGATTTTTCAAATATCTGTTATTGCTTCGACTAGTCGAAGAGCTCTATAGACCAGTCGAACATGCGATCTGCTCACCTATAAATAGAGCATGAATCTCAGAAGAAATCATCGAATTAATTAATCTATTCAAGCCAATCTTCGTCGAACTTCTGAGAGATAATTTTGTGCTCCATCTAAGCTAAGTGTGCTTATTTAATATTCTCTTTCCTTAGCTTTATTTAATTGATTTTGTTTCTGTTATTCCAATCTAATTTGATAAGAGGAATTGTTATTCCCTTTCTTTGGAATCAAAATCAATTAAGGCAAGCCCTACTTGGTTTAAATTTAAAATCTATTAGAATTAGAACCATTGTAATTGAGTACTGGACATTGAACTTGGACATTCAATCATCTACTCTGACTTGGTTCTACCGGGCTGCTACAACGAAGGAGATAATCAGGTATTTTACATTTAATTGTAAATTCCTTTCTGTTTTGGTTTCTTTCAAGATTTGCCAGAAAAATCTTGTTGAATTGGTTATCTGAGGAGAGCCAGAAAAACTCAGAAGTGGAGTTTTTTTAATTGTGTAAGCCTACAGACAAAGACACAATTGTAAAGGTTTTGGGTGAACCTGGGAAAACCTATTTTGTTAGTGAACGCTAATATCCCCTGTGTGAGGATATTAGGAGTGGAGTAGCATTCTGTGTGGCTGTTGTTTAACAGTTGGTGAACACACAGGCGAACCACTATAATCCCTTGTGTTGTGGTTGAATGATTTATACTTCTAATCTTTAATTATTCTTTTGTGGGATGTATGTATGGTGGTGAATGTTGTAATCATTTAATTCAAGCATTGTGGGAATTTTGTAATAGTTTAGAATTTATTTTCTGTTATTCCTTTATCAGCTTGATATTCAATTTCCTTTAAAAGTTGTTCCAGCAAGGTTGTCCAGCCATTTTTATGGTGTATGGCTGTCCCTAGAACAATATATTTGTGATTACAATTTATTTCAATTCAGTTTGTATTTATTTCTGTATTCCTCTTTGGTTTGAGATTTGATACAAAGATCTTTCTAGAAATAAGGTTGTCCTACCATAAACTCTGGTTTTTGGTAAAAGGTTGTCCTTAGAACAACATTTGTATCAACCTCTCAAGATCTAAATTTTGAGGTTGTTTTACTTTCCTGCATTGTGATTTACTTTGGCTATCATATTCTTTTTAATTCCGCTGTTATAAGTTTTATTTGGCATTGTCCTATTCACCCCCCCTCTAGGACATATAGCTAGGCCTTTTCAATAACATATGATATAATAAATGTTATAATACATGATATCTTATGGTAGGCCCTACGTGGGACCCACCTCTGTCATTGTCTAGCAGCAACCGCTACCATCTGCTACTGCACTGTAGCAGCAGTACGTGATGCATGTGCCCTCCATGGTGTAAATGGACACCGTCCATTAGTTGGTGGGCCACATGTGTGGACCCCACCAAGATGCATGTGTGGTATCAAAGCCATCCAACCATTTTAAAAGCTCATTTTAAGGCATGAGCTAAAGAATGAGTCAGATCTAAAGCTCAAGTGGACCCCCACCATGATGCATGAGCTGCATACAAACCGTCCAGCCACTTTGAAAACTCATTTTTATGGCATGGGCTAAAGAATGAGTCAGATCCATAGTTCAATGGACCCACCCTTGATGTTTGTGTATATCCAAACCGTCCATTACATGGTGGGCCACGTGTGTGGACCCTACCATGATGCATGTACGGTATCCATACCCCCCCCCCCCCCCCCAATCACTTTGAGAGATGAGAAAAGAATGGGACAGATCTATAGTTCAAGTAGACCCCACCCTTGAAAATAGTGGAGACAGTGGCTTTCACCATTCAAAATTTCTAAGGGCCACAGTATTTTTCTACTAAGCTGATATGTGTTTCCACTTCATCTATCCCTATATTAGTTTATGAATAGGTTGGATCTTTAATACATTAAGGTGGGCCACACTTTGATATATTTATGGCTCGTTGCTTAGGCCCACCTTGATATATACATGGGGCCCATGTGAGTAGGTCATCTTGATTTATTCGTGGTCGTCCATTGAGGCCCACCTTGATATATGTATGAGGCCCATCTTGATTCATTTGTGGTCATCTATTGAGGCCCACCTTGGTATATATACAAGGCTCATATGATTAGGCCCATCTTGATGTGTATTGAGGCCCATGGGTCATATCTCATTGTGATGTATTTGGGGCCCATGGGTTGAGGCCCATTGTGATGCATTAAGGATCGTGGGTCGAGGCCCATTGTGATGTATTCAGGGCCCATGGTTGAGGCCCAATGCGATGTATGTATGGCCCGTTAAGTTATGTATGAATTTCTTATATGGGCCACTCCTTGGGAGTAATGTTGGTTAAATGACTACATCGTTGGACAATGATGGTTTAATGTCCACATTGTGACCTTCCCTTAGGCCTTGTTAGGCCCGCTCTCATCATTCTCTTAGTGGATTAACCCAAATAAGTGGGCCCCATTCACATGAATGGATGGCTCCGTGTTACCGGATTTGATATACCCACGGCCGAGGGCCGATCTTTATATTATGGTTGGTCGGTTGTTCATCTATGGACCTCGCCCTGTTTATGTGCTGGTTGTCGGTATCGATTGTCGATACCGATCATCGATTCCGATTGTCATGACCGATTGCCGACTTCGATTGACGTGACCGATTTGCTGATTCTGATTATTGATCTATCCTAATGGTTGTGACCGATTTGCCAATTATGATCATTGATTGATTCCGATTGTCGTGACCGATTGTCGACTTCGATCGACGTGACCGATTTGCTGATTCTGATTATTGATCTATCCCAATGGTTGTGACCGATTTGCCGATTATGATTATTGATCGATTCCGATTATCGTGACCGATTGCCGACTTCGATCGACATGACCGATTTTGCTGATTCTGATTATTGATCTATCCCGATGGTTGTGATCAATTTGCCGATTCTGATTATCGATCAATTTCGATTGTTGTGGCCGAATGCCGATTCGATTGTCGAGGCTGATTTCGATTGCCAAGGCCGATTGTTGTGACCTATATGATGTACATGCAACCCGTAGTTGAGGCCTATTGTGACACGTATTAAGCCCATGATGCATGACCCATTTGATGTACATGTCATATATTTGAGGCCAGTGGGCAAGGCCCATTGTGATGTGTTCATGGCTCATGGGTAAGGCTCATTATGACGTATTCATATATGGCCTATGGGCAAGACCCATTGTGATATGTATTAGGCCCATGAGCAGGGTCCACCTGTTGTGTATATGTGGCCCTTGACTAAGGCCCATCGTGTTGTATATTAGGCCTTTGTGTGAGGTCGTGGGCCCATTATATGTTTGGCTCTGTGGCCATTCCTTGGGAGCAATGTTGGTTAAATATCCAAATTGTCAAGGCCGATGGTTGATGCCGATTATTGATACCGATTATGAGTATGTGACAGCATAGCATCATAATACATGCCCATACGCATCATCTGCATGTTTGTTATGAGATGTGATTGACCATTCCATATGCCATAGGGCAGGTTGTTCATAGGGCTCCCTGATAGGCGGAGTTGCCCCATATGAGAGCATGACATGCACAAGATTGATGCATGACTGGATTGTTTGACTCATGCATCTTGCATTGTGTGTTATGATTACTGTACGCCCTAGCGACATCAGGGTTGTAGCCTCCACAGGTATTTCGTGGATGGCCAGATGGGACACCAGAAATCTGTTCTACATGGGGTGTTATAGATATCCCTGGGTGAAAGTCCCTAAACCCTCTTGGTTCCAGAGGTTGCTCCAACGTCTAGACCGAGTGGATGCATGAGCGCATGAGGGCCGCATACTGTTAGGTCGGGTCTCCCACTGTGTCGTGGTCGATTGGAAGGAGGTACGGCCTTACCTGCCCGAGAGGAGGGGACAATGCTAGGCTGAGTCTGACCAGCTCGAGGAATGGGTCCGCTATCGACGAGCCGGGCCCGATATTGACAGGCGGATAGTGAGGTCTCTTCCACTCACCTTGTTGCGCGCGATGGGGCGACAATCTGGTTTGGAGTGTAATAGACCCCGGTGATGATCCTAGAGAGGAACCGTACTGATATGTAGACTTATTGAGTAGGAGTTGCATGCTCATTCATTCATTCATTCACTATCCACTCGGGCTGGTGGTGCGCAACTAATTGTTGTGTACCTTCGTTATGGCAAGGATTTCGGTTGGGCGCGCGACTAACCTGAAGTCAGGAGTTTACCACATTGAGTCTGACTATCCAAATTTAGGTATGGGATTGGTTTGGATAGAAGTCCCTTGTGGTGAACCCCGTAGCCTGCGATACTACGTACTATCATCCCGACTTCACACTCTAGCATGGTCATTCCATTCGCACCGCATATTGCATTACATCTGCGGCATATTGCATCTTGGGTTACTATGTTTATGCATTTATATGGTCTAAATACGGTTGATATTATTCATGGACTCATCGGAAACTGCATACTGCATCGCATCCTCGACATTTGATAATTGGCCCTTTATGACTCCTCATTTGCATAGTTGTTCTATATTGCGTATTCTGATATTGATTGACTCATGGACTTGTCCGTGTTTCCGCTTACTCTGTTGTCGTATAATTTATGATCTTGTCAGTATTATTGCTTACTCTGGTAATTCATGATTTTGTTAGTGATTCTGTTTATTTCAATATTATACCATTTATGGATTAGCAGTATTTTCGGTACTATATGATGATGACATTGTATTGGACACTTGGCACTTACCTTGTGCACACACTTACACCACCCTCTAATCTTTCTATAAGCTTATGTACGATAGATGCGTGTAGGTGATGTTAAGTTGCAGCAGTATTGAGCTTGGAGCGTGCAGCGGTCTTCTGGAGCTTGATTTTCGATTTATGTATTTTCCTTTCAGCATTGTACTCAAATGATTATATTAGTGGATATGTGATGATGATGTTGCCTTTGTGAATTGGGTAATCTTGTGGTTATGCTTGTTTTGAGTTAAATGTACATTGGAAAAAAAATCCTCCTTGTAGGATCCTAGGATCGGAATCTGGCGTATGGACGCTAGGAGCCGAGAATGGGGTACTACGGAGGCTGTCGGCATCAGATTCGGTGATAGGGATTCCAGTGAATCCGATTTCCGGATTTGGGGCGTGACACTCTAGCTGCCATTGCTGCAGCCAAGCAAGAGCTCTTCTAGAAGCATCTGCTACAGCCAGCTCAAAGCTCTTCTTAAGTCATTTGCTGCAGCCAAGTCAGAGCTCTTCCTCTATTCCTGGAGCATTTGTTGCAGCTAAGCGAGAGCTCTTCCTGAAGCATTTGCTGCAGCCACATCAGAGCTCTTCCTGAATCATTTGCTACGACTAAGTCAAAGCTCTTCCTCAACAGCTCAGCTTGGCCTAGGCAGGTTAGCTTGGCCTCGACAGCTCAGCTCGGCCAAGTCAGAGCTCTTCCTCAACAGCTCAGCTCGGCCAAGTCAGAGCTCTTCCTCTCTTCCTGGAGCATTTGCTGCAGCCAAGTCAGAGCTCTTCCTCTCTTCCCAGAGCATTTGTTACGACAAGTAGAGCTCTTCCTCTCTTCTTAGAGTATTTACCACAGACAAGTCAGAGCTCTTCCTGAAGCATCTGTTGCAGCTACGTCAGAGCTCTTCCACGATAGCTCAGCTCGACCTCAGCAGGTTAGCTTAGCTTCGGCAGCTCAACTAGGCCTCGACAGCTCAGCTTAGCCTTAACAACTTAGCTCGGCCTTAACAACTCAGCTCAGCCAAGTCAGAGCATTTGTTGTTGCCAAGTTAGAGCTCTTTCTCTCTTCCTGAAGCATTCGCTACGGCCAAGTCAGAGCATTTGCTGAGGCCAAGTCAGAGCTCTTCCTCTCTTCCTGGAGCATTTGTTGCAGCTAAGCGAGAGCTCTTCCTGAAGCATCTGCTGTAGCCACGTCAGAGCTCTTCCACGACAGCTCAGCTCGGCCTCGACAGGTTAGTTTGACCTCGACCTCGACAGCTCAGCTCGGCCTCAACAGCTCAGCTCGGCCAAGTCAGAGCTCTTCCTCTCTTCTTGGAGCATTTGCTACAGCTAAGCGAGAGCTCTTCCTGAAGCATTTGCTCCAGCCACGTCAGAGCTCTTCTTGAAGCATTTGCTACAACCAAGTCAGAGCTCTTCCTCGACAGCTCAGCTCGGCCTCGGCAGCTCAGCTCGGCCTCAACAGGCCCACTCAGCCTTGACAAGTTAGCTCGGCCTTGGCATGTCAGTTCGGCCTCGGCATGATAGCTCGGCCTCAACAGGCCTGCTCAGCCTTGACAGGTTAGTTCGGCCTCAGCATGTCAGTTCGTCCTCGACATGACAACTCGGCCTGGCAAGTCAGCTCAGCCTCGACAATTCAGCTCGACCTTAACAGGCCCACTCAGCCTTGACAGGTTAGCTCGGCCTCAACATGTCAGTTCGGCCTCAGCATGACAACTCGGCCTCGACAGGTCAGCTCGGCCTCAGTCAGGTCAGCTTGGCCTCAACAGGCCCGCTCAGCCTTGATAAGTTAGCTCGGCCTCGGCATGTCAATTCGGCCTCGACATAATAGCTCAGCCTCGGCAGGTCAGCTTGGCCTCGACAGTTTAACTTGGCCTCAATAGGCCCGCTCAGCCTTGACAGGTTAGCTTGGCCTCGGTATGTTAGTTCGGCCTAGGCATGACAGCTCGGCCTCGGCAAATCAGCTCGGCTTCGATAGTTCAGCTTGGCCTCAATGGGCCCGCTCAGTCTTAACAGGTTAGCTCGGCCTTGACATGTCAGCTAAGCTCAGCCTCAGCAGGATAGCTTGGCCTCAACAAAGCAGCTCGGCCTCGGTAGCTCAGCTCGGCCTCGACATGTCCGCTCAACTCAGCCTCAGTAGGCCAGATTTGAAAAGGTCAAGTTAAATGTCCTAGAGGGGGGTGAATAGGACAATGCCAAATTTAAAATAAAACACGAAAATAAAGACTTAATAAGCAGTTGATAACATAATAGAAAGCAACCTCTAAAATCAAGTATTGAGAGGTTGATACAAACTTGGTTCTAAGGACAACCTGACACCAAAAACCTACGGTTTATGGCAGGACAACCTTACTAGAACGTGGGTGAGTATCAAAAACTCAAACTCAAATGGAGGTGAAAGAAATAAGAACTAATCTATTACAACATTCACCACATAATGCTTGAAAAATAAAGATTACAACATTCACATCCACAAATACAACCCACGATCTTAAACCACAAAATGATAAATAAATAAATCAAACATCCACTAAACACCAGAGAATTATAGTGGTTCGTGTGTGTACACCAACTGTCTGAAAACAACCACATAGTTACTCCACTCCTAATATCCACTCCCTCGGGATATTAGCGTTCACTAATCAAATAGGTTTTTCAAGGTTCACCTAAAACCTTTACAATTGTATTTTAAGTGGGCTCACACAATTACAACCCCACACTCCGAGATTTTCTGGTTGATCTCAGAAAAAACCAAATGAGATTTTCTAGCTTATCTCATAAACCAAATAAAATGGAATTATAGAAAAGGAAACACTTATTTGTATGAAGATTCTAAAGTAGCCCGGTAGAACCAACTTGATGACGACGTAGATGTTCAACGTTCAGTCCCACAAGTGTATAAGGTTATAGGTCTAAATGATTTTTAATTTAAATCAACATGGGCTAGCTTGATTTGATTTCGATCTCAAGAAAGGGTAAATCAAATGTCCCTTTTCAAAATCATATTAGAATAGAGATCTAAAATCAAATAACAAGAGCTACTTATAAAGAATTTAAAATATGCACAAAATAGCTTAGAATGAACACAAAATTATCTCAGAATGATTGCTTAAAAATAATTAGAATTGAATAGAAAACCCTGAAATTCGAGTGCTATTTATAGGTGAAAAATCTGTTCACTCGACAGACCTTAGGTTCGCTTCGACTAGCCTCAGGTCCAACAGATTTTCGAAAATTCTGGCGCGATAAGATTTGACAAGTGCTCGACTGGCCTTGTGGGTCCCATAACTGGTCGAGTGGCCTGCTCGACTGGTCGTGGACTACACAAGATGATCGAGTGGGGCCAAAATGCTTGTTGTAATTTGAGTCGAGCCCTACACGACCGGTCGAGCATTGTTCACTCGACTGGTCGAGTAGTTTCCAGGATTGATCGAGAACCAACAGAAAAATTCCGAAAAATTGTAACAAATCCTAGATTGGTCGAGAAAATTCTAGGATTGGTCGAGCCAGTGCTAGGGCTAGTCGAAAAAATAACCTATTAACCTATAAAATGACCGATACCAGGTACGAAATGAACGTAATATGCCTTAAGGTCAATCTAGGTCATTCATACCTTACTTGTGAGATAGAACATGTGAACCATCAAACTATCGAACACATCGGCAGCTTTAATTCTTGCGATATTCGAAGCTTGATCTCAACGTATCAAACTTAGTCTTCAATTAGGACTTGAGTTCTTGAACGTTTCCGGTTACAGAACTTGAACTACAATATTGCGATTGGGTTCTTAAAAGTTGAGTCTTCAACCACTTGAAACTCATACACTTTCTTCAGCTTGAAGATCTTGGCAAGTTCGTCGTAGATATCGGCAAGATTGATTCAGCACAATCGTCAAAGATTCAAAGCAAATCAAAGCACAAGCTTGATACATAAAATACATAAGCATGACACAAACTTGAATTGGTTTGGCACACCAAAATTTGACTAAACTTAGGCTTTCTAACATAGCAATTTCAATCTCCCCCTTTGTCAAATTTGTGACAAAAATAAAAATATGAGTCATGCCATAGATATTCAATAAGAACACATGCTCAATAAAGAATCATGCACCATTTAGTCAACAAATAACATATGATCAATAAAGAATCATGCACCATCTGTGCACACCATGCAACTCTCCCCCTTAATCCATTACTCCCTTTAAATCAGGAGAAAAAATTGCAATTAAACTCCTCATCCACATCATCATATCAAATTAAGCTTATTCCACACAATATTCTCCCCCTTTTTGTCACAACATGACAAAGGAAAGAAATAGATGATAAATGTAGATAATAAGAGAGTAAAAAAGATAGAAAAGAACATGATAAAAAGATTAATATCAAATGACCATCAAGTATCATGTCACAAGAGGTAAGTAGTTCAAGTAGTTATCATTCAAACTCACAGATGGTAAAGAGAGTTTAAAGAAATTAATACAAAACCAAAGCAAATAGAATAACTAGTCAGATCCTGATGAAAGAGCAGGAATTGATGGATCATTCTCATGTAAACCCCTATTAATGCACATCATATATTTACGTATATATGTGAAATGCGATTGTTGGGTTACATGAATCTGAGTCATCTGTTCCTCAAGACAGCGCAGTCTCTCATCAAAATCAGAAGGCTGATAATTAGAATTAGCCTCAGAATCTGAATCTAGCTCATTAAATAAATCATCCATATTTACATCTTCTTGTGGCAAAGCATCACCTTCTTCAGCTTCTTCACCTCCTCCAACATCCCCAACAACTTGACCAGGTATCAGGTCCAGGTTCATCTTGTTGATATTTGAATTGTTGAAGGGACGGAGATAAATGGAACCTTCTCCAATAGGCATAGCTACCAAAGCATGGGTAGCTACGACAGTCATAAGATAAGCAAAAGAAATATCGCTATGACAGGGATGTAGACGAAACTGAATGATAAGAGACAGATAAGAGAAGGAAGACATATATGGATACCAGACACAACAGAATGCATAATACGGGCCATGAAAGAAGTCAACTCAGTCTTATTACCTGAGTGAGGATACACATTTGAAATGAAAATACGATGAAGGACACTGTATCTGGGTAAAATAAATTTAGAACTGAGCGCAATACCGCCGTTCCACTCCACATCCATATTGCAAAGAACTCTTGTAATCAAACGTTTTGCATTCTCAGAAGGTCTAGAGGTCAAAGTAGATATGGGAACTCCGTCGTAAAAAACAGGTATATTCATGATAGAAGAAATCAAATGATGATCTACTTCGATTGGACCTTCTCTAGTTGACGTCGTAAATGTCAAATTCTCTTGAGAAAAGTCAGTAATACAAGCATACATAGCCTGCGCAATGAACCGGTATGCCGAACTGCCCCAAGATAATATGTTCTCCTATCCTACAGCTTGAAGGAGGGGGATGATGTTGAAGCATTTAATATGATCAACATTAACAACAAGCTCAACAATGACATTCCTATGTCGGATATCCCACACATACTCAGGGTCCTCTTCAGGTGACCGAAGATGATGACGCACTAAAATGGGTGCGGAACGAGATGAAGAGGGACCACGAACGGTTCTCTTCCTATTTCGCCCTTCCATAGCAATAACAACTCAAGGAAAATAAGGATAGCAAAAAGGAGAGAAAGGATTCCAAGAAAATTAGATTTTTGGGTAGAAACCCTTTCAAACTATAATAAAACTTGAAACAAGTTGTAAAATCAAGTTAAAGGAAAATCAATGAACTCAAATCTACAAGGAATTTGAAAATGAAGCACTAATCGAAGAGGAATCGTAGATGGGTTTGACCGGTCGTGGTAGGGCTTGTTGGAGAAGAAGAACAAAGTGAAGAAAAATGTGTTTTTCCCAAATAAAAGGCAAAACCCGAGTTCCACGATGGTCATGTACAAACTCGACAGGTCGAGCCACAATTGGTTGAGTGTGTACTCGACTAGTCGTGCACCACAGAAAATTTACAATTTTACATCTATTTGAATTTTAAAAATTTTAAAATAATAAATATATACATTATGATACAAATAGGCACAAATCATTAGTTTATTTTGCACATACCAAGATCAAATTTTAATTTTGCAAACCTTTTTTTGTCGAGTGGTTTTGTGAATATGTCTGCAAGTTAATTCTTGGTCTGAATATATTCTAACGAAATTATCTTGTCTTCCACCAATTCACGAATATAATGATATCTAATGTCAATATACTTGGTTCGTGAATGTTGAATTGGATTTTTAGAAATATTAATTGTGCTTGAATTGTCACAATATAAAACCATAGATTCTTGCGCAATTTCGTAATCGCTTAGCATTCTCCTCATCCATACAAGCTAAGTGCATGCATTACCAGCGGCAATATATTCAGCCTTAGCTATGGAGAGCGATACGGAACTTTGTTTCTTACTTAGCCAAGAAACCAAATAGTTCCCGACATAGAAACAACCACCGCTGGTTGATTTACGATCATCAATATTACCAGCCTAATTAGCATCCGTGTAACCAGCTAATTGCACACTAGTATCATGTGGATACCAGAGACCAAGATTAGCTGAACTAGCGACATATCACAAAATGTGCTTAACAGCAATCAGGTGGGACTCTTTAGGGTCTGATTGATATCTAGCACAAATTCTTACGCTAAAAGCAATATCAGGTCTGCTCGCAGTTAAATAAAGTAAGTTACCTATCATATTGCGATACAACTTTGGATCCACACTCTTACCTGTTGAATCCTTAGAGAGTTTTAGAGTAGTACTCATTGGAGTATCAAAAGTTTTCCCACTCTCAAATCCGAACTTTTTAACTAAGTTCAGAGCATATTTGGTTTGAGAGAAAAAGAATCCATCAGGGAGCTGTTTGACTTGCAATCCTAAGAAATAGTTTAGTTCTCCAACCATGCTCATTTCAAATTTAGATTTTATAAGATCTGCAAACTCAACAGTCATGTTAGCACAGGTAGATCCATAGATAATGTCATCAATATAGATTTGTACTATTAGTATATCCTTCTTCATCATGAGCAAAGCTTAGAAAAACTGTCTCGCTAAAAGAAAGTAATTGGGTAAGGGCACGAACATCCAAAATTGTTAGACTTATGGGGTCGCATCTAAAAAATAAAGTGTTGATCGACGGATTTCAGAATGTTGATGCTACAGTGAGAAGAAAGGGGATCTGATGCGCAATCATACAGTGACAGTTTGATGCATTCGTAGATGTCAATCTCTCTCTAAGAAGCTTCAAATTGTGCAGCGATGCGGTCAAACCAATCGTGTCGTCCTGGTAAGGGTTTCGACCAAGATCATGGAGTTTTTAGGGCCATTGGAAGAATTTAAAATCGACTAGATTAGATTAGCATGTTCTTGCTAGGACAGTTTGGAAAGAAACGATCCAATGAACGGATTTCATCAGCTTTGATTTCAATAAAGAAAACTGGTCAAAGGCAGTAATAATCTTCGATAAGCAATTTGAAGATGATTTCATTGGTGAACTTTTTGAAAATGCCATCTAATGTCTATATTAGATTATTTTGTTAAAAGGTTTGGGAGATAGAAGATGAGGAAGCAACCATCGTAGGTATGAGAAAGTTAGGGTTTTAAAAACAAAGAAACACAAAAGAGATCTTAAGAAATTGGGAAACGTATTGAAATGGGGTTTATATCGGCTGAAATCGGGTGCATTAATTAGGATGTAATCATGATTTCATATGGCACGACGCTTATACGCACAACACCACAAGAGTATCTCTCTATTAAAAATAAAATAAAATAAAAAAAGAAAAAAAGAAAACATGACCGTCATTTGGAATTGTCTCAGTCAGGCGTGGTAAATGAAGCGTTGCCACGTGGCCTAAAGGATGACTGCATTTGTGAGGGGTCACACGTTGCTTTCACCTTTTATCTAAAGGTGAAGCATAGTTGGGGGGGGGGGGGGGGGGGGGGGGATGTTGTACCCTATTTTTGTCTGTTCTTACGAGAGCCAATCAAAGAGAGACACTAGTAATTTTACTAGAGTTGCAAGGTGTATTCAAGATCTGCGAAGATACCCTAAGAGGATTAAACGGCAATACAAATGACATCTATCAAGCGATGCTACGTCATCCACAAAGTAAGACTGGGCGAGCGGAACGTAGTCAAGTCGATAAGAAAGCCTGGAGCGGTTACAATACATGTGGCTATAAAATGTCAGTAATCTTGAAATGGTTAAGTGTCAGAACATGAGAAGCATCCAGATGGTTGTTTTAAAGCTATAAATAACAAGTAAATTCAACAGAAGAAGGGGCCTCATACCAACCAAATTAAATCAAATCTACCTTTCAACTACTTTATGTTCCTTAGTATTATTAGTTATTTACATTCCCTAGTGTAATCAGTAGCAGTAATCAAGTAGCTGTTAACTTTAGTCGTAATTCGAGTCTATGCTCATACACTGGATTCAGTTCAAATATCAAGCAAATTCTTCGTTTAGAAATGCGATCTGCAGTTGTTCTTCTAAGTCGACAGTAAGAATTTTCTTTTTGTTTTATCTGTATTGAAAAAGTCCTTTCATATGGAAGGAAAATGTGCAATCCATCTTCAGAAGAGGAACCCCAACATCTGATAATTGCATGATCATCTTAAACAACGTTGCGCAAGTGGTCGAATAGGCAACCGATCTTATTTGATGTTGGTCACATACGATCGATTTCAATCTTTGAGCTTGGGGTCGTAGTTGTTTGGTTTGAATTTAGCTGCATTTTCAATTATGGCATGCCCGCATAAACCAGGTGACTGAATTTGAAAACGAGAGGCAACAACAACTATATGGCACTGAGGTAGCTGTCATTGTGTAACAATGGTCACAACAATGTTGCTGTAATGTGTGATAAGGATCCAAACTTCTCGCATAAGACTCGATCAAGGCAAAAAAAAAAAAAAAAAACAAAAATAAAAAGAAGAAAAACAAAATGAATAATGTAAATAATCTTGAGCCTGGCATGCATGGCAGGCAGACGCACTTGCACATGTGGTGTTTTACTTATCATATCCAAGTTCGTAAATACAAAATCACATTATATGAAATTCTGTATAAAAGAGTAAAATTTTTCTTGAAGTTCTAACATGATACTATTTAAAAGGGGCTTATAAAGGTATCTCTCCAAAACTATTATTTATTTAAAACCAAAAATAATAGGCGTTGCAGTAAATCCATCTGGACGGTCCAAATACGTCCAGTCATACTTCTTGAGCTACCATGAAAAGGAAAAAAAGAAAAAGTAAAAAGAAGAAGATTGAATCATCCCTACGGTGGCTTTATTTTCCATAGCTGTCCATTTTTCAGAAGTGAATGGGATAGTTAGAATTGTTTAATAAGAAGGTGATCCTTTAAATTTATTAGAGATCCGTCATGGGCAATGGCTCAAATTGTTGAAGGCAGATGAGCTGCAACCCCGCAACCTCAGATCTAACCAGGTCCATGTGACACTGGCTGTGGGCCCCACATCTCAATATGCATTGTATATCCGATGTCCTTCTGTTTTGCCAAAAACGAAGCAATACAAATCTCGGGTGAACCATGTTGTCAGAGTTGATGCCTTAAATTTTCAAGGTTGCTCGACCGGTCGAGGGGACTATTCGACTAGTCGAGGACGGCTCGACTCAAAGTCCAGCGAGCTCAGTTTTTTTGGTGTTCGTGATGCTCGACCAGTCGAGGGTCAGGCTCGACTGGTCGAGCGGGTTGCTCGATCGGTCGAGGCCCGCCTTTGACCAGTCGAGGTTACACAGATTCTGCGCGGATTTTGTATGGACTGCGTAAATTTGAGGCTGTTTCCAGACTTTTCCAAAGGAGGTGCGTAAGTGGAGTTTCCTAAACTATAAATAGGGGTCCCTAGGACTATTCTAAGGTATTCTAAGGCTTTCTAAAGGTATTCTAAAGGGTTCTAGGGTTATCAAAGGGTGTAGCAAGGGTGAGATTCGAGGTTGTTCGAATCGAGTAAGTCCTCTCTCTTTGTAATTGATGCTTTCATAGTGGAATTCTGTCGCTTTGTGCTGTGATTTTTTTCCACAAGCGTTTTCCACGTTAAATCTGTGTGTTCTCTTGTATGTGCTTGGTGCCATTGAATTGCTATCCTAGATCTAGATCTGTGTAATTCCGCAGGCCAAAATCCCAACAAACCACGCATTAGGATTGAATTTCTACCATTAAAAACGGGCTACAAAAGTTACGCGGATTACGTACTGACAATGTCAGCAGCGAATTGGTTATTGAAGTGACATCATCAAGCTCTATGACCGTGGGATGATGTATGTGTTGTATCCATAGCATCCATCCATTTGGAAAGATCATTTCACGGCGAATAAGGCAGATCTAAAGCTCTAGCAGGCCTCTTTGATTTTCATGTAAATGCAATGGGAAATGGTAATTATTACCACTCCATATGTTTGAAAATGCATTTGCATTTATGTCTTAAAAACCATGTCTATATATATATATATATATATATATAGAGAGAGAGAGAGAGAGAGAGAGAGAGAGAGAGAGAGAGAGAGAGAGAGAGAGAGAGAGAGAGAGAGAGATATGCTCACACACAACTAGTTGGACCATTCAAATTGGTCCAACTAGCTGTGCATTAAATTGCATAGATATCTCTTTTTATCTATATGTAATGCCTAACTATGAACGGCCACGTGACATCAAGTATTACTTGGGTATGTTGGGAATACGTGTCAAAGATCTAGCTCGTTAATCAAACATGGCCCGCTAATTAAATTTTATCTACTAAAAATTTATAAATGGACTTTATAGTTGAATCCACACATGTAAGTTGAAACTAAATTATTGGAATGGGTTTTTAACCGCCACTTTTCTTGTATAAAAATATTATGTACTATTGATAAGAAATATATTTTTTTTATACCTTCCGTGTATACGTGCAATGAACTCTATTTGATTAACGGATTGAATTTTTTACCCATTTGATACATTATCCAAACCCATCACACGTGCACACCTTACATGGTTATCTCACATTTTTTTTTTTTTTTTGGAAACAAACCTATTCCTCCTTTCCCTCTCCACATTTAATTTAATGCTCTCTCTCCCTTTGTGCCGCTGGCAGACGTAAATTGCCTCTTAACCTTCCGCCACTTCCGGCCATAGGAAGCTAGTGGGCCACTGTGATATTTGTAATAAATCTATTCCGTCCATCAGTTTTCCTAGATCGTGTTAGGACTTGGGTCAAAAAATAAGACAAATACAAAACTCTAGTAGCCACACAATAGGAAAAACTGCATATTGAATTGAAAATACAAAAATATTAGCATGATCCAAAACTTTTGTGGCCCGTCCTACCATGATCTGGTATAACATTTGATAGTCTCCGGTGCATCCGTACTCTTCCAGAGTGTTTTCAAAGGGGGGTGGATTAGATGTTACCTTGACAATGGGGGCCTACCTTGATGAATGTATTATACATCCACCCTGTCCATCAGTTTTTATTGATTTTAGGACTTGTTCCCATTGTTTAATGCTTACAGTAAAAAACTACTTATGTACCACCTATGGCCCACTGCAATGTTTATTTTCCATCTAACCTTTTGATAAGGTCAGATAGACCTGGATGAAGTAAAAATACAAAGATCAACTTAATCTAAAACTTTACGGCCCACAGTAAGTTTTTAATCGTCAATCACCATTGTTTCTAGTGGTGTAGTCCACTTTAGGTTTGGATGGTCTTAAGTTTTGGCATCAAGGCATAAAATGCGATGAAAGAATGGATGGGCAGCATGGATATACAATACATTCATCAAGGTGGGCCCCATACGGTCAGGTTCTCAATGGTAGGCTATAAATATCTACTACTCATGTGGTGTGGTCCACTTCATCCTTTGATATGCCTCATTTTCGAGCCTATGTCCTAATATAATCTAGAAAAACTGATGAATGGGACAGATTTATCACAAACGTCATAGGGGCTCCACCTAGCTTCCTATAGTATAAGGGTAGAGATGACGTTAACTGAGAAGAGATAAAATTAAAGGAAGAGAGATGGAGAGGAGGAAGAGTCTTTTTCCGGTAGAAAATCGGATGAGGAGACCAGCTTTACATGTGTGATGTATTTGATTAATGCCACACATGTGTAAAACATCTAGTCCGTTAAGTAGGTAAGGTTCTTTGTACGCATGTGAATAACATAAAATATTATTTCTATAATTAATAGTAAGATAAATTTATATTAGAAAAGTAAGTTGTTAAAAATCCATTCTAATAGTTCAAATTTAATTTTCATATATGTATTAAATGATGAGGTTTATTTACTAAAATTTTTATAAATAAAATTTAATTAGTATATTATATTTGATGAACGGTGTTGATCTTTAGCACATATTCTTGTTGTACTTGTATAAGACTTGATGTTACATACTCTCTCATGAATGCATTATATATAAATAAAGAAAAATATTCATGTAATTTAATGCACACTAGTCGGACCAATTTCAATCGTCCAACTAATTGTGTGTGAGCATTTCTCTTTTATATTATATATATATATAATATATATATATATATACTGACTCCAAAGGAAACGGTAGTACTGATATATTTTGAACGGTAGATATTTGATTTCCTAAACTTGTGATGTGGCTCACTTGAGCTGTGTATCAGCCTTATGTTTTTCGTCAAGTCCTAAATTCAGCTAGTATGATAGTCTGATGGGGTGGATAAGACACAAACATCGTGGTGAGCCCACATATATTTCAGTCTCCTTGAGTTTAGAGATAAAAAAAAATAAGAGTAAAATCAAACATGGATAACAACTATCTAATTACCGAATGAAATAATTATTACTCACTTGCAATATATTTACCAAATGTTTAGAAAAACAAACATGCCCTGACAGACAGATATCTAGAGGGAAAAACCAAATACCACCTTGATCAAAAACTTCAGTGGCCCCGTGAAGTTTTGAACGATGGTTGTCTCTGTCCCCGCTGTTTTCGACGGAGGGATCTACTTGAGCTGTGGATCTTTCTCATTCTCCGGTTCGCGCCCTGAGAACGGTCTCTTTCAAATGGATGAACGGTGTAGATATAACACATTACCACGGAACTTGATGACGTCGCTTCAGTAGCGAAATTGCTACTGACATTGTCAGTATCTAATCGACGTCCGGATCTAGCGGTTATCTATGTTTTACCTTCATCCACGTCTGCGTGTCCTCATCAACTTGGATGTCAAATAAACATTAGGGTTGGACCCTATTAGGTTTTTAACGGTAGGCTTTCAATGACTTATGTTTCCTATGGTGTGGTCCACCTGAGATTTTTATCAGTTTCATTTTCGGGATAATGCCCTAAAATAAGCTGGCAAACTAGATGGACGGCGTGGATATACCATGCAAACATCCAGATGGCCTAAGGTCAGGCTTGCACCCACGTGGCTGGCTTGTAGTCGCAGCTAATCCACGTCCCAAATTGTTGAGAGGACATATTTATAAAAAATGATCTTCCCCATCCATTTTATAGGCTTTATCTATGTGTTTGTTAAAATCAACAGAAGGAAGTATCTTTCCAACGGTCGGTCGCCCATGAAATATCCGGGACCTAGCTGGACGGTCAGGATCAATTGATTGGGCTGTAGAAGAAGTGTACCTATGCAACTAGGAGCACAAAAGCATAGATATTGCAGGGAAAGGAAAAGGGACTCTTATTTCTATCCATGCATCCGAGCCAATGAATGCAATTCCCTCTTCTACCGTTGCTGGTGTGTGAGGAGAAAGGCGAAAAAATGAAGGCGGAATCTGTTACGGTAACTCGTCCATTTCGGCGGACGAAATGGGGTATTTCCAGCAAAACCCATTCCTTCCCTCCTAATCATCTTCACTTTCTTTTCTCTTCTTCTTCTTCTTCTTCTTCTGCTGCTGCTGCTGCTGCTGCAATTCGAGCATCATCCTCTTCTCAATCCAACGCCGACGATGACAAGGTCTACAAAGAGCTAGGTCCGTACCTCTTCTCTACTCATATTCATTTCTCTTCTTCTTCTTTTCCGTTTCTTGCTTGCTTTCTTCTTTCCAGGGTTCGGACTCGATGTTAAAAATCTGAGAGTTTCACTGAGTTCACCTCTACAACAACCACCAATAAGGGCTGTCAATGGCTGGTTCCTGAAATCCGACACGTTCAAATATCGGGTTAGGTTCGGGTCCTCTGTTTTTTAGACCCGTTTAAAAAATTGGGTCTGGTCAGTTATTGGTTGGCCTGTTAATATATACTATTAATGTCATACAATCATAGGCTGAGTTTCCTGTTGGTGATTAATAGGGTTTCAATGGGCCAAGTAGGCCAGGCGGGGGTATCCGAGCCCGGCTAGACATGAGCCAGGTATGGGTGTAGCTATGGGTTTATGTATTTCTGAGCCTGATTGATTAATGGGCCGGGTATGCGTATGCATCGGTGCAGTTCCCACTAGCAGGTATTGGTACCCATGTACCCGGCCCATTGAAACCCCTCGTAACCGATACTGATTCCCTACTGCGCATTGTTCGTGTGGGGCCTATGGTTGGGTTACCAAGTTATTGTCTTGATAGCCATCATCATGGATGGAACATGGCCCCTTCTTCAATATGATTTGCCACCCTCATTATATTTTGTAGTCTTAAACTTCACATTGTAGTGTGTGACGCCAGGCTTGCCAGCCTCTCTGACTTTTTGAGTATTCAATCCATTCTTTTGCTTTGAATAAGTGCACAACAGCTCCTGTACCTTTCATAGTTAGAAGAAGAAATTTTCTGGCTTAGAACTTCCGCATTTTTCCCAAAATTAATCCACCAATCAACTAGATAGAAAAAGAGAAAGTAAAACTACAGTTTAGTATACACATATACATAATACAACAAACCACCAATAAAACAATTTCACAATTCCTACTTGGAGTTAGTCTCAGGAATCCTCCTATTTGCAAGTGCCGTTGAGAAGTTGGCCATGCTAAGTCCACATATATCCAACCATGTTCAATACACCAAGTGGATAATGTTTAAGGCTTCAAGTGAATTAACCACATGTGTTTGCAACGAATCTAACTAGTCCTATAAAAAGTTGAACTTACTTTGTTTAAGGCCCCTAATTGCATATCTATGTCAGACTCTAACCTCATTATAACATTTTAAAGGCCAACATGAACATCATCATCCTCAACATATGATTCAACATATTGGAACCTTGGATTTAGATATGAGCCTATAATGATGAAAAAAAAATGGAAATCAATTATCTTATCATAAACTTATAGCATAAATAGATTAAGCATCATAATTAAAAAAAAAATAGTTGCTCAAAGTGCATCAATTATTTATTACCTATTGCATGAAGTTCATGACGAAGCTGCTTTGTCCCACATTTGTTGACCATCTTCTAGTAATCTTTGTGGTTCTGACAATCAGGACGGATAATAACTTCTTTTTCTTTCTGCATATCTTCATAAAGGATGCTCATCGTAGGTATATCAATGCTCTATACAAGGTGGAGAACTCACATCAATGGCTCCATGGCCTTGAGTACCTCTTTGACTTTCTTCCAATAGTTGTTGTCTCGAATGGTTGTAGCCAGCATTCAGAGTATCAATATTGTTAGATGTATATGACCGGGGATGTGGAAACATGTATCCATATTGCTGGTGAGGAAAAATTTGGGAAATAGGTAGGATTTTTTAGTAGAACTTCAAGAGATGTTGAAAGATACATGCTTACACATTTAGGAATCAAAATATTGTGAAAAACAACTATACATAATAAGTTTTCATTTTATAGGGGCCTAAACCATGTGCTGTTGGAAAAAAGCAATGCAATTATATCTAAAATGAACTCATATCATTCAAATACCGTACAATGCAAATAATAAACCATAAAGAATACATTTCGAAACTAAAGAAGATGAAAATACTTCATTTGCCTCAAATCCACATGGAGTTACAAATACAGCTCGAAGTTGTCATTTTTGTATATATATCCACCCATCCATGCTTCCATCCATGCGTAGATCCATTCATACATCCATCCACGCACACATGATAAATCCATACATCCATCAATGCATATGTACATACTCTCATTCTCTCTTAGCCATACCTACAACCAGCAAAATTTGGAAGGCCATTACCAAAATGGGCCCTTAAATGCAAGAAAGCTTCTCTGTCTCTCTTGACAACGGGCCGCGCATATGCTTCTTGGTGAATTGATTTCAAATAGGCCCCTCCATTCTCTCTTCCCATGTCTGGCCCACATTGCCTCAAACCGGTCCTTTTTTTGTAGCTAGCTGCTTCTCTAACGTTGGGTTGGGATTTGGTCTCCCCCCTTGTAGGTGAAACCTTTCAGACTTGGAGTTAGAAGATTTCTTTTGGAGCTCGTGATAGGCATTCGCCCTTCCTCGGGAGTTAAAGACTCGTCATTGTGGTCTTTGAACAATTTAGGCATGTTTTTGGTTAGTTTGCTCTTCTTGCGGGTTAGCGGCTCCCCTTAAGGAAGGTGGCATTGTTTTCCTTCCTCCACTTGGTCCTATGGAGTTCCTCCGAATGTCGTTGCTTTCCTCTGGCTTCTCATTAGGAGGATAATTCTCACTGTCGACAAACTGCAGAGAAGAGGGATGTCTCTTCCCAACATCTGCATGCTTTGCATGGAAAACACGGAATCAATAAAACACCTCTTCGTCCATTGCCCTTTCACGCATGGAGTGTGGTCTTGCCCTTTTGTAGTCTAAACTTGACATCTTCTGAAGAATGGAACAAGGGTCTGTTGTTTATAGAGAGACGGATGACCCAAATGACAATACCACTAGATTACATGACGCTCAGGTTGTACCGCAACACCTACTAATTCTTTCTCCAAGTAGCATAGACCATTTCTCCCATGTCCTTCACCAATCATTTTGTTTGTCTCGTGGTCTTGAAAAACACAATAAGAAAGAAAGAAGGTGACTTGACAATTTAGAGACTTTGTTAGCTTACTCATAGATAAAAGGCTGAAGAAAAATTTGGGAGCATATAAGATTTCTAATGACACAAATGCATTAGGTTAATAGTACCAAGTTTAATAGTGTTGGAGGAGGAATAATGTTCACAACGCCATGTGTAGGGTCACGATGTAGTAATAACTAGTGAGAACAAGGTCGAATCCACAGGGACTAAACTTGTACGTATTCTGAAAAGAACTAGAACTAGAACTAGAAGAAGATCTAAATCTGAATTTTGGAATAAAAGAGTAATTGTGAATAATGTTTAAACTATCAATTAAAGGTGGGAACTAGGGTACTAAGGATCCACTTGTAGCTATCAAGATGCTACCTTACTTGATTCAAGGAACACAATTGGAATTGGAGTCCTATCCTATCCAATTGGAAGATAAAGCAATTTAAATCAAATCTAAACTTTTCATTGGCTTAATTCTCAATGGAAGAGAATTGTAATGATTGGAAGGGATTCCATCACCCCATCATGCCCAGGAGACGATGGTGAACAACGGGATTTACCAATCTCACTATCTCAAAACAGGAAAAGAAGATATCCAAAGCTATCACAACATCTATTGTAATTTGAGTCACAATAAATCATAGAAAATTAAAAATATTCCCTTAATATCAAACTAGAAATAAATGAAGTTCAATGAAAACAAGAATCAAAGCAAAATAAATATCCGAACACGCTACAAGCTTCACCTCTTAACCCTAGCTAAGAGGTTTAGCCAACTATAGACATGATTGAAACCAAATCTCTTAAATAAAGCATGAAAAATAAACTAGGTAAGAAGAAAAACTCTTTGGCGGCTTCTCCACCCTTGTGTATGCTCCCTGAGATATTTCTAAACCCTAGAAGATGCTTTGGAGCATCTTAGGGAGTCCTATTTATAGTTGTGGAACTCCAACTTTTGCACTGAGTTGGAAAATCTAGAAACCCGCCTCAAATTTACGCAATCTAACTCGGAGTTTAAACCGCCTCAAATTTACGCACTCTGCGTAGTTTCCCAAAATAGACTCAGAGTTTCAGAATACGCTTTTTTAGGACAATTTCAGGAATATGTTTGTTTTCAGGACAATTTCAGGATTCCTTTTCTTCACTTCAAATATTTGATTCTCTTCATTTCTCGCTTGGTATTCTTGGATCTTTGGCATGTGAATTCTTCATTAATGACTTCCAAATCTCCAAATCTTCATTTAGTAATCTTTTAAGCATAAATCTTCCTTTTGGCATCAATTTCACCTTTAAGCTCTTGAAATCACCTCGCACATGAAAACATGTATAATTAAATCGATTAAGCACCATCATGTTTATAAAACCAAGGTATAAATAGGAGGAAATTTGCAATATTTCACATTCAACAAATAACAAATGAAAAAAAAGGGAATTGTCATTACAAAAAATATGATTAGAAGCCTTGTAATCTATTATTCGGGAATAGGAATGAGATGATAAGAGACACGTTTTACCTGAATGAGTAAAAGTAATTGTGGAGGTGAAAGGTACATTATTGGATGTAGAGCCACTAGAGGAGAGGATCGCGCATTTTCTTTTTTTGATAATAACATTAAAATGATCACCTCTGACATTAGACGAAGTGAAAGTAGTGGATCTACCATCAGAGGAAAATCATCAACAACGAGCGCTTGATTAGCCCTCGGAGGCTTCCCATGAATATACTAACGTAAATCCACAAAATGATTAGTTAGACCACAATGAGTGCCTAAATGATCTCCTCTACTACCACGACCACCTCTACCTTCTCCCAAAAACCCTACCACATCTGCCACCACGGAAACCACAATTAGTCCATCCCCCACTACCAGGGTGTTCGAAAACGGTTACGTTTCGGCTATAACGACCAATACGTAACGGTAACGGCCGTGACCGTTACACGTTATGGGGTCGTAATGGTCACCCCCTCTTTTAACAACTGTTATGGGCCTAAAGAAAATAAGAAAAAATGAAAAAAAAAAAAAAAAACCATACCTTTTTTTTTTTTTTCTTTCTTTCCTTCTTCTTCTTCTCCTTCTTCTTCTTCTCCTTCTTCTTCTTCTCGAGCTGTGACTGTGGCCCTGCTGCGGCTGCCCCTCTCGTTTTCTCCTTCTCTCTCGTTTTCCCCTTCTTTCCCTCTCGTTTTCTTCTTTTCTCTCATTTTCCCTTTCTTTCCCTCTCATTTTTTCTTTTTCCCTCTCATTTCTCTCTCCCTCCCTCTTAGTCTGGAAAAAAAATGAACACGTACCTTATTTTTTTAAGTGGTCTGTGGCGCACGCCGCTTAGTGCACTTGCACTGTTTTAGTGCATGCGGCCCACCTTGATTTATGTATTGTATTATATATCCATGCCACCCATCAGTTTTTTCTAATCATTTCAAGGTATGGTCCCTAAAATGAAGCAGATCCAGATCTCAAGTGGACCGCATAGTAGGATTGAATGCCCACTGTGCACTTGCATTGTTTTAGTGCATGTGGCCCACCTTGATTTATGTGTTGTATTATATATCCATGCCACCCATCAGTTTTTCCAGATCATTTCAAGGCATGGTCCCTAAAATGAAGCAGATCCAGATCTCAAGTGGACCGCGCAATAGGATTGAATGCCCACTTTGCACTTGCATTGTTTTAGTGCATGCGGCCCACCTTGATTTATGTGTTGTATTATGTATCCATGCTACCCATCAGATTTTCCTGATCATTTCAAGGCATGGTCCCTAAAATGATGCAAATCCAGATCTCAAGTGGACCGCACAGTAGGATTGAATGCCCACTGTTAAAAACTTATTATGGCCCACTGTAATGTTTATTTGCCATCGAAACTACTGATAAGGTTGCATGGACCTAGATCAAGGAAAACAAAAGTCGTAGCTTAAAAATTAAAAATAAAATAAAATAATAATAATAATAATAATAAAAGTTTTAATTGTGGGAATTCAATCCCTAGTGTGTGGTCCACCAAAGATTTGGATTTGCCTCATTTTTTGGACCATGCCCTAAAATGAGTTGGCAAAAAGGATGGACAACATGGATATACAACAAATGATCAAGGATTCAAGGTGGGTTCTATGTTTAGGGTGTCATTCACTAGCGGTCCACCTAAGGTGTAAATCTGCCTGTTTTTTTGGATCATGCTTTAAAATGAGCTGGCAAAATAGATTGACGACACGGATATACAAATACATTAAGGTGGATCCCAATTTCAAGGGCTGACCCACTAGTGGTCCACCTAATAGATATGGATCTACCTCATTTTTGGACCATGCCTTAAAATGATTTGATAAAACGGATGGATGTCATTGATATACAATACATACATCGTGGTGGGCCCTATGTACATGGCAGTAAAAATTGTCCACGAGGCATACATTAACTCAAAATTAATAAATTAAATTATGGCACTATTGTTGCCATGTCACAATTCCAAAATTAAATTATTTAAATGATTTTCACTGTTAATTTGCAAACACTCGTTTTTCTGAAATAGGATCATTTGATATTTTTCATTCTTCACTGTTCAATAAATATCCACCAATCCATTAGTGAGATAAGTGCCAATAGATTGCATAAATTTAACGTTGACTTTGGGGCATCAAATGGTCCACCAAATCAGCTCTAAATCGACAACACTATTTACTTGAATATAATTTCAATTTTTTTCTTAAGATTTATTGGGAAAAATTATATTAATTTGTTAGATATATGAATTATATAATTGGACATAAAAGTCCCTCGATTGTATGTTGAAATAAAATGTACACAGGTCACAAGGTATGTAATACACCAATACCTACAAATATGAGATATTTTGGTATTAGATTCATTCTAATTAATTCATATTGATATTATATAGTTAGATAATTAAATATAAAAGATCTATAGCCAATACTAGGTTGTCAGGTTCATAAATTCATTAGGCAGTCCGATACAACTTCTCACCAAAGAGTGGACCATTACACCACCATAACATGTTCCAAATTATAAATGAATGCATATTTGGAATATTTAGAATATTCCGGATTTAATGGACATTTTTCCATAATTTTTTGACGAATTTTTTTTTGTTGCACCGTTACGGCCCCGTATCGGCCGATACGGGGCGTATCCATATAGGTAATGGTGGGCACTGTTACGCCCACCAATACCGATACGGAATACCTTGCCCACTACCTCCACGCATATCAGTGTAACCAAAGGAAGTAACTAAGGCTGACTTATCAGAACTATTAACATGAGCACTGTTACAATCATTTCCAATGGAAACTCTTTGAAGTCTAGAGTAAATTTCTGCAACTGAAGGAATAGAAACACCACAGAAATTCTGATCCTTAGTGGATTGATACTCTTTTAGCGGATTGGACAAGAGCTTCACAACTTGCATGTCTTCCATTTGCTTCTTCATAAGTGTCACATCTGAAGTAATGGGATGATAGATTGGAAGTTCTTCCCACATACTAGTAAACTTGGCAAATTATTCACCAAGAGATTTATCTCCCTTTTGGGAAAAAAAATCCTCATACAACTAATACACTCGAGAGATATTCTATTCCAAGAACATTCTTTTAACTGTATCCTTAAAAAAAATGATTTTAACTGTATCCTATACATCTTTAGTAGTCTTAAAAAACACTAATCTTGAACTAACTTTGGGTTCTATATTATTCCACAACCAAGATCTTATCTGAGCATGATTACGCATAAACTGTCTATATTTAGGATTGGGTTCCTCAGGTTTGGATTCTTGAGGAAGTGATTCTTCTTTCTCCCCGAGCAAATAATTTTTCCCATTCAGTTTCAGAAATGTAATTGATGCATTAAAGGAAGAACTGGGATTCTCACCCTGTGATGAAGAACCAACAACCACACCTTTAGGCTCCATAACCCACTTTTATTGAATTTAATTCAACTTGTATTGAAAAGTGCTGATCTATAATCAGATTCACACTCAACTGCATCCATGACAACGACAAAATCACTTTCTAGCCTTTCATCATCTAGGGTTCACCCCAAACATCAACCGTGTGTCTCACTACTATGTCATGGGTAGCGAGGATGTAGTAAAAACTGCCTTTCACTGCAAAATAATGGAGGAAATTCAATTGCACACCACCTTTATGTGAAAATCAGTAAGCTTTCATCTTCACGGTCAAACTTCTACGCTTTCTTTGCAAATGGCTGCATTCACTTGAGAATGAATGCAGAAAACATTGTGTTTTCTGTGAAAAACAAAGATGTATTCTCTAAGTTCTGATTAGCATGTTAGGGGTTTTGAATCCTCCAAGACTTGATTTATTGGTAGGTTTTGAGTAGGAGAGGTTCTAGTTTTGAATCACTCGAGGATCAGCTCTGATACCATGTGAATCATTGAGATTAATAGAAAGAAGGGAGAAGAGAAAAGGAAGAAGAGATGAGAGAGGGACGTCCGGCTGCACTAATCACCCTAAAATGTCCATTAAAAGATAAAATTACATAATTAGCCTCCTTTACTTAAGTATTACATAAAGTAATCCCATGGGCCTACATTCTACCTAAAATGTATATTTAAGCCCAACAATTTCAAGAGCCCACATGTGGGACAAAGTCAGTGCACAAGGGGGTCACAACGGACAATTTAACAGATCTATTCACAGTTTTCGTAGAAAATCTCCCAGGGGCGTGGTACATCACTGTGTTCCATTGAGAGTTGCTTTCCCCTCCCTCTTTTTTTGTCTTTTCCTTTTGTTATAATAATAGAAGTTTTGAGTACTTCTGAAAAAAGCAACAAATTTAATGGCGATATACGTAAGGCTTGAGCTTGAGTGCTATATGAATATGCAAGTGGAGTGCTTTTGGTTGATGAATGCAAACAACATCACGCACATGAAATGTTTGTAAAGACCGGAGTGTTTTTTAGGTATGAGGTCCAAACGTAATGACTGAAAGTGATTGCCTTGTAAAACCAATAATCATATATGTTATCAAATACTAGTAAGAGGTGGCGTCATGCATTCACATGCAATGCACGTGGTTGGATGAGATGCCTTGCAAGTTAATGGGAAGGAAGGGAAAGGGAAGCCTTTCTAAAAGCTAGTTTTCTTTTGGTGCACTAGACTCCGACAGTTCTGCACCATTTAAAAAAGCTGGTGACTCTTCAACTATAAACATGAAATAGTTGTACGAAAATCCAAGCCATCCAAATGACTAACCTAATTGTTGATGGAGCATAGCCTAAAAATCACACTGAGAACATATAGTTACTTTTTGATTTTGCCCCTGGAATTTGCACCACTCGCTATTCTATTTCAACCATCCATTCAATAACTATCAATTGGATGGCTAGGATTTCTTGATGAGTGCAATTTGGAAAAGCTACGTCAGCAATGAGAGAATTTCGTGTAGCCAAGTTCTTATCTGGTTTGAAATGTGAGAATGAGCCGGTTCATGCATAGATCTTGGGTGGCAAGGATGCGCCATCTCTAAATGAGGTGTATGCTCGCCTCCAACGGGTATATCTTTGGCTCTACAAGTGGGGCCAATGACAACTCTACTTTAGCATCTTTTACTCGTTGAGGCTGCAGCGACGGTCACGGTGGCAGAAGTAATCAAGGTAGTTGTGGTGAAGTGGGAGTAGGTCTTGGACCTAGAAAGCGCGTGCATTATGGGCTCACAAATCACTTTGTTGAAAAATGTTGGGATCTTCATGGGAAGCCGGCATGGGCTAATCAAGCATCTTTCGTTGGAGATAACAATGGGCCTTCTCCGGCTAATTCTACATCTACTACTCAATAGTCATGAGAGACGATCATTCCCACTCAAGACGAGTATTCCGAGTTGCTGAATCAGCCAACTCTTGCTACTTCTGGAACTACTTTCACCCCTATGACTACATTTATGACTTTAGGTATGGCCTGTTTAAGTTACAAGTTCCCCGCTCGATGGGTCATTGGCTCTGGAGTATCTGACCATATGTAATGTCAGTCCAGTGTGTTTTCCTCCATTCATATATTGTTAATGGGTTCATTTATCACTCTGGCAGATTGTACTCAATATAGAATATGTGGAATTGGTATAGTTCTCTCTAGCTCCTTCAGTTCTGTCCTTTTATTATCATTTGTCCTTTACGTTCCTAAATTTTCCTTGAGTCTCCAATCAATTAGCAAACTCACTAAATCTCTTAACTGCTTTGTGACCTTCTATTATTTTTTAGGATTTAAAGACGAAGAACAAGATTGGTGGAGGACATGAACTTGATGGGTTGTACTACCTTGATTGTGACGTTGTTGGTGCAATAGTATAGAAGAACATTTTTCTTTACTAGTGACATTACCATCTTGTTCATCCATCCTTGAAGATTCTTCAAATTGTTATTCTTTCTTTGTTGTCTGTGTTGGGTCTAGAGTGTGAGGTGTGTGAATTGAGTAAACATCATCGTACTACTTTTCCACCACATGTGGAAAATCGTAGTTTAGTTACTTTTTATTTAGTTCATTTAGATGTTTGGGGACCCGTTAAAATCTCCAGTAGGTCAATGGCACAAGTATTTTGTTTCCTTTCTTGATGATTTCTCGTGAATGATTTAGATTTATTTAATGAAAGACAGATCTAAAGTATTTTCTATTTTTTAGACTTTTCACACATGGAAGTACGAAATCAATTTAATTCAAAAGTGTCCGTATTTCATTCCAATAATGTCAAGGAATATATGTCACGAACATTGTGTGCTCATCCTTCATCAAACATTGTTCTGAATGTGTGAAACGGAATCCTTCATCAAACATTGTGTGCTCATCCTCCACAACAAAACGATGTTACAGAATGGAAAAATTGCCACCTACTTGAGGTTACTCATGCTTTATTATTTCATATGAATGTTCCCAAATTTTTTTGGAGTGATGCAGTGCACATAAAATGTTTTATGATAAATCAAATACCCTCAACCATTCTAATAGGTTAATTACCACGTCCAAATTTACTTCGAAATACTCCATTGTTTTCCTTGCCCCCTAAAGTTTTTGGATGTGTAAACTTTGTTCATTAATTGGAATCAGGCTATGATAAATTATATCCTGGAGTCATTAAATATCTTTTTCTTGAGTACTCTAGGGCACAAAGAGGTTATCAACTTATCATTGTTATAGTCCTCTTTGAAGATAATATGCATGTGAGACATTACATTTTTTGAGTCCACTCTGTTCTTCTCAAAAGACAGTAAATCTCTTGATGTGGAAGCTTTGCTTGTACCTGTTGCAGTTGAAGAAGATATAATCCAATCTCCTCCCTCTATTGATTTCGCCATTTGCACTGTGCCTTCGCTGCAAGTCTATTCAAGATGAAAATGTAAAACGGCCAACCATTGTGCGCCATCCACTGTATCTTCTTTCGAGCCTAATGATCCAGATATCCACTGTATCTTCTTTTGAGCTTAATGATCCAGATACATCTGATGTTCCTATTGCTTTGAGGAAAGATCAACATGCTTGTACTGATCATCTTAGTGACAAATGTCTCCTTTCAGTGCTTCCTCTCATTCTATTTTCAAGTCACATTAGGAAGCATTGTTACATAAGATGTGGAAGACATAAGATGTGGAAGCAAGCAATGGAAGAGAAAATGGATGCCCTTTATCAAATAACAATTGGGAGCTCACTAGTCTACCTTTCGGAAAATGCGCCGTTGATTGTCAGTGGGTGTTTACCATTAAGTTTCATCCTAATGGAATGATTGAACGTGTGAACTTGGAGGGATATACACAAATCCTTGGTGTTGATTATACTAAAACTTTTTCTCCCGTTGCTAGGATGAATTCCATAATCCATTCTATGTTATACTTTCCGTGACAGTTAACCATGGATCTCTTCCAATTGTATGTAAAAAATGCACTTCTTCATGGTGATCAATGTTCAAAATATCGGTTTCGCGCAATGTATCACACATGAGGGATATAGATACATATTGGCTATCGCACGGGATATATCGTTTGTATCGCGTAATTTATCGCACTTTTTAGGAAACATGGGGAAACATTGAGAAAATAATTGAATTTTTCAATGAAACTTCAGGGATTATTAAAAAATACCTTAATACATACTTTTAAATCATAAAATCTCAAAAAATAAATACACATAAGCTATGCGTTGTCTGATTGAACTAATCCAAGAGGCATGGGACACCTATCTCACTATAGGCATGGGACACCTATGCTCTGAAATAATACGGAAAAATAGATAAATGGCATGGATATAACACATACATCATGGTGGGGCCCACAGAGTACTATCTAGTAGCCACCTGTCAACTCGGCACGGGTAGCATCAATAAGCAATCCGCTTACGTGCTAATCCACCTCAACAACTATGTGGGTAGGACCTGACTGTGGGATCCACCATGATGTATGTGTTTATCCAAACCATCCATCAATTTGGAAAGATCATGTTAGGGCATGAACCAAAGAATTATGATGATCCAAAGCTCAAGTAGACCCCCCCACAGAAAACAACGGAACAGTGACGCACACTGTTGAAACCTTCATAGGGCCTACCATGATGTTTATTTGAGATCCAACCTATTCATAAGGTCACACAGACCTGGATGAAGGGAAAACAAACATCGGCTTGATTGAAAACTTTTTTGGCCCCTAAGAATTTTTCAACGGTGGACATTTAATTCACACTGTTTCATGTGGTGTGGTTCACTAGATCTTTATATATGTTTTTTTTTAAAAAAAAAAAAAAAAAATTTTAAGATCAAGCCATAAAATTATCTAATAAAATAGATGAACGGTGTGGATGTAAGACGTATACATTACAGTAGGCCCCATAGTTAGGGATCCATCGAATGGATCCACGAAACCGTGCTCGGAGTTGGGTACTCCCCAATTCGCGCTACACATGTGACTAGCAATGTGCATGGTACCCTGACTGTGGGCCCCACCATGATGTATTTGTTGTATCCACACCGTCCATCCATTTGGAGAGATTATTTTAGGGCATAAACCAAATAATGAGGCTGATCCAAAGCTTAAGTGGACCCCACTACAGAAAACAGTGGGGAAAGTGACGTCCGCCGTTGAAATTTGACAACTTACCGTGGGACCCACCATAATGTTTATTTGAGATCCAACCTGTTCATAGGTTCATGGAGATATGGACTAAGGGAAAACACAAATATCAGAGTGAAAAAGAACTTTTGTGGCCCAAAGGAAGTTTTTAATGATAGGCGTTCAATTCCCACTGTTTTTTGTGATGGGTCCATTTTAGCTTTGGATATGCATAGTTCTTTGTCCTGTGACTTAAATCGATCTCTCGAAACAAATGGACGGAATGGATATGAAATATACACATCAAGGTGGGCCCCACCGTAAGGGCTGCATCATCTTTATGTGTAACCGGAGTTGCACCTAATCCAAGAGAACTCGAATCAAAAGACCGAACCTCTTCTTCTCTGTGAAAGTAGCAGCCCCCGACCTTTGCAATATGGAATCCATTCAAAATCCCCAAAAAATCTCTCCTTCTTTCTTTATTTCTTTCTATTTCAAAATCCGTACCCAAATCCCAAAAACCTCGACAAAAATGTAGTTTCTTTCACAGCCATTCTCTTCGGAAGAAAAAAAAGGGGGTTTTAGACTTATCCGGTGTTGTCGGCCCACCAAATCCAGTCGAAGGCCACCCCTTTATGCAGATTTGAGGTAAGAAATATTTTTTCCTTTTAAAAAAAATAAAATAAAATTATTTACAAGAAGATATTGACGAATATCGACGCTATCGTGTATACAATCAAGGGAAAAATCACGATATATGCCGATATATAATCAATATCGGCAATATCGCACGATATTTTAGGATATTTGTGTGATATATCGCACGATATATAGGATTCCGGGGACTTTTCTATTTCTGAGAGACTTCTTAAGGGTATCGTTATTGATGGCCATCGATAACGATAATATCGGCCGATAGTATCGATATTACGAACACTGATGGTGATCACATAGAAGAGGTTTATATGGAGCAACTGCCTGGATTTGTTGCTCAAGGCGAGTCAAACAAAGTGTTTAAACTGAAGAAGGCGACTTGTGGACTGAAGTAATCACCACCTGAATAGTTTGACAGGTTCAATAAAGTTGTGTTGAACTATAGCTTTGTTTGAAGCCATGCCGATCATTCCCTCTTTGTATGGAAGGGTACTTCAGACCTTTTTGTATTACTAGTATATGTTGATGATATTGTCATTACAGAAGGTACCAATAAGGGGATTAATGAGCTTAATAAGTATCTTCAGAGGCATTTTCTTACAAAAGTCTAGGTTATCTTCGATATTTTCTTGTTATAGAAGTGGTAAAATCCAAGGGAGGAATTAATCTGTCTCTACGGAAACACGTTTTGGATTTGCTCATGGGGACATGCCTTCCTGGTACTAAGCCGGTTGATACGCCAATGGATTTGAATCACAAACTTGTTGGTGATCAAGGAGATATATTCAAAGACCCATGGAGGTATAAAAGACAAGTAGGTAAACTCATCTATTTAACCATTACTCAGTCAGGCATATCTTGTGTTGTGAGTGTGGTGAGTAGAGCTGGGCATGGGATGACTTGACTAACTCGACTCGTTTGGACCCGACTCGATCCGAACCGAATGGTGAGTCAGTCCGAACCGAGTAGGCTTTGCCCAATCCGAACTCAAATCGAGTCAAGTCTGAGTTACCCAGTAACTCGACCCGACTCAACCCGAAACTCGATCCGTTAGACTCCACTCGATCCGAAACCCGACTCGACTTGGATTCAGGGGTATATATATATAAACCATAGTTTTTAAGTATCTCTAAACCTACCCGTCGAACCCTCACCCGACCCCGATCCAAACCCAAAATCTCTCTCTCCCTCCCTCATCCTCCTCCTCTCTCCCTTCCTCATCCTCCTCCTCCAAATCCGGCAGCCACCCACCACCATCACCACCCTCATCCTCCTCCCCTCCCCTCCCCTCCCCTCCCCCCTCCGACTTGGTGCCAACTTGACTCAACTCGGTACTTTTGACCGGTTCAGACTCGGTCTGGATCAGTCCAGGGCATACCAGACTCGGATTGGGTCAGGCATGCTGGACTCGGTACCGAGTCGGGTCGAGTTCAGGTCAGGCATATTCCAAAACTAGATCAAGTCGGATCAGCCCTAACTCGGTCCGACTCAACTCGATGCCCAACTCTAGCGGTGAGCTAGTTTATGAGCTCTCTGAGGGTACCTCACATGGATGCAATTATTCAAATTTTGCAATATCTTAAAAAAGCACCAGGTCAAGGAAATCTATACAAACTAAACAATCATCTTCAAATCATAGGATACTCTAATGTAGATTGGGTAGGTTCTTTAGCAGATAGGTGATCTACTACTGGGTATTGCACGTTTGTAGGGAGAAATCTAGTTATATGGAAGAGTAAAAAACAAAGTGTTGTGCCCCAATCAAGTTCAGAAGCAGAATATAGAGCAATGGCTCATACCATGTGTGAGCTAATGTGGATCAAGAAATTGTTACAAGAGATGGGGTTTGCAGTGGATCTACCTATGCAATTGTTTTGTGATAATCGAGCAACATTCCATATTGCAAACAATCCTGTCTATCATGAGAGAAATAAACATATTGAAGTTGACTGTCATTTCATACATGAGAAGGTCACTAATGGTGAAATCTCTACGCCGTATATTTGGTCTCAAGATCAACTTGTTGATGTATTCACCAAGGCTCTTGCTCATACTCAGTCAACATACTATTCTCCAAGCTTGGCATCGACAACATCTATGCTCCAACTTGGGGGAAAGTGTTAACGGAGGTGGATATGGCCTAGGCCCACCTAGGCCCACCTAGATCTTGTTCGTTTATTATCTTTTGTTTATGTTAGTTAGGATATGTTGGGTATTTTTTCTTTTGTTAAAGGATATAATTGTCATATTTGCTTTGTTTAGTTATAGAAGGGGAGAGAGGGGAGAGGTTCAACTCAATTAGGGCTTTTCTCTTCTTTTCTCTTTTTCTTCTCTTTTTCTCTTTTTCTCCTTTTCTCCTTTTTCTCTTCTTCCAAAGTGCCCTTTCTTTTCTTTTAAAACCTTCTCATTTCCTTTCATAGCATACTTTAGTCATTCTAAAAAGCTAATTGTGTGCAAACTTTTGCCCTAGCAACTTGCATTCCATTTCTTGATTTAACATCACAATTTTGAAGTAGCATTATTTGTTACTATTTCATGTCTAGAATATGAAAAAAAAAATGCTGTTTGGGTTCGCTCAGGTTTATTTTCTTTACGAAGGAAGATTGAAGATGCAGTTGTTCGTGCTGAGATGATGACACCAATGGCATTGGAATTAGAAGAAGCAAGAAAAATTGAGCAGGAAGAGACTATTGGGAAATATAATCTGTGGGATGACCTAGCAAAATCAAATGAGTCCCTTATTGCCTTAGCTGATACCACCAAAGTGGTCGATGCTCTCAAAGACCTGAAATATAAGGTGCTGTTCTATACAGACTAGCCCCATGTGAGTTTGTTTAAGGAGAAGGCATTTCCTTAATAACATCATTAACACTTCACTTGCCATTTAATTCTTTTGTATTTGAAGCACTTGTTTACCAAATCTCTTTTAGATTTAGGAAAGAGAAATGGGAAATGCACTTGCATGAGTGCACTTCACAAGGGACTCATTTTTCACACATGTTGATGTGACATGTGCTGAAAATCCAAGCCATTCATTAGGCAGGCTCCACCTTGTAGATAGATGCCCTTGGCTAAACCTGTCTGCATGTCTGGTTGCCTGCACAAGTAAGTTGAATGTGTTGTTTTCTCACAACCCATTTCTTTTATTTCTGTTGGCCTACCTGATCAATGGGTCTGCCTGATTTTTTACCAGGCCATCTACATTGTAGGCCTAGCGGAGAGCATTGGCACATATGAGATGCGTGCCATGTAGGCACATGCATGACATGAGTCCCTTGGCAAGTGCGCCTGCTTGATTGAACTGAGTAGGGCTCTTTAGGAGATGAATGATCTCAGTTGGACTCGTGTTTCTACAAGTTCCCATTTCTTTTCCTTTTTTTTTTTTTTTTTTCTTCCTGTAGGTAAATATAATGAATGCTAACTGGGATCTTCCCTTTGAATATCCACCACCTCGCGCAGACTGAAGAAGCAAAGTTGATCACACAGCTTGCAGAGATGGATGCCATAAATTATCGTCTTTTTAAGCAGGCATACAATGCGTCTGTATATGTTAGCAAATTCCTGGACCATTACGAGATGTCAAAGCATCTTTGTGGACCATATGACATAGAGGGGGCTTGTGTGACTATCGAAGCTGGATCTGGCGGCATGAATCATGAGGCAAGTAGTATTCCTATCTCCCAACATAAATTATATGAATTAAGATGTTATATATGAACACTTGGACCTGCATTGAAATTTACCAAAACCTTTATTAAGATTTACTAGGACCTAATGGCCTCGTGGTTATCTCAGGTGATATTTTTCCTAGTCTTTCTAGCTGGAACATGTAGTATGTGAGAAATAATAATTGGATTAGTTACGATAGTAGGACTATTCTAGCTGGAACTTGCAGTATGTGAGAAATAATAATTGGATTAGTTACGATAGTAGGACTATCTGATTGATAGCTGGGATAATGTCTAATATTGTTGACCCTAGATATCTGGGGCAATGGTACGATGATGATAAATAATATGATTATCTATACAAAAATCAGATAAAGTTAGATAATTTCTTTTATTTATTCAAAATAAAAAAACATCAGGTTGCTATCAGAAAATCACATAATTATTACATGTTTTAACAATTTTACGATTTTATGTAACTTTGATGTAGATGTGTGTGCCAGTGTCAGATGCAGACATGGTGGGATCTTTTCTTATAATATTAGAACACCCCCCTTTTTTTTTTTAAAAAAAAAATGTGAGAACACCTGGCACATGGAAACACGTATGGAAATGAAATTTATAAAGCATTAGATGGTAGAATGAAACATTGGGAACAATGGGATTGCCACAAGGAAATGCGTATGGAAATGAAAGGAAGAAGGTCGAGGTCAATTGGGGAGTTCAACATCAGCGGGAAGCCTCATAACTGTATATGGCGATTCGGTTCGGAAGGGAAATATGATATTAGAGGGGCAGGGTGGTAACGAAGAAGAGGTAATGGGAGGAGAGGATGGATAATGCAGGGGCATTTTCACACCGGGCTTGAGTGTGGTGGCCAGTGTGAAGTGGGGGAATACTTGAGGTCGGTGGCCCATGTGAGGCGGGTTGCTCGTGTGAAGTAGGGCCCACGAAGGGGGATCAGCCAACGACCTGACCTGGGCTATGAGATAAAGGGATCGATTCGCCATGCTCTATCAGTTTGAGCTTTTAAAGCAAGTGGTTAGTTGTGCTACGTCAAAAGTGGTATCGGAGCAGGAGGTCTCATGTTCGAGACTCCTCACCAGGGGTGATTAATGCAGGGGCATTTTCACAACCGGCTTGAGTGGGTGGCCTGTGTGAAGCAGGGGCACACTCGGGGTGGGTGGCTTGTGCGAGGCAGGACCCGTGTGAAGTGGGGCCCACGAGGGGGGTTCGGCTGAGGGCCTGACTTGGGCTATGAGATAAAGGGATTGATTCGCCATGCTTTATCAGTTTGAGCTTTTAAAGCAAGTGGTTAGTTGTCCAGCATCAATGGAGGGGGCACGTGGTCGACAATAAATAGACAAAAGCCAAAGCAGAGAGTGAAGGAAGGACCTTGAAGCTCGATGAATATCCGATCCTGTATGTCGTAGGATTCCCATAGGGATGGTTGCCGATTAATTTTGCTAGGGTGTTTAGAAGAGTGGGAATGACGAACAAAAGCTGAAGCAGGGAGTGAAGGAAGGACCTTGAAGCCCAATGAATATCCGATCCTGTATGTCATGGATTCCCAGAGGGATGGCTACCGATTAATTTTGCTATGGTGTTCAGAAGAGTGGGAACAGTGATGGTAGCGGTGGTGCTGCCCAGAGATCATTTTTCCGCAGCCACTTGGGGCTTTTCTTTTGTCCATATGAGCTTAGAGGAGGAGTTGGCCCGTGCGGTGAGGCTTCTTCATGGGAAAAGTTTTGGTGGGAGGAAGCTTCTTGTTTAGAGAGCCCGTTTTGGCCATGACACGAAGAATAGGGAGATAAAGCTACGGTATGGAAGGCTTCTGCTCTCGTTTTGGGTTTTAGGCCTGAAAGAGAGAAGTTAGAGGCTTTAGGGTAGAATGGGGCTCCAAGGGATGGAAAACAAGGTGATGGTATATCTTATCGAGATATTTTAACTGGGGGGGAAGAAGTGCAGGGGAATGTAGAGGGCCCGAAGGACGTTAGAGAAGGGGCTGTGGGTCCGGAACAAGGGCTCGTATCGAGGAGGGGGATGAAACAAAAAAGAGGAAGGAAATTGTGTTTTATTAGAAGAAGAGGATGGTGGAAAGGTAATTAAGGTAAATCCTATAGTAATTGAGAAATCGTGGGAGACTTTGAAGCATTCTCTGGTTGCAAAGACATGCAAATGTCACTCTACCCCAATTACTCTATGGCTAGTGGAAGCTTGGGGGCTACCTCCAAAAGCATTTTTGCTCAAGCCGTTTGGTTTCTCTGAGGTTTGGATTAGTCTCACACCAGAGGAGGATGTGGAGAGGGTTCTTAGTAATGGTATTGCTAACAGGGCAGGCCGGATAAGGTGTCTACACGGATGGGAAGAATTTTCTTATTTTGGGTGGGAAGTTATATGGGTTTTGATTTGGGGAGTGCCTTTGGAGTTCCGGTTCTTTGATTTCTTCACATCCATTGCTTCTTTGCCTTGGGGACGTAGTTGAAACTGATCTAGCATTGGCTAGTGGAGAGTAGATGGGGGTGATTAGGGCACGGATAAGGAGGAAGAGAGCATCCTCGATTCCTAACTTAGTCACTGCCAATGTTCGAAGTATCATTGTCATTACAAGTTTCACTGGTCGGGGATACAGAAACAATATTGATATCGCCAATAATATTGTTGATAACCGGAAATGCGGGGAAACATGGGAAAAATGGTAAAATTTTAAGCGAAACTTCAGGAGATGTTAAAATACACATATTTGCATATTTAGGAATAAAAAAAATTTGTAAAAAGAATTCATACATAATAAGTTTCCATTTAATGGGGGCCTAAAAGCATGTGCGGTCATAAGAAATCAGTCCAACCATCCCATCCATCCCACCTAGCCATCCAAACATCCATTGATATTTTAGAATATTGACAACACAAGATATTTCGCCAAGAAATCATCAACAACTGGAAAGGAAATGAAAGATGTAGTCTCGATAGCGAGCATGTTACGATAACGATAATATTGAGATTATGAATTTTATGATCGACAAATTGAACACCGCATACAACCATGTGCCCATATAAAACGTGAAATGGAAATTTTTTTAATAAACAGTTTTTTGGTGATATTGATATGTTGGTGATATTATTGAAATATCGTTGATACATTTGTGATACAAGTGACACCTAGAGTTTATACAATCGAAAATATTGGTGATACATAGGCGATATCGATTCATAGGCAATATAGGCGACACATAGAATTTACGTAGTTGAAAATATTGGCGATACATTGCTGGTACCTGGAATTTCTAATACTAGCAGTGCTATCAGTATTGTTACCAGTGTTATCGGCATCGCCGAGCTGGAGATAAGGATAGTAGTGCGGATACTTCAAACAATGGTCAATGTTGTGATTGGAAATGAGTGTTTCGAGCTTAAGGTCCATATGGAGAGACCAAGGGAGACCTCGTTAAGATGGGGGAGTATCTGGAAGAGGCGAGATGGTGGCGTTGAGGCGGACGTCAATGACAGTCACTATGGCTTCCAAGATGGAGCACTCTGCAGGTCCTCCGTAAGAGTACCACTGAATTTTGGGTTTGCGTATGAAGCATGAATTGGAGGAAAGATGGTGGGAGTAGGGAGGCTGTAGTGGGGACATGTGGTTCTCGGTGTCCACCGGGAGTTCGATGTGAAGCTTACTCCATCCTGAGCCTAGCTTTGGTTGGAGGTTCAGAGCTTCCTTCCAATCTGAGCCAATCTCTCTCGTTAGAGCAGGAGGGTAGGGCTTTGGTTCGGGCCACTTGTCATCACGAGGGAGATCGACTTTTCCTTGCCTTGCTCTCCAACTCGAGATTTTGAATCGAGTGCTGGAGATTTGTCCGAAGTCAACGCGTGGCAAGAGGAGAATGAGAGCTTGATCGAGGAGGGAGCGAGGGATGACGCATGTGTTATCGATGATCCGAACATGTGCTTGGCCATTGTTTTCTCCTAGGCTTGTGTGATTTTTAATGTTTCTTCAGTTCATGTGCTTCTCAACTGCATGTAGGAGACTTAGTATCTTGTTTATATTCCAAAGTCTTCTTTCTCCACAATATCGAGAACAGGGTCTAATGCGTCGAAGAGGAGCAAGCCTTCGACTCCAGAGAGGGAGTTTCTCCACTGGAACTACATAAGAGATTGATGATAGTCCATGGTGATGACGAGTTTCAGACTCCATGAGATGATATTCATTGGGTTGTTACATATTCTGCTGACGGAGAAGCCCCCAATAGAGACGTCCAGATTGTTGTAGGTCCAATGATTAGGAGATTATTTATGGATGGAGCAGGGTTGTTTGGGGAGTGCCTGGAAGAAGCGACGATGGTTACTCCTCTTTGCGTTGAGAAAATGTCTCAAGATACAGGACAAAGACCTTGTCTTAACAACGGTACGGAAGATGGTCCCTCCCCTCTCCACAATTATAAAGAAGCCATTTCTGATGAGCAACTTTGCTCGGCCAAAGACATCCTCGAGAGAGTTGGGGGGTTGTTAGGCCTATCCTTTGGAGTCAGTGACGAAAGTGTAGTTGAATTTTTTCATTTTGTTCGATCCAGAGGTGCTCTATGTCAACTGGAAATGCAACTTCCCAGGGCTAAAAAGAATCCTAAGGGATGGAGAGAGTTACTCAGCCTCGAATGTTTTATTAACTATGATGCAGCAGGCAAAGCAAGTGGGAGGAAGAGAGTGCATTCGGGTAAAGCTGGTCTCAAATGATTATTCTCTCTTGGAATGTTCAAGGCTTGGGCTGCAAGGTCAAGAGGGCTCTGGTTAGAAAGGTTTGTAGGAAAGCAAAGGCAGATATCATTGCATTGCATTGTACCAAATCGATTACGATATGGGCGTATCGGCTGTTTCGTATCGGTAACGGCTATGACCGTCACGCGATATAGGGTTGAAACGGGGCATGGCTGAAATTTCGAAGCGTAACAGTCGAGTTTGTGCAACATTGTCGAGGGGCATCTAAAAAGAGACCTGAAATAAACGGGCATATTTGAAAAGCGGTCTTGATAAGAGTGAGGCAACCCCCCAATGATAGGTATCAACATTTCCAAGATGTCCACTTCTGTTCAATTCTCTCAATAATGGTCCCATAAGTGCTTGGGCTGTTTCTCGATACAAAGAGGAAGACTGAGATAGGAGGAAGGGAAAACCCCTGCTTTGCATCCAAAGATACTTGCAAAACGACTTAGGTCCTTGCTATCAACAAACACTCCCAACATCTTGAACTTGGCTACATTAATCTTCAATACTGAAGCTGCTTCTAAACAAACTAGAATTTTCTGAAGGTTGTCCACTGATTTTGCCTTCGCCTCACAAAACAACTACGTATTGGAGATGACTGATTAGGTCCCCTTCTTGAGATCCTTTGAAGCAACGAAACAAACTGTTTTCCTCCCCTTTCCAAAGCATCATGCTAAGGGCTTTACCGATGACCACAAATAAGTATGGAGAGATTGGTTCGCCTTGTCTAAGATCTCAAGATGCACTAAAGTACCCTTTCGGCGATCCATTGATAAGAACAATAAAAGGAGGCGGATTGCACACAAGCACCAATCCACTCCCTCCATTTTTGGCGGCACCCAAATTTATCTAGCTTAGTTTAAAAAATCCCAATCAACATGATCATGCCTTCTCGATGTCCAATTTACATACTAACCCGTTCTTTTTCTCCTTGTACCTAGTGTTGATGCATTCAAGGGCTATAAGAGCATTATCTGGAATCTGCCTGCTTGCTACAAAAGCACCTTAGTTTTTCAAAACCACTTTTGAGAGGACCTCCCTAAATCTCGATGTAAGAATTTTAGCCAGAATCTTATAGGGACCTCCAATGAGGCCAATCGGTCTGAAGTCTGGCAATCGCTCTGCTCCTTCGACTTTAGGGACTAGGGCAATAAACAAGCCCCCCCAACTCTTTGGATAATCGACCTCACTCTAAAAATTCCACCACAAATTCCATGACATCTTTCTTCACAATATGCTAAAACTTCTGGAAGAAGGCCATTGAAAAGCCATCAGGACTTGGAGCCTTATCCCCACACATAGAATCTAGAGTTATTTTCACTTCTTCCCAAAAAAGGTCTTTCAAGCAAGGCGACATCCTCCGCAGAAAGCAGGGGAGAAGTGGGGTCGGCTTGGATTGGAAGGAGGAGATTCTTGGTGCTAGGGAAGCAGAATATGACAAATTGGTAGATGAAATCCATGAGTTGGATCTTTTAGAGGAAGATGGAAGTTTGTCGTTTAAAGATAGGGCATAGAGGGCTGATCTTCAAACGTCTTTGGTGAACCGATTTTAAAAAATAAGAGATTAAATGGTGATGGAGATTGAGAGCGATTTGGTTAAAGGAGGGGGATAAGAACATTAAATATTTTCACAGTATTGCGAGTGTCCGAGCGTGTGGAAATAAGATATCTAGTATGGTTGTGGATGGGTCCAGGTCTTATGATAAGAATCAGATTTGTGATTTCTAGTCAAATTTTATGACGGCCTATTATCTGCTAACCGATGGAATAGACTGGCTAGATCTTCTCGAGTTCTATAAGCTTTTAAGTGAAGACACTTCGTTTCTTGAAGGTCCAATTTCGGAGGATGAGGTAAAAAAAAAAAAAAAAAAAAAAAAGTTCTCTGTGCAGGGAGAAGGCCCTGGGTCTTGACTACCGATGGTTTCCTGTTGTTGTTCTTTTAGAAATTTTGGCAAGTGGTTAAGATGGACGTTATGGAGTTTATTGTGGAATTTTCGCGGTGGAACTGTCTATCTAGAGGCCCTGCGTCTGCCAACAGTACTCAAATAAGCCGCATTCAGTATGCAGATGACACTCTTGTTTTGTGAGGCGGATGTGGTTTCGATAGATAATTTGCGCAAAGTTCCCGTTTGTTTCAAAGCTGTATCAGGTTTGATATTTTATTTTATTTTTTTTTTTTTTTTGAAAGTTGACAGAAGCTCTATTAAAAAAGAGAGAGGATGAAGAGAGAACCAACCCGCTGAGATAGCGAATCGATTACCCCCCAAACAAAAGCATATAACAACCCTTTAAATTCACCGCATTAGAGGCCCACTCGATAATATACTGATGTGCTCTTTTGACTATGGACCCCACCGGATTGGATACACCATTAAAACACCTCCCATTCCTTTCTTCCCACACCGACCACCAAACAACAAGAAGAGCCGACCGCCAAACAGCAAGAGACCGTAGTTCTTTGCTTACCTAGGGTAAAGACATGCCAGGCTTTAAGCAGCTGACCTGTCGAATCTGGAAAGGACCCGGAAATGTCGAAAGAGGGTAAAATTGCTGACCAGACCTGATTAATGAAAGGACAATGAATAAACAGATGATCCACCGATTCTGGTTTGATAATTAATGTCTCTAAATCAGGAATGTTGGGTATCCATATT
Organism: Magnolia officinalis; assembly: GCA_021015155.1. Classification (NCBI taxonomy): domain Eukaryota; kingdom Viridiplantae; phylum Streptophyta; class Magnoliopsida; order Magnoliales; family Magnoliaceae; genus Magnolia; species Magnolia officinalis. Next base: position 34,799,015 of record JAJHSJ010000014.1, read on the forward strand.
AGTATTGAAGAGTTGTATAGGTTTGCTGCCATCTTTGGTTGTAAGTCGGGGTCCTTTCCTTCGACATACTTAGGGCTTCCTCTATGTATTGGGAAACCAACTCTTCATCTTTGGGACAAGATTATTGAAAGAATTGAGAGAAGGTTGGCAAGTTGGAAATGCATGTACTTATCTGGGTGGCAGACTTGCCCTCCAATTGGCTTTCTCTAATATGCCGGTCTACTTTGTTTCTCTTCAAATGCCCAAAATTAGTCTTGGAGCGGCTTGAAAGATAGAGAAGAGATTTCTTTCGGAAAGGAGCTTTAAATGCTAGAAAACTCCATCTCAAATGGGAGGAGATTTGCAAGCTTATTGTTAAAGGTGGGTGCTGGGCTTCATAATTGGGGTGAAATGATAGCCCTCCTTGGAAAATGGAGGTTTGCTACAGAAGCAGGTAGACATTGGTGGGAGATCATAACTTGCAAGTATGGTATGTAGGTGGGGGAGTGGTTCATGAAGAGGTCATCTTTATATAGAGCTTCTAGTATGTGGAAGGCAATTGCTTTGATAGATTATTTGGTTCATAGAGGGATCTCTTTTGTGCTTGGGAATGGTCTTTATATTCGGTTTTGGGTGAATATTTGGTGCGGTGACAAGGCGCTTCAAGATCTTTTTCTAAGAGTGGCTTGCATTGCTCCTGATCGTTCATTTCTGTGGCAGATTGTTTCAATTGGCGTGGAGATGTTTGGAGTCATCCTTGCCAAAGAAATATAATGGATGAAGAAATTGTTGAGTTTACCGATCTTCTTAAGCTCTTGGAAGAGACATGCGTCTTCTCTTGAAGGGGACTGGTTGGGTCGGTGCATAGGTCGGGGAGATTCTCTGTTCGGTCATTTTTAATATGATAAGTTAGTCGAATGGTAACAATAATGCTCCATATCCTTATCAACATTGGCTTTATGGAGCGCCCCCCCGAGTCGCAGTCTTCATTTTGTTGTTAGGTCGGAAGAGGGTTCTCACCATTGATAATCTTTAGAGAAGAGCGCTAATTCTTTCCAATATTTTGTACCATGTGTATGTAAGATGCATAATTGCTAGATCACTTGATCATCCATTGCTCTTTCTCGCGGAGAGTGTGGGAGCAGTTCTTCGGTGGGTAAAATGCTGAAATCTGTGGAAGATCTCCTTTTGGGCTTGGCATGGGAGGAGTTGGAAAAGTTGAAGAGGCTAAGTGGAGGCTGATTTTAATGGCCGTGTTTTGGGTTATTTGGGGAGCTCGAAATGGGCGGTGCTTTCAGAATGGGAGCATTGAGGTGGAGGTCATTATCAACAAAATCCAAGGTGTGCCAAAACGGTTACGTATCGGCCGTATCGGCCGATACGTAACGATAACGGTACGAGCCGATACGCGATACGGGGTTGTATCGGCCGATACGATTTTTTGTACCTGTATCGGCCGATACGGGCCCGTATCGGTCCGATACGGGCGTAACGGTTGACCCGTAACGGGCTGACCTGTAACGGTCGAAAAACGGTCAGTTTTTTTTTTTTTTTTTTTTTTTTTTTTTTTTTTTTTTTTTTCCATTTTAAGCTCTTTTTTGCTGTTTTTTTTTCAAATTTCTTGCTTCCAAACTACTTCTCACTCTTCTTTCTACTACCAATTTCGACCAACCTTGGTTGGGTATTTGAGATAAAAACACATTGTATTGCGGCTTTTGTTGAATCGAAGCTTGGTGGGCCATTTTTCAGAAATTTCGAATTCGTCAAAAATAGGTATTTATACTTTTTTTTAACATGTTTTGCTGTTTTAATCATGCCATATGATGTGTTAATCATAGTAGAACATGTTAATGTGCATTTTTCAGATTTCGGGTGCCATTTAATATTTTTTTAAATATTTTTTTCTATTTACGCATGTATTTTGACCCTTTTTTAAAAAATTCGAAAAATCAATTTTTAATGGTTGTTTTACTGTTTTAATCATGCCATATGATGTGTTAATCATATTAGAACATATTAATGTGCATTTTACAGATTTGGGGTGCCATTTAATATTTATTATTATTTTTTTTCTATTTACGCATGAATTTTGAACCTTTTTTTTTTAATTCGAAAAATCATTTTGTAATGGTTGTTTTACTGTTTTAATCATGCCATATGATGTGTTAATCATATTAGAACATATTAATGTGCATTTTACAGATTTGGGGTGCCATTTATTATTTTTTATTATTTTTTTTTCTATTTACGCATGAATTTTGAACCTTTTTTTTTTTAAATTCGAAAAATCAATTTTTAATGGTTGTTTTGCTGTTTTAATCATGCCATTTGATGTGTTAATCATAGTAGAACATGTTAATGTGCATTTTACAGATTTGGGGTGCCATTTTATATTTTTTTTATATTTTTTTCTATTTACGCATTAAATATGGCCATTTTTTTTTTTTAATTCGAAAAATCATTTTTTAATGATTGTTTTGCTGTTTTAATCATGCCATGTGATGTGTTAATCATAGTAGAACATGTTAATGTGCATTTTACAGATTTGGGGTGCCATTTTATATTTTTTTCTATTTACGCATTAAATATGGCCATTTTTTTTTTAAATCCAAAAATCATTTTTTAATGATTGTTTTGCTGTTTTAATCATGCCATGTGATGTGTTAATCATAGTAGAACATGTTAATGTGCATTTTTCAGATTTGGGGTGCCATTTTATATTTTTTTTTATATTTTTTTCTATTTACACATTAATTATGGCCCTTTTTTTTAAAATTCAAAAAAGCATTTTTTAATGATTGTTTTGATGTTTTAATCATGCCATGTGATGTGTTAATCATAGTAGAACATGTTAACGTGCATTTTACAGATTTGGGGTGCCATTTTATATATTTTATATATATATTTTTTTCTATTTACGCATTAATTATGGCCCTTTTTTTTAAAATTCGAAAAATCATTTTTTAATGATTGTTTTGATGTTTTAATCATGCCATGTGATGTGTTAATCATAGTAGAACTTGTTAATGTGCATTTTACATATTTGGGGTGCCATTTTATATATATTTTATATTTTTTTCTATTTACACATTAATTATGACCCTTTTTTTTTTTAAATTCAAAAAATCATTTTTTAATGATTGTTTTGATGTTTTAATCATGCCATGTGATGTGTTAATCATAGTAGAACATGTTAATGTGCATTTTACAGATTTGGGGTGCCATTTTATTTTATTTTTTTATATTTTTTTCTATTTACGCATTAAATATGGCCTCTTTTTTTTTTTTTTTAAAATTCGAAAAATCATTTTTTAATGATTGTTTTACTGTTTTAATCATGCCATGTGATGTGTTAATCATAGTAGAACATGTTAATGTGCATTTTATAGATTTGGGGTGCCATTTTATATTTTTTTAAATATTTTTTTCTATTTACGCATGTTTGAGAAATTCCTAAAAAATAATTACAAACACCAAATGTAAGATATTTTCATATTACATTCATTCTAATATATCTATCATTGATAGTAGATAGTTAGAAAATTAAATATATGAATTTTGTAGTCAAATTTAGGTTATTTGGTTCATAAATTCATCAGACAGTCCGATACAACTTCTCACCAAAGAGTGGACCGTTACACCACCATAAACATGTTCCAATTTATAAATGAATGCATATTTGGAATGCTTAGAATATTCCAGATTTAATTCATATTTTTTCATATTTTTTTGGCAAAAAAAAAATTTACGCCGTTTCGGGCCGTTACGCCCCCGTATCGCCGTTACGCCCCCGTATCCGTATCGGTTTTGGAGGTCACCATTATGCCAACCGATACCGATACGGGACACCTTGACAAAATCAAGTTTCTTGTTGCAGGTTGGGCTGGATATGTAAATGGCGATTTGGCTTATAGTCTCTGTACTTTTGTTTTTGTTGTGTCTTTTGTATTCTTTTCTTGCTTTCTGAGAGTCTTTTAATAAAATGTTGTTTTCTCTGTAAAAAAGAAAAAGAAAAAAAGAAGCACTTGGCACATCAACATTTGCCCACTTGTATGGCAATTTTGAAAAAAATATGCATTGTTGTAAAACTTTTAGCTTGTTAAGGCATTGGATATATAAAACACATTGAGTAACTACACACACATTGTGGACTTATATGAATATCATATAAATTCTGCTAAAACACAATAATCTCTAGTATATATAACAGGAGTAGCCAGGGTTATGGATTGAATGCAGTTGGTTTTTCAAATTGCTAAAATAATGCATTATCAAATGTCATGGGAAGGGTTTTAACTTTTAAACAAAGTAAAGTGCATTATCAAAGGTCATGGGAAGGGGTTTAAACAAAATAAAGGGCATTTTGGTAATTTACTGGGTGAAGCTATTTGCTAAGCAACACTCCATCAAAGAACTGAAAATTTTAAGAAAAGAATACATCATCATCATCATCATCCTCTAAGCCTCATCCCAATCAATTCAGGTCGACTACACAAATCCTATTTTGTATCCACCCAATCTAGGGCCATAACTTCAGTTAGACCATAGGCCGTCTCTTTTCTTACCGTATCCACCCATGTCCTTTTGGGCCTTCCCCTTGCCCATTTAGAGCCTTCAACTTGTACTCACCCACTCAAATGGCTTGGTCATGTGAATCAAGAAAATGATAGATACATACATACCTATATGTATTAAATATATATAGATGCTCTAGTTCTCTCATAGCTTTATAAGTTTTAGTGCTCCTAATTGCATTGGGACACTTAGACTGTCCAATTAATTGACCTAGACTGTTCATTAGGTCCAAAGCACATTGAAAGGGCTACCGTTCAAATATCGAACCAATTTGATTAATTTAACCATTTGATCCAGGGCCTTTGATATGGACAATTGAGATTGTTTATACACAAATAGATCCAATCAACAATTTGATCCATCTGTGTTCGGGCCCATCATGGATTGCTTATGATTATTGAAGAACGGTGAGAACGAGAATGAGAAGAGAAGAGAAAATGTTGGGGAAGGAAGCGAAAGGAGAGGATTCAATATCCTCATCCTCATAGCATCCCTTTATTTGTAATGGACTCAAGATTAGAAGAGATGAGACCAAATTAACAACAACAGAATTTGTAAGATACACTAGCATCTTTTTATGATATGATACTTCCAGGGACCACAAGGTAGTATTACACTCTCCAGGATTGGAAATGTAATAATCATGTATAACCATGGTATGCTAAAATGGTTACATAATGGTAATGGTGGTAGGCGTTATGCATTATGGTGTCGAAACGGTTGTAATGGCCATTACAGAAAAAATGGGCCGTAACGGCGCTGTATCATGACGGTAATGCCGGTGGCCATTATGGCGATCGTTACCATTATGGAATACCTTGTGTATAACAGTATCTAGTATTCTCTAACACTCCCCCTCAAGTTGGAGCATGAGTATTATGTGCCAAGCTTGCCAACAATATTGTTTTGACGAATAGATAGAGTTGCCTTGGTAAGAATATCAACATATTGGCTTTTTCAGCGAACAGAAGGCATATGGAGAATCTTGGCTGCATCCTTTTCCTGAATGAAGTGGCAGCCGACTTCTGTGTTGTCCATTCATGAAAAATGGGTTTGGATACAATATGGAATATATATGGTGGCTTGATTATCACAATGAAGAGGTATAGAGGAATATCTCTAAGAATTGACTTCACCCAGATTAACATGCATGCAGCTTGAGCAACGGCGCGATATTCAACTTTAGTGGAAGAAGGAGCTAATGTAGATTAGCTTCTGACTTTTCCATGTAACTGGGTTACCACCCACAACGTACAGTAGCCGGCGGTAGACCAACGATCAGAAGTAGATACAGCCGAGGTTACCTGGATCGTGGATCGCTTTGGCAAATAGTATGGGGATGGGTATGTGGTACACTACTTCCTCAAATACATGGTACGCTAGGGGTAGGATCATGTGCATCACTTCACTAGATACAGTGTGTATGCAATATAGTTGATATATGAAGTCATATTGCAATTTACACATGGACTGGTGAATCTTATTATTGTAGACCTTGCATGCTTAGTGTTATATTATAAACAATTTAAAGCCTAAATCTCCATAGTGCTAATATAAATTTGCATTAACTTAATCAATAATAATAATATAT